>VZRR01013130.1:96328-416227 GCA_013398015.1 Oreocharis arfaki | reverse complement strand
CCCAGAGAAGTTGCTGAAGCCTCTGGAGAAGCTTTTCCCGGCGGGATGCTTTTCTCTAGGAAGATCGCAACACACGAGGGTGGTCTGACAGAGGACCCCAACGAAGAGGTGATATGTATGGAGAAGAGAAAAAAAAAAAGAAATGTGTGCCATTCCAAAGGTAGAGTGGGCAACTGTCAAGAGAAAAAAGATCGATAAGACTCTGCAGGAAAATATGTAATCAAAAATGATAATTGGAAACATGAGTCTGACCAATCATTTATAACTGTGGACACCGACTGTTTGGTAACACCACGGAAGGGTTTTGTTCCACAGAACAGACTGAAGTAGACTACGCAAATTATAATGAAAGACTACAAATTTTTTTATGAAACAAAATGGTTACAAATTCCTAATAACAAAAATCTAGTATCACATGATTAGAGAGGGAAAAAAAATTTGGACTGTTTTTGCTGCTTGTAGTTGTGTTATATGATTTAACAACTTTGTCTCAATTATTTCTGGCAGGGACTTTATTTTTTTTCTTTTTTTACAGATCACTTACAGTTCTGACAGTACAAATCAATGCTGTACTTCATGTAACAAATTTATAGAAATAATTAATATATGTGTGTATTTATTTACAAAAAATCACAGAATCCTTTAGGGTGGAAAGGACTTCTTTAGGTAACCCAGTCAAATCCTGCTGCTCAAGAAGGGTCAGCTACAGCAGATTTTCCAGGTTTGTTCGAGCAGGTTTTCAGTATCTCCACAGACAGAGATGCCATAAAGATTCTGGGCAATGTGATCTAGTGTTACCTGAGGCTTTGACCTATTTCTGATCCCCAGCTATCATAGAATCAGAACCAGAGCGTGGGTCAGGTTGGAAGGGACCACAGTGGGTCATCTGGTCCAACCTCCCTGCTCCAGCACAGTCATCCTAGAGCACATGGCACAGGATTGCATTCAGATTGTTCTTGCATATCTTCAGTTGCTGAAGTTTGTGACGGGATACCCTCTCTTTACCAGCCATGGGCAAGAGAGCAGAGAAACTGCTGCCTCACAAAAGTCTTTTATTTCATAGTTCCACAGTTTTCTGAAGGCAGAGTCCGAGAGAGGGAAACATAGTAAAAACAATAGCAGGCTAGCAAACAAAATCTTCTTCATCTTCTTTCTTCTGTTCTTATGATGATGATGATGATGATGATGATGATGAAGACTGATGACTGGTTGCCGATGACTGACTTGCAGAACTATTGATTATATTTATTAATTGACCAATAGAGTTAACACATAATTCTAGCTTTCTTTTCTTTAACCTATCCTAGTCTAATTCTAATTATCCTAAGTCTTACATAGGTATTACACAGATTTGCATATACAATTTCTATCAACTCTTATTGTTTATGTGAACACTCTATCTAAAAAATGTGAACAGTACAACTCCATCTATGTTTTGTCTAAAGTAAAGAAGTTCTGTGAAAGGGTAAAACTGCTGCAGTACAAACTATGTTTAAGGTCTCTGCTGCAGCTTTTCAATGTTTAAGGCACTTAACATATATTTCTACTAAAGGTTAAAAATCTATGTTTCTATTTCACTTTGATGTGATTTCACGTATCTCAACTTATCCAAAGGTTTTAATTCAATCCCCCTGCTTTGACTTTCCTCTGGGCCTATGTCCGGAGGAATTCTCTCTCCAACATCCAGTGAGGGAGACTCCACAACCTCTCTGGGCAATCTGCTCCAGTGCTTGTTCACACACAGAGTAAAAGAGTTCTTCCTCATATTCAGGTGGAAATCCCTGTGCATCAATTTCTGCCCATTGCCTCTTGTCCTATTATTCGGCAGCACCAAGAAGAGCCGGAGTCCATTCTCTTGACAGCTTGACAGCTATGTACATCTTGTTTCCTTGCTGCCTTCCCAGACCCAACATAACTAACAAACTTCACTTAACTTTATTCCACTCTCAATATAATGCTTATACCACCAATGAATACCACTAAGAGGGTTGTAGTCCGAGTTTTTTACATGTATGCTGCAAAAAAATTCTCACACAGTTTGAAAAAATCTAGCTTCACTATGAGCAAATCGTGACTAAACTGTATATTTTACAGTATTTCCATGCACTATATGTAAAAATGCACAGAAAATTAGGAGAGACAGGGTGGAAAAACCTTGCAACTTTAATTTCACTCATAAAAATGTTGTATTTTTTCTGTATGATGTAACAAGGTCTATCCATCACTGCAATTCTTTACATACAAACTCATCTTGGGAAACCTAAAAGTAAATTCCCCCTTTATCTAAGGCTCTACAAAAATGAATCTTTTTCTCTTCCAAACCTTTGTTTCTTCCATTAAACAGAACTCTATTTTGTTGTACTATGGCTTATTATTAGTGGAGATTCTGTGGAAGAATAGAACAATAACATCATATGAGGTTGATACACAAGTTATATTCTGTAGACAGGTATATAATTGTTATCTTTAAACAAGTGTAACAATTTTAAGTGTCTAAGCTAGTCTTTCTGAACACTAGAGCAGATGTTCTCTCAGGTAATTTTTATGGCATGGAACAAAGGCATTTGGTGCTTTCTCATCCAGGTATTATATGTGATTTTCCATTTACTCTGTGCTTTCTTTTGTTTAAATTTGAACTCTTGCCTGCTGAAAACACAAGAGCAAGTGGAAACAATACTGCACATCTTTGGCAACCTTCCATAAGTAAGAAATGAAAAAATAAAAGAGGCAGGAAGAGGATAATATGCTGACATGCAACCTAAGTTTCATGAATCTCTTCTGCTTTCTCACGAACAGAAAAACAAGATCAAGAGGCAACACTTCTGGCATTAAAAAAAGCCATTACAAACTCACCCATTTTTTGTAAGGCACATAAGGAGGAAATGATGCAAGCAAATTTTTCAATCACTTATTATAAAAGATAAGTACTTCAATGCAATTAGTTAGTTTTTTTCAAGGCAAGAGAATGGGCTTATCTCACGCTGTGAAGGGGTACCAAGGTTTAAATTGATGTTAAGGCTACAGGTTTTGATATTTTGAAAGAAAGTGCTAATGTTTCAAAACTTACATTAACAACTGAACTCTCCAGGTGTTCTACCCAGCCACTTTCCACACTCTTTTCTCATAATACAGCAAGAATCCTTGAATGTTTTAACTACAGCACTAATCTCACACTTGTCCTTTCATCCATATGCCTTCCTTTGTTTCAGGACTTATGATCTCTCTCCCCTCCTTTGGTCTACGTAGATGACTTGTATGAAGTGTATCTGAATACTTTCTGGTTATTCTTTTCTGAGAACTCTGATTCTAGCTGGAATGTTTGTACAAATATGGTTCTGCAGGTTAAAGGAAGACAAGTTTTATGTATCTTACAGTTTTAACACTGATAATTTAATAAAATATATATTTTAACAAAGAGCAGCATTTTTGAAGTTACGATGGATGAACTGTGGATTACAAGCAAGACTTGTGACTCTCTAAGAGTGTTCTAGGGCATGTCAAGAAACACAAGTAGAAAGGATTTGAAGTAGTTCATGCTCATTCCACTATTTAAGCACAAGGATTAAAAAAAATGTTTACCATTAAAAAAAAAAATCTACATTTATGTATATTATAAATATTAATTCAATACAGAATCCAGTCCTTTTCTGTTATACCTCTACTGTAATTTCTTAATTTTCATCTTTGCTGGTTAACTGCCAAGTGAAATTCACCAGAGAAACAAACAGCATGGAATCAAAATGTGAAGATACTTGTTTCTGCAATGTAATGATAGACTCCCTAAGCATGCAAGGTACACATTGAGCCAAAATCTCTTATCAGAGAAGGTTTCATTGCCATATTAATGAAGGAACCCAGGGTCAGATCCAGCTGACAGTACTGCCAGTAAATCTGGAATTTATCTGTTTAAAAAACTGGAGTATCTCTGCAGTTGTACCTTCTCATTTCACAGCAGCATCTGGCACTGTAACATACCATAAGTCTGGGTTCTGTTTGTTTTGAACTTCGTTGTACTTTTCCACTTATACAGAACTACTTCATATAATGTATCCTGCATTTAAACTAGAACCAACCTTGACTTCTCCAATTTAAACAGAAAATTTTCCTGACTTTGAAAAAGGCACCATTTTCTCACTCTGTGAAATTACCGAGTAGAAATTTGGTTTGGTTTTGATTTCCTAGGGAAGATAATGAATCAGAATGGAAAATGTCATTTAGAAAAATCTTTAAAGGAATTAATTTTTCATGCTCAATAACATGAAATAAAGCGTAAATACCTGCAACAGAGAAGAAATAGAAAATACAGATACTCTTTAGTGGATGAGGAGGCTCTTGTTTTTCTCAGTCACTGCACATGGAAGCATGCTGTGCATTGCTAATTAGGAACCTGAGACTTCAAAAGCAAGTAAGAACAAGCTGGTTATCAAACCAAACTTATTTCCACCCTTTAAATGAGGAGTCTCTTGATGAAAGAAGTCCAGTGTTGTTGATACAGCAGGGTTTTTTTGTTTTGTTGTGGGTTTTTTTGTTATTCGGAGGATTATTCCTATATATGTACAAAGTTTAATTGATACTGTTTTGGGACTCAAAGCCATAGTGCCATATAATTTTCAGTTTTGTGTAGGTTGTTGATCCTGGCTGGATACCAGATGTCCACCAAAAGTGTTCTATCACTCTTCTCCTCAGCTAGACAGGGGAGAAAAAGTATAACAAGAGATCTGTGGGTCGACATAAGGAGAGGGACAGACCACTCACCAATTACTGTCACGGGTAACACAGACTTGATTTTGGGAAATTAATGAAATTTATTACCAATCAAATCAGAGTAGGGAGATGAGAAATAAATCAAAATCTTAAAATGCTTTCTCCCCACATCTCCTTTCTTCCCAGATTTAATGATATTCCTGTATTCTCTACCTCCTTTCCTACAGAGGCACAACAGGTTGTGGGATTGGGGTTTTGGTCAGGTCATCACACGTTGTCTCTGCCACTCTTTCCTGTTCAGGGGGAGGGAGGACTTCTCACACTCTTCCCCTGTTCCAGCATGGGGTACCTCACATGGGAGAGAGTATTCCATGAACTCCCATGTGACTCCTTCCCATGGGCTACAGTTCTTCTACAGCAGTGTTGGTCCCTTCCAAGGGTGATGTCCTTCAGGCACAGCCTGAGCTTGCGTGTGCCCCTCATGGGGTCACAAGTCCTGGTAGAAAACCTGTTTCATCATGGGCTCCTCCCTCCACGGGTCCATAGATCCTGCCAGGACCCTGCTCTAGTGCAGCTTTGTACACGGTCACAGTTCTCTTTGAGCATTCATCCATCCTGGCTTGAGATCTTCCACAGGTTGTAGGCGGATGTCTGCTCCCCCATGGACCTCCATGAGCTGCAGGGGCCCAGCTGCTTCATCATGGCCTGCACCATAGGCTGCAGGAGAATCTCCGCTCTGGCACCTGGAGCACCTCTTACCCATCCTCCTCCACTGCCTTTGATGTTCACTGAGCTGTTTCTCCCACATATTTTCACTCCTCTGTCTTCAGTTGCACAGTTTTTGCGCTATTCTAAAATATGCTATCCCGTTGTTGCTGATGGTCTTGGCCTTGGCCAGTGGTGGGTCTGTCCTGGAGCAGGCTGGCATTGGCCCTGTCAGACAGAGGAAAGCTTCCAGCACCTTCTCACAGAGCCACCCCTGTAAGCCCCTCTGCTACCCAAACCTGGCCACACAAACCCATATATAGGCCCAGTGAAGTAAGGGGGCAGTACCAGACCTTGGCTCTGGATCCCAAAGGAGTAGATCTGTGCAGAACTGCAATGCTCTGTTTTGTGCAGATGTAGCAGCTTGTCTGAAGATACGTTTAGCATCACTGTACAGGCAGGTATGTCCTAAGACTCTGTTTATCAGTTTATCAGTTCTGCAACAGATACATAAAAGTATATTCTGCTACTTGCAGACAACTGAGTAGTTTCCCCACAACAATGGATATTTCAGCTGCATTTAGTTAATATCTATTTTTTAATCTTCATAACTTAGACAAAAAAAGTAAAAAGCAATGTAAACTAATGGAATAAATTTAGACAGACATATTTGCTGAGCATTTCTGCCTTTGCAATAAAGAGTTACTAATTTGGGGGTCTCCTAATTTATCTGGCAATGTATCGGTTTCCAACTGCTAATAAATTCAAGGCTGTAATTGACTTTTCTCTGCCACACAAATCTGTAAAACTACTTCAAAGTGCTTCAGCTAGATGATAAAGCTCAAAAATGAGAAAGCTGTGCCATCTAATAAGTTTTCAAAGGCTCATAAGGTTTATCTACAGGTTCCTAGAAAATACATGTTCAATTTCTGTGGAAACGATTTTTCACTTGGATTCCCCAAGGTCAGTAAAACTCTTAGAATGCAATTGCAGAGTATAAATGCAATACTTTGAGCAACTTTCCATTATGCTGATTCACATTTCAAAATTTACATTCCACCTTCCCAGCAAAAGAAGTGACAGTATATACCAGAGGTTAAGCATGAAGTTAACTACAAAATGACAATTATGGTTATGAAAAGGAAGGCATGCATCTGATTTGTAGAGGTCAAGTCATGATTTGTGTGGGCATCTCAAGTGGCAGCTAAGGCTCTACACTGCTCCCATAGGAACACACCTTGCTGCCCTATTTTTAGAGCTTCTGATAAGTCTGCAACTAACATGGATGTCTTTTATACATTTAAAATTTCTTCCACCAATTTAATTTAAAAGAATATTAATATTTACAAACTGATTTTAAAAATCTTGACAGGAAATGTCAGCATTAATGAACTTCTCCAAATGCTGAGTGTAGCATTCCCCCAGAAGTGTAAGGATCAAAAAGTTTGATGAGAAAGAACCTTAATTTTCCAAGTTATTTTCTTACTAAAATAATTAATCATCGTACAAATTTGTCTTTCATTATTCAATTCATATAAATAGTAATTGAGCTGATGCAAGGTGCAATACCAGAATGTGTTAAACCCCGAACCAGCCTCATCAAATTCCTCACACTCCGAGCAAGAAAATACCTCAGTTTCCAAGAGAAGCTGGTTGTGAATATCAGCTAGTCAAACTGGTTGCAATTCCTTAAAACAATATGAATAGCTCAGTATTTTGGTAGAGGTATGTTTCAACAACCAGTGGATATTCAGCAAGGATGTTGGGTAGCATTTAAATCTAAGTCTCCTGACTATGCTATTCTATCAGCCACTTCTGCTACTTATCTGCAGGGAACTGTTTCTCTGTATGTAGCAATATTGAAAAGAATGATGCAATTCATACAGAAAATCTGTAAGTCATGGAAGACACCATTGCTGTGCTAATATATAACCAACAATTAAAGACATACATCCCAAATTCAAAACAAAACCTACTAGTAATCAAGTTGTTCAGACAATAAAAACAAAAGGAATTTTCCTTTTGTATCTTAGTGCTTTCAGTCATTCTCTCCACTACTCCACAAAGTTTTTCCAATAATGTCAGGATGAGTTTAAAGCTTTATTTTCCCTGTCAGGCTGTAGTCTTCCCATGCCTGCATTACTGGAGTGTTAACAATAATTTAAGTAACATGCTAGAGCAATCACAAGCTGTCTTTGCAACTGAAAACAGAAGTAAAATAAACTTGAAGAAAAACTACAGTACATCTCAGGACCACACTGGTTATACCCTCAAAAATTCCTGTTCTCTGAGCAAGGGTAATCTAAATCTTAAAATCCTAACATCCAGATATTGAGAAAGTAAATGACTAAAACCTGTCGCTCTAGTGTCACTGCTAGAGAGACACTAAGGAGAGACAACGAATTGCTAGTTACTTTCAAGGCTGGGAATCATGGAAATCTTAACACTAAATCAAGTTGCAAAGAATTTCCTACTGAACAGAAAGTAAAGAGAAATCAATAGTATGATCCTTCAGCAGTGAGACTTAGAGACACTCTGAAAGTTTAATTGCTGTAAATCAAATTAAAGGATAAAAGGTGTTAGAGGAACTTAAATGTCTTTACTTTTGTCTCCAAAATTATCTCTCTGAGGGTCTCCATAATAAGCACTTTAACATAAATGCTGTGTTTTAGTGACCGTAGTAAAATATGACCTTTTAAAACCACTGAAATGACTTCTTATGTTAACTATCCACATCAAAAGGAGCATTAGACCTTTCCTACCTTTTATTTGCCTTCTAAATTCTACAAAGAGCAAAGTATAATGGAGTCTTAACAGGATATTAGACTCAATGTTTCTTTGTAAGAGCAATGCTATTTTCCATCTATCCTTGTCATCTGGTTTCCCTTCATCAACAGAAAATTATTTAACTTTAAATTTAAAATCCCCAGTTTTCTCCTGACTTTTTTTATTTATTTTTTTTTTTTTAAATTGGATTAAGTGGGAAATTGTTGCATTAAGATCCTGGAAATCTGGCAGAAAATAAACCCCCTTGCATTCCAGCTGGTCCTAGGAGATTGGAGGTGTTGGGTGCAGTTGTGCTTAATTTCCAATTAGAACCAATTCAGAATTATAAGCCTGGCTGTGTCCGATAGGATCCCAGGCACATAGTGTGGGTTACATTATAAGTCTGGTCTCATTCGTGATTACAAATTCACAAATGGTGCAATTTATTGGAGAAACAGACATAAATTCTTTTAGCTTGCCAGTGATAAATTCACTAGACCTGAAAAGTAAAAGTCTAGCACTATGTCCGTGTGCTCCCGGCTATAATCTGATACAGCTGGAGACACAAATCTTACAAAAGAGGCACCCCTGCTTCGGGAAGGAAGGAGGAGCAAGTCCGTCGACTTGTCTACAAGGTAGTTGTATTCTCATTTTCTACCACTGAGGATTTCAAATGTCAGTTTGTACTTTTGGGAGAAATTGAGGATTCAAATATTCTGTCACTGCCATCATAAATATGGTGGGTGGAGAACCTTCTTACACGTAACGAGGGATACTGAAATTTACGTAGAGATTACAAAGACTGTCGGTCTTATGCAAAGGTGGAATGGAACTCTGACATCTTAGTGTCACTCCCTCTTCCACCTCACTTTTTGCAGCAAGAAAGGTCATCTGGCCTCTGCCTGATAATCTGTCATCCCCTCAGCATGCCATCATGCCTATGGAAATCCTATCGCCACATATCCCATGGCTGTAGGCCTCATTCCTATAGAAATGCATACTTTAAAAATTACCAAATAGACAGCATTGTGTTTTGGTCTATTTTTTTTTTTCTACAAAGAAGCAGTAAGTTGGTGTTAGGAACCATAAAAGACTTTCCTTGCATGGATAATTTTCAAATGAAAGAGTAGACAAATGCCAATATTAGCTGTTTGAATTAAGCTCAGTTTGCATTAATATCTATGAACCTCAGATTTTAAGACACAGGAACAGACTACCAAGTGTCATATAAAGCTCATACAAGGGCTTCTTGAAAAAAAAAATATGAAAGATGAAGTATCTCACATAGATTTGCTCCTGTCTCTTCAAAATACACCCCACAGTACAATCAATAGTGAAAAAGACTGGGGCAACCGATCGCTGGCATGGGACAGCAGCAAATAACTAATGTTTTGGAGAAATCTAACTACGCACATTCCAATCCCACACAGTATACCAGTACTCTTAAATGAAATTTCTGACATAGCTACATTATCTTAATTTAAAGTTAAAACTTCCTTTTTAAAAGACAGGAAAATGTGGAGATAATGGAAAGAAGAAGAGAGAAATGCTCACTACTGCTTTGCAAAGCAAAAGAGAGTTGGACAGCTTGAGCTGGTAAAAAAGGGAGAGAAGGAGAAGAGCAAAATAGGATGAACTGGTTTTTTTGCACATGTTGGATGGGGACAGATCAAATCTTGGTGCCCGGTACCGGAACAAACTCCCTGCACAACCTTAAACCCGTTGTCAGATTGTTAAGGAGGTCATCCGACTTCCTGATGAGTGGATCAGTTATGCTCCATTTTAGACCAAGATCTTAATTTCTGAGATGACACTTTCGTACTTTTCAGATCTCTGGGATTTCACTTCTCCCCATGTTTCATTGAATCTTACCTCTTTATACTACATCTCTGGTAGTAACTGGTTCTTACTGTAATGCAGAAAGGATTAAGTACTGCAAAAGCTGAGCAATAATTGTTCAAACTCTCCACCATAATACAGATAAGAAGAGATATTACATTTTAATATTTCTGTACCTAATTTCTTGCTAAAAATCTGAAAAGGTTTTAATCGTATCATTTCTGCTCATAGCAAAAGAGAGTTACATAATAACAGACATAAAAACACAAGTTAGATAAGGCATTGCTAGTTTTTCCCTCAGATTTTGCTTCTACTATACTTAGAACATTGAAATATAAACAGTGTTTATGATAAGAAACTGGTTAGATCCAAATCTGGTGGAAAATTAAAAGAAAGAAGATTGTTCCAGAATTCAGTGTGTCATCTTTTTTCCTCTCCCTTTATGAATGCCTCAAAATCAACACTTTTTTTTTCTTTTTGCTGTTCTTTTCATATTAGTCTCCCCATATTTTCCAGAAAGAGTAACAAGACTATTATTTTTACCATGCTGATATTTTTTTTCTATTCTGTTTCTGAACTTCTTGGATGCTAAAAAGAAGAAAAGATGGAAGACTAACCCTGATAAAAAGCTCAACAGTAGCCCCCCTCACTCATAAAAATTAAAAGCTCTAAATTTTAAAGGTCTCATTTCCTCTCTGCTTAGGAGAAGATTTAAGAAGGGTTTCCAACAGTTTTCTGATAATTAGATTTTATAAAATGATTGAAATACAATATATAGCGAATAATTTAGCAATTATTCAGGTCAGGAAAATCTACAGGGTTTTTAGAACACCTTATTTAAGTGAATAAAACACATTTGTTTGATGAACATTGACTGTATTTATCTAATACGAAATGGACCAATATTCCATTTCTTTTCTAATTTTCAATTTTAGTTAAACTTTATTCTCTGGCATTTCAGAGTAAATCCAAGATAGTTTCCTTTCTTTGTACAGTATCTTAAGTTTACGGGATTAAATGAAGGAGGAACAGGCAACTGTGATACTCTGTAAGATTTGCTCTATATTCAACAAAATGACAACAAAAAAGGTTAAAGCATTCTGAGATCTGTTGAGTTTTTGCTGAGTTATTTTATTTTCCTGCCTGAAAGCATGTCAGTGTGTGTGTGTGCATGGAGATTTAAAAAAAAAAAAAAATTCTACCTGCTAATGAAAGAACTTACCAAGATCTAAACTGCATTCTCTAACAACCAGTTAGAGCAGATAAAATCAGCCATCTGCACTTTTCTCCATGTACTGTCCAGCAGAGAGTAAGAGTTGAAGTCAATGGATTTACACCACAGATCTGTATGATATACAATATTGGAATAGAAAGATAGTTGAATACTGAAAGATAGAGAAACAAACAAACAAATGACAACCACAAAAAACTCACTGTCAAAACATTAACTGGAACAGCAGCCTTCAATCATCAGACAATGAAAGCCAAAACATGTAAAGCAATATATGTTTTTTAATGTCTTTTTTGCTATTTTGAATATGTTGCCTGTTCCTTCTGATCTGGCTTGGACACTTGAGGAAAACTAGCTTCTGGTTAGAGAAAAAAGATAAGTATTCAACCAAAAACTGTCTGGTCAGCTAAATTCTAGCAAGAGATAGGAGCCACCAATCTAAAATAAAAATTACAATGACTCTATCCAATCTGAATGACATAGAAGGCCTAATTTTCTCCTGGAGACATACCCAGGCCTGCATAAGCAGGAAAGTATGGTTAGAAACCTGCTACTTTAATTTGGAAAACAAGAAAATATAAAGCTCCAAGGGCCACTATCCTACTAACATCTACGTAGTTGTTTCTAAGAAAACATGAACAACTCGTTATCGATGCAATGAAACTCATGCTGCAAAACACTGACAAAAAAGTAGCACCTTCTGGCATAAACTGACTTCATACTCCTAGAGAGGAAAATAACCTGACAGCCTGTCAAAAGTGTTGTTTTTACCACTCTGCTGCCTTTGCCCCTCCTGAGTGTAGTCTCAGGCTGTTTGCAGATCTACTGCTTCTAGAAATGCAAACAATTCTAGTGCCAGGAAATGGCTTCATTTATCTTATGATACTGAAGCTATAATACGCATTTTAGGACTGCTCAATAGCTAGAATAGTTTCTGTATTTATTTCCAAGTCAGATCTCCTGAAGATTGATTTATGGACCTATGTCTTTATGGACCACCAAAGAACATCACAGATACTTCAAGTTCTATCCCAGAGATGAGCACAAAAGAGCACAGTACTGCTCTGAAGCCAGAGAGCAGAACATATACATTAGCCTGGCACAGGGATCATTAGTAAGTCTTAAGATAAATTAGTTCAGTTTCAGCACCATGTAGTCATAGCATCTTTGTAATGTTGTGTAAACATTAGATTTTCTATTTTCAGCACAGAGAAAGCAACTGTGAAACAAGAAAAACCAAATAGAACCAACTGTTCTTACACCAGCATCTGACATGAACGTAACTGTTCTTACATCAGCATGACAGAATGCCTTAATAAAAAAAGCCCAAATATCCTGACACTTGAAAAGGACCCTCAAAAGTTGTGAAGCACCAATAATGCAAAAGAGGTCTGGAACACTGAAAACCACTGGCAGACTGGTATGACTAAGAAGTGAGATGTTTAGGAGGAGATAAAAAAAATGTCCAGAAGAATGCCACAACGTATTTCATCTGTGTCCTGGATATGGATGACTAAGGATACAGAATCTCCAGCTACCTGTTTACAGAGTAAACATAACACTCTGAAAATCCGAAGAATGAATGCATACACAAAATTTCCCTAATTTTTATGCCAACATCTCATCTACTGGTCTCTAGTAAAAGCCATTTCTTCTCTGTGGAAGCCTTGTCCATCTTTTGTGAGTACATAAATGACAGGACCGAGTGAACTAGCAGTGTCATAGGCACAAAACATATACAAACTCAATATGGACATGTAGCTCAACAACCCAAAGTGAGAGATTCAAAAAGATTCTTCTCAGGGAGCTATAGGATGAGGACTGAGAGTGAATTTGTAAGATGCAGACTGACAAATTTTTGAATTGGTATATAACTTCTTTCTGCAAGAGCAGCAGGCCTCATTTTATAGCACAAAGACGGAGTCTGTTATACAAGACGCTGCCAAAACATCTTTTCCAGGAACAAATACATAGATACACCGGTATACCTTGAACAGATCACTCAACTCACATGTTTCTGTTTTCAGGAAAAGGCATTGCATCTAAATTTCCATTGACGTCTTTCAATAGAAAAGATGGCAAAACCTCAATCTATCTCCATTTTTTATAGATAACAACCAGCATCCAGACAAAAAGCTCTTTAAAGCAAACAAAAATTGTAGAGGAAATAGTTTTATTTCTCCCAAAAATGGAAATATGAGCATTTTATGACGCAATCCTTACGAGCAGTTAATCTCCTTTCATGAATTCACAATATTGCCTTCTTTCAGCTGAATTTTAGGTAAAGAGCCTCACAACTTAGTCATATCTGCTTCAAAACGGAGAACACAAAGGGTATTTTATTCTAATTTATTGCCTTAGGTGAGCAACATATTACTCTCCAGAAGACTCTAGACCAGTCTAGCTTCAGTTTATCTTCCTCCTACCAGCCTAGAAGAGATAGGAGGAACTCAGGGAGACTTCTTCCCTTCCAAATGTAGCATAAATGGTAGAAATGTCCTTGCGGTACAGCACTGTCAACAGTTTTAACCCCAAATACTACAAAAGTAGATGCAGAAATCTTGCTCACATAGAAAACAAAAAAAAATATTCCAGGAGTGATAAAGTATCCACTAAGACAAAACTTTGTTACACCAGCTCTGTGGACATACTTTGCCTAAGGATTGATAGTTCTTGTGTTATACAGCATGCAATTAGTTTGAGAGTTAGTTTTGTATTTACAGGACTGTGATTGCACAGTAAATCTACTGTCCAGATTGCACTAAGTTACTGATGCATTTCAGTAAATTGTTAATACTGTAATACTGATCTGTAAGAGTATAGCTCTATTATGAAAGCAATAGCAACAGTGTATTTTACCACAGCAGATAACCCACACAGACTTAATTGCATTGCACCACACGAAAGAAAGCCAAAGGCTAAATTTATATGTTGGAGAAATTAAGGAATTTGTGCAAAAATAATTTTTGACTGCTTTTGGAGGTGTCTAATTGCTTTAGATGTTTTCTGCTTTTCATGAGAGACTGAATCAGTCAGATTCTACCTCTCATTGAGAATAACTGTGTTTATTGGAAGGCTGTTTTACTCAAACAAAGTACTGAACTGGCATCCTTCTCATCTAAAGTATAAGGCCAGATTCAACCCCCTGGTATTGTTACCATAGAATAAGAATTGTAGAAAAGCCCTGGAGCATCCTTTCAGCTGACTATAAGCTAGGAAAAAACAGTGAAAATATATTAGAGAAGAACAGCATGATACAGCCATGCATCTCTGCACTGATGTAACCTTCATATCATGTTAAGAATCATTATTCTGCTCTAGGTCAGTGTAAAAAGATTCCTGCATATTGTTTACTCCACAATTCTTAAAGATATTTCTTGTATAAATAAAATAAATTTGCACCACATGAAGAAGTACTGAGTATAGAACAGGATTCTCACCACACATTACTGCAGGAAAGGGTAAAACATTTTATTACAACACCTGCTTAGGATTTTAGAGGTGATGTTCCTGACTGAGTAGTTATACAAATGAACAGCAGATCCTCCACGTGTTTGTAGAATAATGCATGTAGAGCCTGCAGAGATGTAAGGTGTTTCCAGTTCTGCCGTGGGTTTGCTCATACTATTCTTGGCAATTTATGTGACTTCACTGCCTCCCTGATAAGGAGCATTATGTGGGAGATCACATGCCGCTGTTCATGTCCTCTCTTACACTTTCATGAAAAGAACAGAATGTTATTGATGGTAAATAATGATTGGGTTTCAAGAATTTTGAAACAGATAATAGGTTTAAACACGCTCTTTCAAAATATATATCTATTAGAAAATCTTTTTAATGCCAGGTCTAGAAAGAGTAAAAGGAAAGATCTGATATTTTTCTAAGATACTGCATTTTTTTTCTGTGAACAAGAGAAGTATTTCAATAATGAAGTATCTAAATTTAAAGTTATTTTACTTTTCCACAAAAAAGGTCATTAGTAGATGAAAATATGATTTACAATACCTCACACTTGCATATTCTTGTGTGTGACTGCTGCTTCCATCCATCTACTGAAGAAAGGGCATAAATATAACATATAGTTTAATTTTTCTCTGATCAGAAGTGGTGAAACAGATCATTGAACTTTTTTCCCCACCCTTCAGATTATGTGATGGTTCATCAGTCATTATACTACCCTTGTACACTGGCTATAATTATGGATGGGAATATGATATAAAGATTGACTGGAAGAACAGAAAGTAGAGACCTCCATTTAGGTAACACTTTGAGTACATTAAAATCATTATGACCCTGAATAATACTAGGAATATTTTGACTCATGTATGTCATCCAAAGTCATTCAGTACTCTACATAAGTCACATAGATATGATTATTTCACAGAATTCTCATGCAACTTATGTAATCTTTTCAACAAACAATAAGCTATAATAAAAATTAAAATCTGATTTTTTTTTTTTGCAGACTGCAAGGGTAGCAATCTGAAACAGACCTCCTCTAATATCTGAGAGATTCTTTAGTGTAAAGCAATAGTATGGTATAACCCAGAAACTGACTTCGTTGCACTGCGGGTACAAATGGAGTAACTTGGAGTCAATTCAAGTATGTTTATTTAAGAATTGGTATGGCTAAGAGCTAGATTTCAAAAGTGCCAAAGGAGAAAATCCCCAGCTATGACTACAGTTCACTTTTAATAAGCTAAGCAACACTTCATAAATTATCATTTCAGTCAAAAAAATTATCAAATGCAGGGGGTAACAAACACACACAGGTATTCACGTATCAATCACATTTATTCATGTATAAGTACATGCACATGTATAAACAGAAAGCTTATCTTTTTCCTACTTACATGTGTGAGTTAAGGAGTCAATTTGCTCATGCTTACTGATCACTCAAAGCAGAAAGCAGTAGAAAGCAGGCAAACAGATATATATAGATAGCTGACAAAGAGTTAACCCGAAATCAAATCCTTTGTATGAGCACAGAAAGTAATTTCATAGAATCACTGAATATTCTGAGTTGGAAGGAAAACTTTAAATTAGCTTATAAAAAATTAGCTAATTAGCCAGACTTGAAGTGAGGGCCAAAACATCTTGTCACTGAAATATTTTGGTAGTGTATGCATCACTCTAAATTATTACCAAACTGAAAAGATGCTTTTTGGATCAGAGGCAATGTAAAATTACTTTTTTATTTGGTACCATTTCCTATGGATTATTAAAATGGACATAAGTACAGTTTATTCTGATCTTGAAAGTTGTACAACAGAATGCCATAGTAAACTCCACCCAAACAATCAAATATCTGTCATAAACCAAAGATAAGATCGTTTTTCTTTGCCATTTTGTTCACAATTTTTTTTTTTTTTTTTTTTTTTAATTTGCAGAAGGAAACCTATACTGAAAAAAGTACAGGTCGNATTAAATTATTTTTTCTTTCCATTTTTTTTACAATTTTTTTTTTTTTTTTTTAATTTGCAGAAGGAAACCTATACTGAAAAAAGTACAGGTCGCTCAGACTTAGAATAGCCAAAGTACAAATAATTATCATTTATCTCTTATAATGTTCATTGCTTAAACTCATTGGTTTGACAATTACAGCCAGTAAATATTCTTTCAGCTGCAATCTTGCCAGTCTTGCGAAGATTTTAGAATGTTTAATAATAAACTGAATTGAATGAATAATTAAATAGATATAATTACTTCCTTTCTTAGAGCACAGCTACTAGACTGCATATGTATTAAACAGAAATAACAGAAAAATATACTTTGATAGCCTAATAGATATGTAATACCTGGAAAGGGATAATTTTGGAAAACCTTAAATTATTCCTATGAAAATTTTTTTTGAACAGAACATGCTATTCATGAGTCACACAGAGCCCAGATGTTCAACCAGGACTGCCATCATGCTAATACTTGCTGGAAGCACATTAGAGTTGAGCACATATATCCAGGAGATGTATGGAGTGTCCTGACAATACGCCCTGAACATATGTCTTGGCATGTGTGACCTATAAACTAAAATCAGGACATACTCTTCTGAACTGGATAATCCCAAAAGAGGAAGAACTGGTCAAGTTGTGAAAGCCAGCAGAAATGTCAACAGCAGTGATGAAGGACTTAAAGCCTTGAAAGAAGGTAGCAACACAAATAGTGGAGTATCATCCAACAGAATGATCCAACTGCAGAAGTGAAGCTTTCCAGAAAACTTTCAACAGTGTTTTAGGCCTTTTGCTATTTCATTGTTTTAATTCAACTCTCCAAAATGTTCTTATTTATATTTTAAGGCTAGATAAGAAATAGCTTACCCCTCCTCTAATGGAGATGTCAACATACACTTGGGCAAAAGTCTGTCAACTTCGTGGAGAAAAAAACCAAACCATTTTTACTCCACAACCTGTAAGTCCTGTAGTTAGCACGCTCATCTAAGTGGTAAAAGGCTCATCAACTCACATAAATGCTCTATCACACAGAAAGCCATGCTTTTAAAGGCAAGTTCTCATGCTACTCCCCTGACCCATTGGAATTTCTAGGTTACTGCCTTAGTCTCTCCCACATATGTTTCTACTTTGTACTAAAATTATTCCCTGAATCCAACAGAGATGACAAGGCGGGCTGAAAGTCCTGATGGTAAGGTAATGATATGATACCAGAGCAAGGACTTAAATAAGAAGTACATGAAGTATAGACTTCGGTATTTAACTATCACTTGACTCTACTGCAAAAGGTTTTTTTGTTTTCTGTGATTTTGATTAAATATTCTCCATTGTATCCCAGGAATCTCTCTCAGGTTAAATTCTGTTCAAAGCAGTATAACCATGTGAAAAGCCCTTCTGAGCCCAGCTAACTGAAATTGGTATCTAGCTTTACCTGAGACTGGAGTTCACAGAACTGTTCTTTCTTTTCACAGAAAAGAAGATTCTAGGACTTGAAATGTTTGGGGGGCAAGAGTGTGTGTGTGGGTGGGTGCTGGGGTGTTTTTGTGTGCTTTTTTTCTTTTTTTTGAAAGCATCCACAAGATGATCTCTCTAATCTTGACCCAAAAATACCATTTAAAATACCGGCTTTGCTTCAGACCTACCTAGGGATGCCTTGTGATAGTATTTACACACTTAAAGTTAAGAAGATGCTTTTTTGGTTGATCAAACTCAAAGTAGTTAAATTTCACACTTTCAGAAGTGTGTAGAGTGTCATCTGTAGATAGGTACCAATTGCCATGCTGGCAATGTGACATAGGATTTTTTGGCAAAATTGGATTATCTTAGAACACAGAGAAAAAAAATAACACAAGGTGCTAAACGACACAGGGAAGACAAAAGATCATGGAAAGATTAATGGAACAGAAAATACTGGTGTTTGCACAGAAATTCTAGTACAAATATATATATACCCTATTTATATGTTCATTACAATAGGCAAGTGTTTTTAGAACTTCTGCAGTATCAGAGCAGTTTTCAGCTCACAATTTCTATTTACTGCTTAGTTAAACACGCACGTAGGTTAGGAAACTGATATCAAGATGAAATACATCATCAAAATACCATCCCATTCCCATACACAAAACATCATAGTTTGTATGTCAGCTTCCTTAGCCATTATAACAATTAGGGGGTTTACACCACAAAAACTTTAAGGAAGTTTCCCATTTAAGACATTTCACATGTAACACATTATTCTGCACAGCTATAAACTCGGTTTCAAGTTGGCCCAATATAAAATAATTATAAAGAAAGCTTTTATTTGTAAAGATATATTAGACTGTAAAATTTCTCATAAGGGAGACATATGGGGTGTTTTCTAAAATGATCTATAGCAAATTTAAAAGTTTGCATATATTTAAGTCCCAACAGTGTTTTGGCAAGAGTCTTCTAGTTCAATGCTTTGAATTTCAACTTGACTGGATAATTTAAAAAGGAAAAAATATTTTTAAAAAAGGAAAAGAGAAAAAAAGAAAAAGACCAACATCTCTGAAACAAGTACTCCAGTTAATCTTGCAAAACATTCTTCCCCCAGTTTAGAGGTTCCTGACCAGAATCATGCTGTTTAAAAACATCACATCTGACTTCTCAGGAATACTCATAGGTTCCCCATTATAAAAGTAAAAAGATAATATGCTATAGCTGCTGCTATTTAAAGGGAATGATTTACATAATGAGAAATTCATATGTTGCTTCATGTTTTCATACAGAAAATAGATAATTCAAATTATCTCCAAAATACGTCAGTGTTATACGGCTTAATGTATCAATGTCTACATTTTTACTAACTAAATAAATGTCAATCGTTTGCCTAAAGCTTTAATTTTCTTTCAGTGTAAATTAGTGCAGTCTTCAAGTTTTTGTTACTTACATAAAATAAATGGTTCACATGGTGTATAACACCTTCCTTTTCTAGAATACAAGATTATTGAGGTTAAGAACAGTCTTTCACATGGTCTGTTTTACAGTATGTTTGGAAATCACACAGAGCCATAAGGATGCCTGTGGAGAAGGCAGAAGAGAAGCACATATATAATTCTAGAAAATATTAAGAAAAAAATAGTAAGTGTTGACATGAATGCTACTTTAAGTAAATGTCCTTCATAACTAGAACAACTATAAAAGAATTTTTTGTTTGTTTTTCAAGGAAAAGAACTTAAAAAGGGTAGACGATACTACTAGTGTAAACTGAATGTTTGTGGACTTATAATTCCTTTTAAGTTAATAGAATCTGAGCTGCAATTAATAAAGGTGATATGTTAATCATGAGATGCTTTTAAACTGAGATAACAATGAAAAAAATATTAACCTGCTTTTAAAAATAACCCAGACATTTTGTTAATATGTGCTGGATATATCTTTTACTATGAAATTTATTCTGCTAATAGAAAATACATGGGGTTTTTGTATTCCAAGGGAAATAAATCTGTTAAACAATAAACTCTAATATACAGGATAATTCAAACAGAATGAATAGCCTATGTTTAAATATACAAAATTATTAAGTCTATGCATCCCAACTGTAAAGGGATTTTTTTTTATTTTTACTTTATGACCCTGGTTATGGTATTAACGTAACTGAGCACATATTTTATTTGCTTTTGGAGAGTCCACCAGCAGTTCCTCAAAATGACAATATCATTTTCTGTGTAGACTTGCCTTGATCCATTTTATGTGGTCCTTGAACCTTAATCTAAATTGTTACCAAGAAGATTTTGTCTTCCACAGCACATTTATGCACAATGCAGAATCAGTGAACTAATAAAAGGAGTGATGTTACAGGCTCACAGTATAGTTATAAACACTCCTGCTTTCCTTGTTGATTCTGTAGAAGATTGTATCCTAGAAGACAGAACAGGATAGTGTGATTTAGTGAAAACCAGAAAAACTTAAGCCTTTTTATTGGTCTGCAAAAAACCAAATCTCTTCTCGTAAATGTTGAAAGAGCATTTTATGTGAGCTTTAACTACAGAGATTAACACCAAAAAAGTGTTATTTCCTTTCGAATTTATGATCTGTTTGAAGATAATTAATGGGAAGCCATTAAAATACTAATGACAAAGTATTTCAAAATAATCTTAATGATATGCGGCCACTGGGAGAAACTAAGTTATTTACCTGCATTGCATAGACTGATTTTGGTTGTATGTAACTACATGTGCAATTTTTGCACCTTTTCATCACTTCTGCATTCCTTGTATGTCTTCTTTAAATAATATTGTGTTAACCAAGACTGTAAATGGAAGAGTGTGACTTCAGGCATAATAATAAACATGTCTCACTGACACTTTTCCTCTCCATTCTATTTTTAATATTCTAAGCACTGTGTCAAATTCCATTACCACCACTTCTTTGAATGATAAATGGTTCTCAGCCTTCAGAAGTCATTTAAAGAAAAAAAAAGTATGTCTTTCTCCTCTAGTTTCTCCACACCTCACTTTCACAAAATAAAATCAATTGGATTTTTTTCTTTAAAGTCATAGCTGAAGTAAGGAGGTGGTTGCTGGTATCACTGAATTTTACAGTACAGATTCAGCTGCTGAGTATAAGATCATGTGTTGAGTTCAGCCAGGGTAGAGACAATATTCTTCAGTGGCTGGCACGGGGCTGTGTTAGATTTGTGCTGAACACAGGGTTGATAATACAGAGATGTTTTTGTTGTTGCTGGGCAGGGCTTATACAGAGCCAAGGCCTTTTCTGCTTTTCATACTGCCATGCTGGTGAGGAATTTGGGGGTGCTTGGGAGGGTGGGAGGAGACACAGCCAGGACAGGTGACCCAAACTGACCAAAGAGATATTCTAGACAGTGTAAAGTGGTGGGAAGAAGGAAGAAGCAGGGGGAACACCTTTGGAGTGATGGCTTTTTTCTTCCCAAGTCACCATTACACATGTAATACCTCCTGGAGATGGCTGAACACCTGCCTTCCCATGAGAAATGGTGAATGAATTTCCTGTCTTTCTTTGCTTGTGTGTGGAGCATTTGCTTTCCCTACTATGCTCTTCATCTCAACCCGTGAGTTTCCTGCCTTTTACCCTTCTGATTCTCTCCCCGATCCCACTAGTGGGAAGTGATTGAGTCGCTGCTGGCTGGGGTTAAACCATGATGGATCATAACTATAATTCCCAGTAATATGATTGCATTTATCCACTTCTGGCTAAAACTGGCCCACAAAATACGTCAGAAAACATGTTTCAGTTGTTTTTAATGATTCAGGAAGGAAATGCAAGTAGATAGTAAATTCTTACAGCAGCCTTCCAGTACCTAAAGCACACTAACAAGGAAGACGGAGTGGGACTTTTTACAAGGGCATGTAGGGACAGGACAAGAGGCAGTGGCTTTAAACTTCAACAGGGTAGGTTTAGAGTAGATTTCAGGAATAAATTCTTTACTGTGAGGGTTGTGATGCACCAGAACAGGTTGCCCAGTGAAGCTATGGATGTCCAATCCCTGGAAGTGTTCAAGGTCAAGTTGGGCGGGACTTTGAGCCACCCAGTCTAGCAAAACCCTAGTCATTCTATGAATCTCTGAAACAGATCGGAAATCCAGTTGGTTAAAACATACCTTTGGCTTGAACATTTGCTTTAAATTGTTTGTTTCCTAGTTTTGCATATCCTAGCTCTGGGTGCCTAAACAGGCAGACAATGCCAAATCTAAACAAAACATGCGTCATCTCCAAACTCAAAAAGAAGATTTTAATCCCATAGTTTTATCCTTCAAATGTCAATCTGGATGACTGCAACACCTGGACTTTAAAATGAACTGCATAACACAAGTGTCAATCTAACAGAGATGAGATGCAAAATACAAAGCGTGAGCTTGGCATGAGATCCACTGGAAAATCAGAGAACAAACAAAAGATAAAATGGTGAACAGGGGATGCAAACTAAAAACTTACAAAACAAGCCACATAGATAGAAAATTAATTTAAATAAAATATAATGTAGGAAATTGCAAATTGATGCTAAATGCTAAATTTATTTGCATTACACAACTTTTAGTTTGTCTTTCTTTTGGGGGGGGATTTTGCTGTTGATATTTTTGTTGGGTTGTTTTTTTCAACTTGCAATTAGCAATTTTTAATTAGCAATTGCTGTATAACTCATTTGAAATGATTAAAATCTATTGACAAGCAACAATTTCAGTGCCTCTGTATGCATATTCACTCTGTGGCACAAAACCAAGTTAACTGTTTCCCCTATATCTACAGAACATTAATATCCTTCTGTTGAACAATTTCTGAATTATGATAATGCTACCAATGCCAAATTCTTTCCATTTGTCACTGAAACTTCAGGTTTTCATGATAACATTGTGCATTGAGATATAGAGATTGACCAAAAAATCAATGCATTAGAAATTACATCAGATATAAACATGTAACCTACAGTCAAAAGACTATATTTTAAGAAAATATGACAGTGAGTAAACCTGTATATATTCTATTTTTTTTAATGCTTATTCAAATCCATTATTTTGAAACTGTGAAGACTTTTCATTACTGTGTCTCTAGTTTACAGAATTTTTAGTTACACATTTCCCTCTAACAGACTCAGTTGCAAAGTAAGCTTGTTTAAATCACGCAGAATCATATCCAAGTCATGTAAGCAACAGTTCTTGCCTTCAATAGGCAATATTCATTTATTCCTACAACAAATAAATTCAAAATTTAGACTAAGAAACAACCCTCTGTTGTATTTTAAAAGCCAGGTTTGTTTTAAGTGAGGTCTTTTCATTGCACTACACAGTGTGATGCCCCTGCTAGAACACAAGAAATGAGAATACATTATTAGGGGCAGAAATTCAGCATAAGAGAAATGTTGCACCAGAGGAGTAAGTTATGTGATCATTGAAAGAGCAAAGTCATGTCACTTTTTTTTTGCTTGTCTTGTGAGGCCAGAAGGAAGATAAGAACGAGAAATGAATAACAGTTTCATTAAGTAAAAAAGAAGGTACAGATCCCAGCTTTGCATCTACAGAGAACAGTGCAAGAACAGAACACTTAGAAAAGAGCCCACCAGCACAGTATTTGTCTCTAGGACACAAAGAGTTGATGAAGTTTTGGGTGACTAATTCAGGGACTTATAAATGCTATCCTGAAAGCTCCATGCATAAAATAGATTAAGTACTATATTATGGAAGTACATTATCAGCTTCACAGCTGAAGTTGCAATGAGGGATTTTTTTCACAGCCACCACAGATATTTTACATAACTCCTCACAAGTGCTTGCTAAGAGCTAAGAATGCTTTTGGAAAATGGTTGTCATAAAAAGAGCTTAACTGTTAGGATAACCTGAAGATCAAGAACAATTATCAATTATCACTTGATAGGAAGGTGAATGAAAGATGGAACAAGAGGTAATCATGTTCTAAATATTTTCAGTGATTAATATAGCTATCTTTGATGACTGCTAAAACACAACATTCTGTATTTAATTCTAGGGCCTCAATAACCATTTTTTTTTTCTTTTTCCTGCTCACTTTCTACCAAACCATTAAAATTTATGGAATCCACTTCAGAACAGTGGAGTCCTCTGATGCATGTACATGTGCTTGAAACAATTTTCCATCCTCACACAAATATCTAGAAACTATGCAGAGTTTTGAATGACTGATTTACTTCAATGGTTTTTTGAAAAAGCAGCGAGTCAGTAGTGAGACGTTGATAAGCTAAAAGTGAAGTAGTTTTTGGTACTCTCATCTCTGGAATCTCACTCTCAGCTCTCCAAGTGATTTTTTATAACTGTCCAAAAGCAATTGCTCTCCTCGGTTAGAAGACTGCTATTCATTACTTCTCCCTAAAACACAACCATGAAAAATCAGCAGAGCTATTCAGGTTAGCAGTACCATTCATCCCTATCAAAATATGCAGTTAACTGAACACAACATGTTACATTTGAAGAGGCCATCAGGTCTAATGAAAACATTCAGCTAAATAACCATCACAGTCTGCTGCCATTCCTAAGATGGCATAGACTCAAACTTGCATGGAAAAGGATCGAATACCACACCTTACATTTAAAATTCTAGAGCTGCCCAGTTAGGAATTTCTCCACTGATTCTTAACAGATGGGAATCTCAATGGAAAATGTTTCAGTATAATGAGAAGCTTTCACAAATGTTGACTGTGCAAATAGCAATTTGATCACTGTCAGAATTTTGCACTGAAATAAAAATGTTTGAAGTAAGTACTGAAAAACAGAACTAGAAAGTAGAAGGAAAAAGCATGTTTTCAAAATAGATTAAAATTTCTAGGAAAACTACTTTTTCTCAAAACAATATTTTGTTAAAATCTGGACAAGAAAAATTGACCAACTCTAGACTCACAAAAAACCTGTGTTTCATGTGGATTTTTCACATAATCAGAGGCCTTCCAGCAAAACACTTTCTGAAGTAATTTTCTCTGCCTGTCCAGTTGAGGATGGGAAGTAATAGAATAGCTTGGTTAGCACCAGCTGTCCAGCAGAGGTCAACATCTAAATAATGGATATTGAAAATCTTCAATAAGCACAGATATTTCTCAACACACTATTTCAAGATATCTAAAGGGCAATTAATAGAGTCAAGGATATTTGCCTTAGATGATATATGTGAGCTAGATTAAGAGTTGATATCTCAGGCATCAGAAGAGAAGATACCTTTCAATTGCCACTAGAAATAAAATATTTTTTGTGCACACTGAATTGGGGGGGACCTCACCTAAGACCTTGGAAAATACCTCAGTTTCATATCAGTGGATGATAGCAAAAATTACTCTAGCAGTATCATATCAGTAATACTCACTTTAGTAATAAGAATTTTGAAAACACAGTCACTAAGTGCACTCTTCCTCTGAAAAAATATTGGTTTTATGAACAAAAGCACTGTCTTAATAATCACTCTGTCATAGCCACAGCCCATCTGTTCATATGTATAAACTGAGAATAAATCTGCTAGATAGAGGTGCTCATCTTGTTTTTCTGTATCCGCCAGTGTACACAAATAAGGTAGGTGAAAACATGCTGTAATATGAGAGTCACTGGAACCATTCAAAAATTTGCTATTGCTGGGAGTTTAGGAGCCCTAAGAAAAGTTACCTTTTTTATTTCCAGGAACATATTGCAGTATGGGGAATTTTTAGGATCACTTAAGTGTACTTTTAAGAATTAGTATGAAGATTTGTGCAGGCAAATTTTAAGCATGCACAAATGGAATAAGAATAGCGATGACTGAGAAAGGAATTCAGTTTTAATCCATGGAATCAGAATTATAGTAATATTTCATTATTTTTAAGTTTACTAGCACCTCAGAAAACAAAAAATTGAATTATATTTTTAAAAAAGCACCATCAGTCAGCAATAAGACCTAGGCCCCCCAAATTCCAACACAATATGTTATCACTAGGAACACACTGATTCCCATTATGTGTCGAAATGGTGCATAGCAGTTTAATATTCTGAAAAAGAAAGGAAACAAATATTTTTCTAATGTTATATCAAGTATGACAATGACACAGTGACATTGTCCACACTGATAGCAAAAAAATCATTCGAAGTAGTTCAGTGGCAGACTCTCAAATAATGTGCTATTTCATCACCCTTCAGACCAAGCTGCATCTCGAAGAATGTAGTTGCACAGTGCATATTCCATTTTTATTCACAACTACAAAAAGAGCTAGGCCTTCCCCTAAAACTTGATGCCTGAATGCCTGATTCAAAATAAACTATAGAAATCCTGAAAAGGGTATTTAGGACAAAAAAAGAAAAAAAAAATTTTTTTTCTATTGTGTCTGAAATTACACTTGGCAACCCTTAGTAAACGATTAATATTTTTTCATATTTATAGGCACTCATCCCAAAACATTGAAACTTGAAATATTTTCATATACCCAGTTAGGCCTGATGCTGGTTTTCACTGGCTGAAATTTTAGATATTTACATCATTTTCTTGCCACTTTCTCATGGATTTTGGGAACTCCATGGACATTAAATTATTTTTATTGGCAGCCCACTAGGCAATATTTGTTGCATTTACCTGTTGCAGTGCTAGGTGTTGCTTAGCTGCTGCAGCTTTCCTTGGGAGCGCAGCGGGGGCTTCTTGGGACAAGGCAGGGATTCTCTGCCCTCCTGCAGTCCATCTCGGACTCCCCGCACCGCTGCTCCAGCTGNGAGACCCCATGGAGAGGGCAGGAAGTGATCAGTGAAAGGGGGTACAGCGCCACATTTACCTTGCACTGATTATTTCTGAAACAGAGCTAATGGCACTATATTTTTCTTTCTCACCCTTTTGATCAACATGTCAAAAGCAGGAGCCTTAACTGGTATATTTTAATACCGTTATACACGCATTTGTCATGTCACTGTGTTTCTGGAGCTTTATTTTTCTGTGATGAAAGACCGAGTGTTTCATTCTTCTTCCCTTGCAGATCTATCAAAATATTAACTCTAATTTGCTCTTTGTTCATCTCTTTTCATATATAAATATGCATATATATATATATTCATATATAAATGCAAAACCTGCATGAATAAAAGGGTTAACCAATGGCAGATAATAAACCATACTGGGTAAATGGTAAAGCTGCCAAGATGAATTTAATTTAAAATTTGGTATTAATAAGTGAGATCCAGAAATAATTTCTACTTCTCATCCACCATCTAGTCTATACAGAAAAGAATTGCATGTTCTGCTTAGCTGTTGCACAAATCCTGCTACTGAAAATAAAATGTTATAATTTTTATAAGAATTTACAGGACTTATGATAGCAATAATTTTAAAGCAAAAATTACTAACAATCTGATATCTGCATAATTTGATTTTTAGCCATACTAACATGGTCTTATTTTTCCTTATCCTGAGCTGGCAGATAGATCTTAGCCTTGGCTCAGTCAGTTTTCCTGTTAAATCACTTTAGCCACAGACTGAGGGCTCTCTCTTAACCAGCAGGCACCCTACACTGTCAGCTTTTAAGAACACTTCTATCTACAGGTAAAATCTTGAGTTTTAGCTTAGATTTCTCTTTTTTAAGCATTTTCAGCTGATTCTTCTTTGAAGAAAATAGGTGACCTTAGGCAGAAGGGAGCAAGGGGAGCCCATGAGTCAGCCTCCACACAGAAATAGAACCAAATCCAACCCTGACCTTTTGAAACTATAATGAGCTGCTTAGCTCTATTCAGGGTACCTCTGACTACATTTTCAGTTATTCCCTTGAAACTTCTCCCTGTTACCTGACTTCATTTCTCTCTTTCATAATTACACCCCTTCATTGAAAGTGTTGCCAGGGGAAGTGGTTGAATCACTAATCCTGGAGGTATTTAAAAGACGTGTAGATGTGGTGCTTAAAGACATGGTTTAGTTTTGGACTGACAGTGCTGAGTTAATGGCTGGACTTAAGGGTGATCTTAAAGATATTTTCCAACTTAAAGAATTCTATGATTCTAATTTTTTGGTAATAGGTTCCCTCTTTTTAAGTCAGATGCAGTTAATGTTAACACATAAATAAAGGGGATGGATTGTACAGCCTCCATTTGGGACAATGAATACATGCCAACATAAGCCATTCATATTTTTATAAATTCTAATGTAAAACAGACCTTTCACCCACCACTATTATACATACCAACAGGAGTAAAAACCCTCATTATAGACCTGATATACTAAAAAACCTACATACTGCAGTTAAGAAATTCAAACAGAAATGTCAAACAGCAGAGGAAAAAACAGTAATTTGGAATTCTGTATAATTTTACACTTTAACTGACCCCTTTAGATGAGAGAAACACTAGAAAAGCACTGTACCAAAAGATTCTCAAGAAAGGACTGTGCCTCAGAGGGGGTTGTGCTACATTATTCATCAGTAAATCTTGCGTTGAATGTTAGACAAGCTTAAATATGAAACAATTTCATTAGTGAAGTCAATTAAGCCCAATTAAATTTTCTTGTATGCAAGATTTCCAAGAGATTTGAGATTCCTTCTTAAAGCAGTAGACAATATTTTGAGTACAAGCAGTAACATTTTTAAAAGACATTTTATTTTACATTTAATAACATGATGTATTAATGTGACAGTTGTGACCAAATAAAACATGTTAATCAAAGGCAATGTGCCAAACGGGTACTTACAAGTAGTTTTTCTGCATCAGCAAAGTATTACCAATTTATTCAATGTTATGAAATATACTGTACAGCACCTCTGACATAGTGAACACTCAGAATCCAAATGATGGGAGGTAAGAACTTCACAACCCCTTTACCTTGTAAGAGGAGACAGTTAAAAAGAGTGAACTGAAAATCAAAGAGCTATTAAAATAATCCTGACAGAATTAAATGAGATTTCTGTTGTGATGTAAATAGAATCTGGGAATGGAATATTGGATCAGGACTATTAAAAAAAAAAAAAATCTAAAGATAGGAAATGCATGTAACCAGAGACTGGTATCAGAAACTCTAAATTTTTCACACTTTCCTTAAGAAATCAGATAGTGTCACAATAGGTAAGATTTCATAATACAAAATCAAGATGGGAATATAAGCAACCAAATGCTTGGAACTCAAGGGGTTTCACCATGAATAAAATGGGGACTGGATGAGAAGCGCTAGGGGGTGCTGGTGGAGGAAAGGCTGGTCATGAGCCAGCAATGTGTGCTTGCAGCCCAGGAAGCCAACCATACACGTTCTGGGCCATCTCAGAAGCATGGCCAGTAGACGGAAGGAAGTGATTCCCCCCCTATACTCCACTTAGGTGAGATCCCTCCTGGAGTAGTGTGTCCACCTATGAGGTCCTCAGCACAGGGAAGACGTGGACCTGTTGGAGGAGGTCCAGATGAGGGCCACAACAATGATCAGAGGGCTGGAGTACCACTTCTATGAGGACAGGCTGAGAGAGATCAGGTTGTTCAGCCTAGAAAAAGAAAAGGCTCCAGGGAGACCTCGTCGTGGCCTTTCAGTTCTTAAAGCGGCCCTACAAGAAAGAGGAGGACAAACCTTGAGCAGGGCCTGTTGCAACAGGACAGAAGGTAAGGGCTTGAAATTGAGGGAAGGTTGATATAGATTAGGTATAAGAATTAAGGGTTTTTTTACGATGAGGGTGGTGAAACACTGGAACAGGTTTCCCAGAGGGGTGGTCCATGTCCCATCCCTGGAAACGCTCAAGGCCAGGTTGGATGGTGCTCTGAGCAACCTGATTTAGCTGAAGATGTTCCTGCTGGTTGCAGGGGGGGCTGGAACTCGATGACCTTTAGGGTGCTTTCCAACACAAACCGTTCTATAACTCTATGACTGGGATGAAGGGATAGAGTTCTTCCTTCATATCAGACCCTTCACTCTGCGTTTGTGGCCAATCGAGTGCTGGTAACATACCAGGGTTTCATCTATTGCTGAGCTGTGCTTGCTCTTCCCCGCCTGCTCGAAGTGAGTAGGCGGGGGATGTAGAGGAGGTTGGAAGGGGACACCACCTGGGTGGCTGACTCTAGCTGACCAGAGGGGTGGTGGCCACACTGTAACTCTCTATTGCCCGGGCCGGCCCCAGGCGGTGCCAGCGGCTGCAGCGGCCCCAGCGCAGGGCACGGCTGAGCCCCTCAGCCACGGGCGGGCGGGCGAGAGCCCCGGGGAAAGCCTGGGCAAGGGAGAGCAATATTCCGCCCGGCAGCCAGGGCTGAGCGAGGGTAACCGTGCGGGAAACAGCCCTGAGAGCCTGAGGGGAGAGCGGGAGCAGGGACCGAGGCGAGGGCAGACCCGGCAGCGATGGCCCTGCGGCCAGGGAGAGACCCCGGCGGGGCAGGGCCTTCCCTGCGGTCCGTAGGAAAGCTCAACACCAGAGGGGAATATTTCCTGAAAGACTCCAGACTGTGGAAAACCCACATTGGAGCAAGTTTGTCCTGAAATACTGCAGCCTCTGGAGAGGTCTCACACTGGAGCTAGGTAAAGCGCGAGGAGGAAGGGGCAACAGAAAGGAATTGTTACGGACTGACCACAGGCCCCCGTTCCCAGGAATGCCTTAGAAGAAAGGAGGTAGAGGAATTGGGAGTGAAGGTTCAAGGTGAAGGTGAGCCTGGAAAGAAGAGCTGACAGATAGAGGGAAATTATTTATCTTTTTGTCTGTTTCTCCTCACCCTATTCTTATTTTCAATGGGCAATAAATTAAATTGGTTTTGCACATGGGGAGTCTATTTTGCATGTGATAGTAATGGATCTGCCTTTGTCGAGACTCACAAGCTTTTCCATCCTATTTTCTCCCCCTGTCCGGGTGAGGATGGGGAATGAGAGCATGGCTGTGTGGGTGTCTGGCAACCAGGCATTGTCAACCCACCAGAAAGAAAAGCACAGATAGCTGTAGATGATGCAATTTGAGAACAAAATAGACCTGAATATCCTGTCACATTTTTGGCTGACATATATCAAGACAGTGATGTGTGATCAGCACTTCAAGGAGAATAAAAAACAGGAAAAGTGAGAATTGTGATGCTACTCCCACTGTCAAAGATATCAGAAGAACAATACAGGAATTAGAAAAAGAATTAAAGATACAGTTTGTTTCTTCTGTCTGGATACTATTCAGGTGGTTTCTTCTCATTCTCATCAATGCAATTTCTCTGGTTCATGTTGTATTGCGCTAGTGTAGTTTGCAACCCAGTCTGAGCACAGCATGCTCTTTGCATAATATATTGCAAAATATTGTTGACATTCTCCTTAAATCAAAATATGCTTAAAAATATGCCCTTTAATTTCACTTGTCCCTCCACCAATGGATTTTTGGATTTTATGCAACATGTTGTTCGTATGCAGAATGGTTGAAAGGCATCTATCCCACATATATATATATATGTTTTTCTTCAACACAGTAGTGAAGAGAGGGGGACAGTTGTAACTCAGATTGTGTCCAAACACCATTTACAGGATACAGTATTGCTACAATAAACTACCCTATATTCTCAAAAGTGTAATCTTCAGAGGTTGCTAATTGATCTTAACCAGAATGTATGTATAACCTTAACAATAAATGATTCAAATACCTTGAATATTCCTTCATACGTTAAGTAGTGGTGCAATTTGAAAAAAGGATTTAAGTTAACATTTTTCCTCATTTGTTTTTACTGAAAGAGCTCTTTTCTTTCTGTCATGATTCTTAGAGTAATTTTATACTAATGCATACATATTATCTTCTGCCTTTCATCAGCTGAAAATGTCGTCACCGAAATAAACATTTTTTGACCATTTACTCGTTTAAAGCATTTCATCTTGTCTTCTCTTTTAAACGAAAAATCCAGAGGGATGAGTCATCTCCTAATGCTCTGAAACAGCAGGGGGAGCTTTCAGCTTGTTTAGAACTCCACAGTGTTTTTTAATTTATCATTCAGGAAAGTGTAACTGAGCTGTATTACATTGTAGAATAGATTTTTAGAAAGATTAAATGATTTTTGATTGTATTCCCAGGGCCAACACCATACCCAAATGATAAATAAACAAGAAAAAAAACCTCCAAATCCACACACCACCACACACACACAGAGCCAACCCTCTTACTTTTTCAGTGGCAGTTTGATCTTCTAGGAAAGAGGCAAGTCAAGTCCCTTGACTGGCACTTTATTATGACACTTATCACAGTTGGATGCATTCTACATGTCACAAAGGTGTTTCAAAGGTCATAAAGCATTTAAAAACAGACTGAAACATGTAAAACTGGTTATACTTGAGTGCATCTCAGCTGACATACCAAAGAACATGACGACATGAGTCTGAGAAACCGCAACAGATTTCTTGCTTCCAAAAAAACTGTTTCTGATTCTCAGTATAGTGACTGCTTTTCCAGGTAGTTTCCATGGAAATCCACAAAGCATACATTTGTATTCTTTGTAAACAAGGTATTTATGTATTTATTAATTATTTTCAGTTGACCTCTTCTGGCATTGGTGCATAACAATGTACTTTCTAGTACCATGCTTTTTTTTTTCCTTATCTAATTAGCATCAGAATATGATATTGAAACCCAAAAGAATAGAGAAGAAAAATCTGAAATCACAACATTCATCGATAATTTGTAATTTGCATTTAACAGTTGCAGTACACCATCACATGAGTTAGTCAAACCCACAGAAGTTGCACTTAACTATGTTCCCTTATTTGCTTCTTGACTTGCAAGTAAAGCTGGACACATACAGCCACAGTACTAGTCCATGACCTTAGATACTTTTTGGCAAGATATCCTTTTCTTTTCCTCTTGGATTCAATTCAGTGTTTTAATTATTTTTTCCAGGTAATTTCTACTTATTTCATGAAGACATATAGAAAAAATCCTGTCTTTATCAGCTTTCCATTTACTTATATTAATTTTGGTCTTAGAACAGTAATGTTTTCGTGCTGCTGCAGCCAGCATTTTTGCAGCATCCTATAATTTCAGATTCCTGACTTTATTAATTCTTTTAAAAATTAAGCCATGAAATCTGAGTTCATTTTCAAGAGTTTCAGGAATGACATCTAAAATTAGCCAATTCAGGAAGTCCAGTATGCTTTTTTAACATCCTTAGTTGGTGCAAATACTCATAACTTCACGACTATGAAATAGCTAAATCAGGTCTTTGAGAAGTGAAACTCAAAACGTTTTCCCTTCAATGAGGAGAGCAAAGACAGAAACTTCACGTTCCTAAATTTCTCAGTTTTTACTTCTTTTTCTTCCTCTTACTTGTTAGAGCCATTTTCTTCCAGATACATGTCTCAGGTGTGCTAAATCATTTGACTGTATCTCCTCAATCTGTGTGCTGTATACTTCATAACATCTCTTAAAATATTTCTGCCTCGCATGTGCTCTTCCTTTTGTTTATCAGCAAATTCCATCTCTCCTTCAATTCTTGCTTTCAACTTCAATGTTTTATCTTCTTCATCCAGCCTTCCTTCCACCTTAATTAAAATTTACAGTTGGAAACAAAGTGTATATCAGTATTACCTAAGGAAGAAAAACTGATTTCCATGGCACATACATCTATCTTTATTATTATTATAATTATTATGGAATATATTCGTGTTTATTAATAGATCATATATTACTACAATTATGGGCAAAATAATCCTTAAAAAGAGCTGTGATCTAACTACTGAGTATTTTTTATTCACATCTTGGTATTAACTTCTATGGTCACTAACATGAATAATTTTAGACACCCGGGCTGCCACCACAGCTGATCTTCTGTTAAAATAGCTGTCATAGGGTAAAAAGGCAACTTGAAATGAACAGTTAGGATTAATTTTGTTAACACTCTTGACAGAACTGAAAGCTGGTTTGCTCTGACATCCTTCTAAGTCATGTCAGGACTTTTTATATCCCAAAATCCCTTGCCTTATTTATTTTTTTACATTGTCTGTTCTGTCTGTAACTTTTAGAGACATGATTAATACTAATGTTAAAAATCCATGTTCTCATGTATTACAAAATCCAAGCCCTTTGATTTCACTGGAAGTACTCACAGTGATTAGAAAACGACAGTAAATCAAAGAAATACTCAAAATAAATCTTTGTTACACTTTATAGTTATGGGCAAATTATTTAAATTCTTTGGTCTCCCAGTGGCTCATTTCCAATAAATGTAATCTTTTCTCTTAAGGATTTGCAGTTGTTGAAATGATAAAATCTGTAGGAGAAGGAAAGTATACAGATAGACATTATTAAACATAATGTGGGGCAAAGATAGTACATGCAAATCCATTATTCCCCTGAATAAAATGAAATTTAATGATTTATAAAGTTACAATGATCGATGTTTTGGGCTTCCTGACTTTTGCAAGGACTTTTGAAGTGACTCATTGAAATTAAGATTTTCATTAAACTGTGATCATAAATCAGTTTATTAACATACTGTTCCAAGAACAGAGAAAGCATAGTGAACCTTTTGGAAAAAATTTAATGACACTTCACTTTTTTCTCATTTTCCAAATATTTTGTATGATGTCTAACACATTCAAATGCTCAGAAAAAAATAATACACATTAGAGGAGAATATTTGGGGCTGAAGATCTATCAGTTTATATCACATAGCATGGAAGTCTTTCACCGTACTGACATGATGATATTGACTGTTTAAAAGGCCACATATCTAAATTAGATACAAACATATTGAGACACATCCAATACCTTTCTCCAAGGACAGTGGAAAAATACATAAAAATTCATTCATCATCTGGTAAGTGTAACAAACAAACAGTGAGGAGGAACTATGATGAAGCCAGACACCTAAAAACGCATTAGTGTGAGCTTCAAAAAGTACCTTTCAAGGCCTCCAAGCACAATACAGTATAAAAGAACCAATACACAGAAGGCTTGTCTAACCACCAGGCATGTAAGAAGACTAAGCTAAACTTTGATGCAGCTCAAGCAAACCAGAGACATGATGTTGGGCTTTCATGCCTTATGTAAATGCTCTAGAGGGTAAGCTATTACTGTACCTCTGAAGAACTTCACGCTGAAGATTAGGAAGGTTCTTTGTATTTCATCTAGGATTTATAAAATTAATTTAAGAGCCGCTGGGGGAAATTAAAAAAAAAAAAAAATTCTTCCCTACTTTGATGGTAGTTTAATGAAACCACTGTTCTGAAAAACTATTCATAAAGCCTACAGTCACTACTCTACGGGTCTCCTTTCATGCCTATAAAATGTATATTCTGAAGAGAATTCCATTTACAAAAAGAAAGAAATAGCTTCTGCACTTACAGAAAAGGGCTTTCTCTAGCATCTGTAAGAGAATTTAAGCAGAACACATTACTGCCTTTACAGAGAAGTCAAGTACTTAACAACAACAACAAAAGAATGTGAACAGTGTGTGGCTGAACTTAAGCTTCCCAAATTAATTAATCTCCCATCCTTTAAAGGGATAAATAGAAAAAGCAGAGTGTGACAATGCTACATTCAACATGAAAATATGAAGAGCACAGATGTGTATTAAAACTGCACTTTGATTCACCTTTCTTTGTAACACTGAAGGCACTACACATATAAGCTAAGCTGCCCTTTCTTCCCACAGGAAGAAAAAAATACATAACCACCTTTTTTTTTTTTTTTATCTGCGAATCTTTGTGAGATTTTGCTTTAGTAAGGGCCAGAAAAACAGGAGTTTCTTCATCTTTTAACAAAAAATTCCATGACTAAGGCTACCTATTGCCTTCCTGCAGTCAAAATGAACAGTCATCACTTAGAATTGTTTGAATTGTTAAAGAAATTTCAATACAAAACCAGCTAATGCAGAAGTAAAAGCAGGAAAATGGGCTGCTTATGTTTAAAAAAAAAAAAAAAATTCCTGTACAGTCTTACATACCTTATACACTTCCACCAGCCCAGGGCCATTATTACAAGCTCAAGCAGCCCAAGAGCAGAAGGCACTTCTCCTAGTTTCTAGTGAGTTTCCAAACACCCTCATTGTGGAGATACTCCACATTTTGGAAGCAGTTTGGCTTAGCATTAATCAAGAATAAAAAGAAAATCTCAGACAAGCACATAATCCATCTGATCCCTTAGGTTGCTCTCAGTATAAAATGCAGTTTAGTGAATGAATAACATAGCCCCATGGAAGGTTATACTCTGAGAAAAAAACCCCAGAACTTATCTTTACTAGAGTGACTGCCATGATATTACTCAAGGGCATATATAATTTTACTAAATCTTTCTTCAGAATACCAGCTACTTCTGCATTATGAATGCTATTATTCATTCTATTCAGAGATTGAAACAAGGCACAATACTTTGTGAAAGGTAATGGTTTCAGACTTGAAACCCCATTTGGGAGAGTAATGTAGGGGGCAATAGATTTTCTTTATTACAAAACTCTGGAGAAAAAGGTATTTGCTTAACTTTACATCTAGTACCTTGGCATTTGCATAATTGGTAACCCACAATTGCACAAATATACTCCTAGTTTTTGGAAAAAAATCAGAATTTTTTTCACTTGAAATTCTTGCAGCAGCATTTTTCAGCACATTTTGAGAGAGTTGGAATTAAAAGAAGGAAAATGTTACAATTCAAAAAACTTAAAATTATTTTCTCTAGGTCCATATACTAAACAAAATTGACATACACAAACACACAAGAAATTTGAAAACAGAAAATATTTGATAACAGCTGCTGAACCCAATATTCACTCTTTTTTCCCTAAGGCAATAAACCTAATCAGAAGTCATGTTTGCATGCATACGGAGTACCAATAGTATAAAAATACTTGTTTATCAGTGATAGATAAGAAAAAACCTAACAGTTTAAGAATTTCTATGGGTTCATCCTTATTTTAACATATAATTAAAAAATATGATTTCTCATTTTTTGAACATTCACTATGATTAAATAAATTCATTGTCAACTTTTAAATGTTTTTATTCACATATGAAAATTCAAATAAACATTCCCTTTTGAACTTATATTTTAGATTTTAAGTATATGGGTTGATAACCATATATTACCAAACCTGACATGTTTTCAAACTGTATTCATTTCATTAAAAACGTGACTTTTTGCCGGAATACCACTTTGACAGTAGAATTTTCACCAAATTTGTAAAATGTGCAAAGTAACTAAATAGTAACGTATCAAAGAAAATCTGCTAAATGATACTTTTTTTTCCTCTAGTTTTGTATGAAAGATACATATTCTACCTACACATAGAAATGTTCTACATTTTATCGTATTTCATCATTCACAGAAATAGACATCCCTACACCCATTTTGGATATTAAAGAGCTGATTTCAGGTGGAGTATACTAAATGCAGGCAGTCATCTTCTCTGATAGTTCCTCTATGAAGGCTGCCAAAAAATCAACTGAAAACCATGCATAATGAGCACTCAACTGTTAGTAGTAACTGCTACCAAAATTAAACTTAAAAGCCGGCACTTTTCTCATGGTAAAAATTTTCAGAGACCAGGTAAAGGAGGACCTATTTCATACTAAGCATCTTGCTCCTACAGACAGTGAATCAATCTACTCCAGTAATTCGGTAAAAATGCCTCTTTAGTACTTTAAAGACTTATGACTTGCAAAAGGTAAAACCCTAGAATAACAGTGATGTCATACAACAGACAGTAAGAACCACATTTTTACAAATCACAAGAAACTAGAGATGTACCCCAGAGTACTGGGTCCAATTGTGTTCAACACCTTCATTCATAATCTAGATGATGTGAGAGAGCAAACACTTAGTAAGTCTGCAGATGTCTGGGATCAGTGGCTGTCATGCCAGAGTGTTGTGCTGCCATCCGTGGGGGATCTTGAACCTAGAGAAAACGACTGACCGGAAACTCATGAAGTTCAGCAAAGGAAAGAGCTAAGACCTGCACCTGGTAAAGAGTGACCCCTTGTACCAGTACAAGCTACACACTGACTGTCTGGAAAGCTGAAGTTCAGAATACGACTTGGGTGTCTTGGTGGACACTAAGTTGGACCTGAGCCAGCAGTGCTCTCTCACAGAAAAAAACACCCAACAGTATCCCTCGCTGCAGTGGGAAAAGAATTGACCACCAGCTCCAGGGTGGGAGTCAGTCTTGTCTCCCAAGTGACACAAGAGGAAAAGGCCTCACATTTCACCAGGGGAGGTTTAGACTGGATATTAGGAAGAACTTCTCTGCTGGAAGGCTTGCCAAACGTTAGAATGGGTTGCCCAGGGAATTGGAGGAGTCATCATCTCTGAAGGTATTAACAAGATGGATAGATGTGGAGTTCGGGGACATGGTTTAGTGGTGAATTTGGCAGTATTAAGTTAATGGTTGGACTCGCCAATCTTTAGGGCCTTTTCCAATCTACATGATTCTGTGATTCTACATGGACTAAAGTTTCTTCAACAACATAGAACACAACACCAGTTTGCATGAAACTTTGCTTCAATTAAAGAGCACACAGATAGTGACAGGGCAAGGATAAGATATTCAAGAGTTTATTACAGAATTACAGGAAAAGGTTGTATATGGATATCAATAAAGTAATACAATAAAAAATCCTAAAAAACAAATCTCCAACAATTTCACATAGGAATTCCTTGGCATAATGGGACATAATCAGAACAAATGAAAATTTTCTTCATTTACCAGAAACCAGATGTTGCAATAGCTCAGTAAAATCCAAAGTTAGTGCGAAAATTGGCATAAATGCATCCATTTAATAGTAAGCATCAAAAACGTTAATTATACACCACTTAATAAATTGAAGTTCCTTGAGCATTGTGATCTTGTCAAAACTAATCTTACGGACTGAACACTAGTAGAACTTGTTCATAAAAATCTTAACAAGGCCAGCTTAGCTGAGAAGATCAGCATATTGTTCCTCTTCACACAGTAGCATATTTCACAGTGAAGTAATAAATACTTTCTCTCAAGATTATGAGCTATTAAAGGAAATTATATCCTCTTTATTTTCAGATCTGGTTCCTCTTTCAGCATTCCTACTCACTATGTTTATGGACGAAACCTTGGTCAGCAAGATTATAAAAGTAAAATTGTCTCCAACTTTTCCTTGAAATAGGCAAACCAGGATGATTTCCAGCTACTAAAGCAGCACAAGATTAAAATGCTGCAGCATTAAAACATTTGTGTAAATCTTTATGTTCTTGTAAGTGGATCAATTGTAAAGATTATGACTTAATTTTGTTAGGAACTCTTCTTCACCAAACTCCCATTTGTTGTCTCCTCTCTAATGAATCTTACAAAGCAAAGAAAACAGAAGTCACAAGAAGCAAAGAGAGATACAGATCGGCAATACTCATGCTAGGACAAGTTTCTCTTATAACAAAAACACTTCAAAAAATATCCACTGCTGCCATACACCCTGTGATGCTTTGCTCTCCCCTCCATATGCCATGATCCCAACCGGAACTTTATTTCCCATAAGTCTACTGAAGTGATAACCACCAGTGCCAGTGGCTATCATGGACGTGTCTGGTCCTTTTGGCTGTACCTGACTCACTGTGGATTTGGAGGAGACAGATACTACCCAAGAGCCAAGAGCTAATGTCAGCAAGGCACCTGCCTAATGATAGTGCTGCTCAATGGTCTGACTCAAGCCAAGTTTGGAAGAAATTACCATCTATAGTTGGTATGCAAACATGAATCTAAGTAAATTATTTTCCTCCATAAAAACTGGACAGCCCAGGGCCTGCTGAGCTCTCCTGCATGGCAGTGGGCTATGTGCCAGGATTTTCCCTTGCATAGAGATGCCTCTCAATGTTACTTCTTGAGACTGAGAGATTCCTTAATACAGCAGATCCTTGGTGAGTAATTCATACTGAAATCTTTGCTAAGTGACATAAAGGATTGGTTGTGCACATGTAATACTTTACACATAAAACACTGACCAAGTTTGGGACTAAATCTCGATCCAGCTGCACCTAAACTCCCCTTTGAGGAGGAGTTTAGAACATAAGCATGTCCTTTCTGGAACTCAGAACTCTATGAGAGGGTTTCCCTGACAGTTTTGTCAGAGCCTGTCCTCTATGCAGTAAATAGTCAAGTGTACCTGGCTATCAAATCTTGTTAAACTCCTGTAGCAGTTACTATCAAACTTTGTTAAATTGCTGGTTTATATCAATGAAAGTATTGCTACTTCTCTCTCAAGAGTAAAGTGTGTCACTCCATCCACCACACATCCCCAGAGGTCAATTTAATGATGCAGAAGAGGTATATTACCCATTTTGATTTTCTTCAGTTGGAGAAAATGAACTCACTTCCAGTTAATGATTGCTGGCACTTCTATGCCTTGTAATCCCTAGCTTCAAGAAGCCATCTCATTATCTGTTTGGGAACACAAATGCTTGAAAAACAACCTCTTTTATTCTTGCGGCTCGTGTGCAGAATAATTCAAGTAGATTCTTTAACCACTCCAGCATTACTGTAAGGAAGGGCTATTATTAGAAATCCCAGGCAAGATATGTGGGGTTTATCCCATGATTAAGCCAGATTTCTTGGACAGAGGGTAAGTGACATTATAGTTTAAGAGATGAATTTCAGGTAATGTCTGTATTGAAAACTTGTGATCATAAAATAACCCCAAGGGCATAAAGGGAATAATAAAAGCATATATTCACAGCAAGACATATAAGCTTATTTTCTACTGTATTGCACTATTGGTTCACTGTAGCTGAAACACTGCAAGAAATTTAGTTAAGAGGAGTGTTCATTAAAATATTCTATTTGCCTTGTGTGTGATAAAAAAATGCCACCATTACCTTTTAACTCCTTTTGTGTAATCTAGATTTTCTGCTGATCTGAAATGTTTCTGAAGTGAAAAAAAATTTTGCTGCTTTCAGTTGTTACAGAGGACGTCATTCCCTGATGGGCATTTCACAGATATCACAGTAGTCAATATCAAAAACTAGAGTACTTTGGGGACAATTCAGCACAGAATTTTTTCTTCACAAAGATCTTACATACCCTTTAAAGGCTCAAGAAAGTAACTGCTGGACCTACTTAGCCTGCCTGTGGCTAAGTTAACATCTCTTCCGTGATCACAGTAGTCTCTGGGAATGAGGTTCATGATAAGCCTGACATGCTTCCTTTAGAGAACCATCAACACTGTTCAGCAAAAAATTTAGAGGAGGAAGGAGGAGAGTCATTTCAGGTGCTTTATACTGTAAGGGTGAGTGACGCACTAGCACCTAAGGCTATGCAGGGAACCCCACATTCTCTGACAATAAAAAAAAAAATTAAATATCTTCAGCAATACAGTCATTATAGAGAGTTTGGTTGTTTCGGTGCTTTTTTGACCAAAATCAAATATTTACATGTTGAGGTTTCATAGGGTTACATGAATTTTTCCTGATAATCCAACTCAGGGTTGTCAGGTTCAGGGTTTCAGCAGAAAACGCAGAGTCTCAAAACCAGAATGTTTTCTGTAGCAATAGTAACTGCGTTAACACATCTTTTACTGAAAGTCTGCCTTCTTGATTTTTCTTTTAAGTGTCACACCCTTGCAAAGCATTCAGCCTACAGTCAATGACATGTCTGAGTGCCAGGATTTGCCACTAGGTGAGAGCCTCCATAGGCTGACAGATTAAAGCTGCTCTAAAATAGTCTCCACTGGAGACTAAGCTGAATCAATTAGTTCTATAACTCAGTAGGCAAAACTGGTAAGACTTGGCCTCGACATGCTGGAATCTCTACTTCCTAAATGTTCCAAATTAGGGACAATTAAAAACTCATCCAAAACCTTGAGAGATTGCTAGGCCAGCAATTCCATTATTCCCTTCTTTGAGAAAAAAGTGATAATTTTTTTATCAGGTACAACAGACTGAAGAAAGAAATACAGGATAGCAATCCAAGAGTAAGTTTATAAAGCAAGTTGGTACTTGTCTATCCCTTGAATACCAGAGATAGAACTTGTGAACTGAAGCTGAGACAGATGCTTTCGAAATGTTATGTTCAGAATCTTAACATTCTTTCAGTAATGCAAAGTAATTCTTCCTTCACTGATCATTTTCACGTACGGGAATTTATCCTTGCCACAACTGCAAAGCTTTTAGTTCTTCATGGATGAGCACACAGCACTACTGACACAGTTCTTGCAATGAATTATCCAAAAGAAGTCATCACAAAATGCTCTTGGATAACTATTAATATTACATATCCTTCTTTGCCCATTTTCTCCAGGCACATTCTATGTGGTTCTTCCAAATAGTTCACATTTATACAAAAAAACTCTCAAAAACTTTTCTCAGTTCTTTAAAAGAAGTTGTATTTTATCCTTTCTTGCTAAAGCTTTAAAACTGCTTAGTTTTGTCTCATGTAGGTGTCACTTCTGCTAATTTTATACTTTTTCAGAGTAATATACTGAATAAACTTTACAATAACATTCCATTTAAGGAGTTAGATTTGCAGTCTGCAGAAGATCATAGCACACTGTGCTGGAACACAGGAAAGACAGAAATATTTCCTATTCCACCAGGAATAAAAAACAAAAAATCCAACCCTATTTAATGTGGACTGTAGATACTGTAGCATTAGTACCCCCTTCTTCCTTTAAAAAAGGTTATGGAGTTTTCCATGGACAGATTCAACAGGCATCAGTTTCTTTTTCTGCTAGATGCCTTACCATATACATATGAACGCTGCAACAAACATTTCTTTTAGAGACTAGCAGTGTAAAGACCAAAAATCTGTGTGTATCACTGGAATGGACTAAAATCAGTCTCATTTCAGGTGCTCATTCCTAAGAGTGAGGAGTAGTGGTAGAAGCTGGCTCCTGAACCCTAGGCAGTGCAACCTCTCGCTCCACTGTTAGCTGAGAAGGGCTCTAAGAGGTGATGAATTCAGTGTAATGTCACAGTTCTGCTGAAGTCAACTGCAACTGGCCAATCAGTTGTCACACACAATTTGGATAAAAAACAAAGTCACAAACACATAAAGACTCCATTAACCATATAATCTGGATGCAGATTTATTTTAAGTGTTTCCTTTTGAATTTTTCACTCATCTTCAGGCTCCTAGGAATTCTCCTAAATTGCAACTGACACACTTTCTCAGGTCCCATCTAGTATCTGAGAAATATTCCCAAGACACTGAGGCCAGTGAATATTTAATTTTAAAAGCATTTTTATTCCTGGAAGGTTACATCCAGATCCATCTAACAGGACCATTGTGCAGAAGACTTTTAAAATCATAACTTCCCATAATCAGCAGTGTAAGCATATAACAACTGTAGTTATTACAAATTTCAAGGGATATATGAAAAATGAAATAGAAATCCTTTGAATATATTATCAATAATTATCATAGGAATACGTTTGAATATGTAGGTCACCATTTTGAAATGCTATGAACATGTTACAGGAACAAATAGCTCTAAATAAATGTAAGAGTATTCCACAGTTAATATCTCTAAATGCTATCACAGAACATGAAAACCCATAAATGTGCTAAAAATAATTCACAAGAAACATTTTGGCCCCAAACACTCCAATCCCTCAAAACCTACAAGGACAAAAAAATGAGTCTGAAGAGTAACGAAAAAATTGGTCTAGGTTTTATTCCATTAAGTGAAAAATTGTGATTCTCTGGGGAAAATGCTGAGATGGAGGTCCCTGTACAAATACTTAACCTTAAAATTATTTATTCTTTCGAGTGTATAAAGCATAACACCTTAATGAGATATTTAAGATGTGCCATAGTATTGTGCAAAATACGTTTGGAGTATTTCAGCTTAAAAGACTAGAATTTATTCATGAATACACCTGCTGAAAAGCATACAATTTGGTTTGAATTTTTAAACATAGTTCATAGTCTGACCCTGAGATTAGTTCAGTTGGTCAGAGCGTGGTGCTGATAATGCCAAGGTCATGGCTTTGTTTCCTGTGAGGGCCACTCACTTCTTCCTTTTTATAGAAGAAAATTATAAACAAGACTGCAGCATGACAAAAAGGAAACATGTAAAAAACCCCTTTTTTTGCTTACATTTTCAGGGGGATTACAATTAGGGAGCCTATGCAAAAGAAGAAAGATAGAAAACATAAAGGAAAAAATCCCCTGCTGGTATGCAACACCAGCGTTGGTGACTGCCAATCTCACCACACACAAGCACAGCAAACGGGATGCAGTTGGATAATTATATATTCCCCTGACCATTTTCTGCATCTGGTTTTACAGAAACACAATAAGCATCTATTAGGACATGACAGTCTGCATTTGTGATTTCTTCTGGTGACCTGAATCATTAATTTTATTAATGACTTTTTAATTTTATCATTCTTCTTACAAAACTCTAGCTCCATTTAGGTGCAGAGGAGAGTCTAATGCACTATAGTAAGAGCCTGTATCTAAAAAAGCATTGGGCAAAAGCTTATGAAATCATTCTAATTTTAGCTGTTTAAATGCATAATTTAACATTAAATATCTTCATTCAAATTCCCAATTAACAGTGTTGTGCCTAAAAGTTGTATCCTGTAGTATATAAACACAATTTAGTGAAGGCTGAGAATTAAAACTGGAACCAGTAAGGACAGAGCACTAGTTCATCTGCTCACTAAAGCACAAATTACTACTTTTGAAACACAAAACAGAAGAAAACAATTTTCTAGCATAGACAAGCAATTCTCAAAGCTTTCACTAAAATCTTACAAAGAGTTTGAACAGGTAATGGTGAAGACTTTGTGATAGTGAACAATCTTGCTCATCTCAATACATTAATTCAAACATTCAAACAAATAAGCAGCTGCATATGAGGACAACTTAACTCTACCAGAAGCCTTAGACCTGCGAAGTATCTCTGTTTCTCATACAGATTCTCACAGAAAACTCATATGCCATGGACTCTGCCCTAAGGAATAGCATTCTCTGCGCACAGAAAACACAAATTTCTGAATGTATTCCTGTAAAACCTTTTCTCTGACATACCTGTAAGCCATGTGTAAACGTGAATTAACATACACATGCCGTTCGCAGCACATGGAGGAGTAAGTGCATATGGCCTTAACAAAACTGTTAGGAAGGCATTTGAATCATCTGGGGAATTTGAAATAACTTGCTCCATGAATTTTGTAAAGTTCAGTGCTAATTCTGTGAAAGTAATAGAATGTGCACAGAAAGTTTTGCTGAAATAAGTACTTTAGATTCCAAACATTACAAATCCAAATATTTATAAATGTAAAAATAAAGTGTTCTTTTGTTATTCAAACTAATTTTTATTTTGTTGAACTACTTTTTGTGCTATCATGAATGAAATGTCCGGATTTTTTCCCTTTAACCATGGAACATGATGTAAATCAGAGTAGCACTGTGAAAATCTGCATAGTCTACTTCAACTGGTATTTAATCCTGGTGTTTCAAGGAGACAAAATTAATATAGATATTTAATTTGAAAAAGGGACAGTATTTTTTTTATCCCTCATGTGATTTTTAGTATCCAATCTCCTTTTAATCCAGTACCAATTTTCCATAGAATACTTTGTGCCGCCAGAGCATAAAAAAAGAGAAAAAAAAAAAGACCACTTATGCTCTAGCATGAAACCATAAAACTGGGGCTTTTTAACTTTGTGTCTGCAGTACAAAACAACATCCTACTTTATGTGCAAAGCTCAGCTGCTGTTACTAATTTTTTTGCATCTGAATTACTTTCTGGTTTGCTTGAGTTCACATCAGTTTGTTACACTCAAAGTGTTTTCAAGAGCAAGTCCTTATGCAGCACAGATACAATGCTGATGGTTTCTTCTTTGTGACTGTAACTTGTTTTGCGTCCTTTTAAATATGTTTGCTAATGTGATCCACCTTACTCTTTTTCCTCCCTCTAGTTTGCAACTCCACATTGCATCCAGATTTACTAAGGTCCGTGCTGCTTAGGTTGGATACTTGCTCTTTGTTCACTTTGTTATCCCTAAAACTGGTTTTACCCAGCTTTCAAGGCAGCATTCTGCTTCTCAACAACTGCTGGGCATTTACCAGCTGTTTATAGCCCTCTGGATATCACCCTCACCTGTACATTGTGGGCTTCTGCTCTCATCCCATAGCTATTCCTACGCCCTTCATTCTGTTCTAAAGCTATCTATTTTTCATTATTTTATGCAGAAAATTTACTTGTTATTGTGGCCTAGTAGTTACAAACATGTAATGGCAATTACTGTTATTCCACACAGCAGTACAAGGCTAAATGAAAAATTAAACCAAGAGAGGTAATGAGTTTCCTGGTCATTACACAGCTGATGTTACAGCTAAACAAGCTGAAACAGGTCCATGGACAGGCCAATCCCAGATAAAGCCTGACAGGTCCAAAGGCTGGAGCGATCAGCATAACTGGCACCAAGCCTCTAAGCTCTTACCAGCAATGGCAATAACATAATTCCTAAGCTGGATGAGGCTGCAGTGTAAATAAAACCTTCTGGGAGCATGGAAAATCCAAGTCTATGGAGCTCATTCTTCTGCTGACAAAGAACTACACGGGTGTTGTTGCAAATGCAAGGTATTTGATTTGTTGTGTCTACTAGAAAAGGGGTACTGTACCAAAAACGAGATGTAAACACGCCAATGCAACTCCTGAAGTAGGGCAGAGGAGATAAATATCAAAAATGAGAGGTGTTGTGTGTCTGTACGTTCCTCACGTAATAGGTACTCTTTGGATAAGGCATAGGCTGCTTTGTGACAGCCTGAAATCTCCCTATCGGATGTCCATAGAGCACAAGCAGTAGATTTAAAGGCTGTCAAAGAGTGATTAGAGACCCCAAATAAAATGAATGTTCAGATGTTTTTCTTTTGTCACCTGAATAACTTTTCAAGAGCATCTGGTCCTCTACATTGACAGTGGATTTAAGGTTAAGAAATATGCTTAAAAAAAATTAACTTGCTAAAGTACACAACTCAAGTTTTTTTTGGGGGGGATTTGTATTAGATATAATTGTCAGTAATATATTTTAGCCACAGTATGGAATGAAATCTTTAGTGATTTCTTCTCCCCCTTAGACACACACTCACGAGAGAATAGCATTTAAGATGTTAACATGTATTTGTATTGAGAAAAAAATGAAATATGAAAACCAAGTTCTAATCCATTATTTACACAACCAGACTGCTGTCAAACCAACATTTTCAGTGAAATTACATATCATCACCCAAAACTCACAGATGGCCTGTGTCTGCTTAATATCTTTGAGTTTAGTAGGGCACCGTTGCCAGTTTAGGGACTCTAAACACAGGCAATAATTTAGAAAGGCTACACAGTTTATTCTGAACAGAGTGCAAGGTGGAATTTTTTCCAGAAATAAAGCACACCTATTCTCAAAACTTTATATATACATTTTAGCAAACAAAAAAAAATAGAAGTTTATTGCCTACAAGTTACTTAGTTCACTTATAATTAATTACTTATTCTGTTTCTTAAATTATTGCCTCTCTTCTCATACTAATTAGGCCACATGGTCAATCTTTCTGGTCTTCCTGAGTCGGTGGGTTTCTTGAGTCAGTGGTCCAAGAGTCAGCAGTCACAGCCTCTCACTGCCAGACAGCAGAAATGAAATGGCTCCAAACCCTTGCCTCAGATGGTCACGACCCTGTTTCACAACCACTTTCTCATTCTCTGTAAGTCCCTGGGCAAATTGTTAACTGTTTCTGGCTCTTAAGATGTCAGCATTAGTAACTTTTTAAATTAATTTCCTCAACGCATTTATCTGCACGACTCATCACCCCTGAAATCCTCTGTGCAAAACACCGTCACTTTTTCTATTGTTTAGTCCAAGCATTTTGTTTCTAATTTTTTTGTGTGTGTGGACATTTTTTGTAAACACATTGGACAATGTGTTTTAAAGAACTTTTGGCCTTGTTATTCATCCAAATTATACCCACAGGTAGAGGTACCATATCAAACACCTCATGCAATCCATGTGAGATAAACACACTTTACGTGCAAACGTATTGATACTCTAATTAAACTATTAAAATATTAAAATATCAACAGTATGTTCAAAGAGTTACTTGCTATTTTTACAAGAAATTCTCCAAATTCTCAAACTATTTTTCTCAACAATAAGACTAGAAATCTCCTTTATACAGGTTTCACTGTATCCACCTTTCTCTTTTGTTATAATCCCCAGCCTTATGCTCCTCAAGAACAGATGTGGACATTACGATGGAGAGTTGCCAATATCCAGAATTATTCACTGGTGTGGGCACGCTCACGCAGCCCACTGTTGGCAGATAGACTGAATAACAATATGGGTAGGATTAGAATAAGTGTACACAGTATGTGCATACAGATCAAATGCACAAAGCTTAGGAATGTGCTTGCCCAAATCTGATAATTTTAAATGACATGGCTGGGAACCAATCGCTTCTGGTGGTGTTAAAGAGGCAGACAAACATCAGCCAGCATAAGCGGTATATAGGGAAATTCGAACATGTTTTGGAAATGCTCACCTTATGGTCTATTTTTATGTACTCTAGAACATGCACTATACCTTGTTTTTATTTCACTGGTCTGCAGTTCTGTGTTATACCTGGACTTAATGTATATGACATGTTTACATACGCTAAATATCTATGTTTCCTTTATCTCTGAAATCAGTTTTCCCAGTGCAGCATTGCATGTGTTTAGTGACCACTAATTGACTACTGATCATTTGCTCATAGCCCTTGACCTGTGGTTTCACCTTGTGCTCACATGTTCAGTCCATCAGCCCACGCCCATGTCCCTCTCAGCTGCATTTTTATTCTATCATCATCTACAACCCATTCTATGCATATGAACTACTTATTATTACTATCTAATTCAGCCTCCTGGTGCAGTCAGGGGCCCAACACCAACTATTTAGCAATGCCAAGTGTCTGTTCTATATTTTTTTATCTTTCTCTACCATGTATAGTATCCCAGACTCTAACCCAATCGCAAATATTCAACCCGTTTAGTTGCCTCTTTTTTTTTTTTTTTTCCCAAAGATTTTCTCCTTTTCTAAACTGTCTTGTAGCTTTTGGCTTTTTACTTTTGCAAAACATTTAATTTTAAACACACTATGCTGCTCTCACAACGTGACTCCCATAAGAGGAAAACTCCATGAAAGGCTGTTTCTCCTACTGCCATTTCCTCATGAAATAATGACCGGTCATGCCTGAGCAACTGCATCCTGCAGCGGGGCATGCATCTATCTAGGCAGCAATGGAGCTTGCTTAAAGACTGATGAACACACTGGTTTTGGTGGGCTTTGCCTACTATGCTTTAATCTCTCCCCATAACTCCTTCTCCAGGAGAAGCCACGTACCTGGGGGCTTTTGCTGCTCTGCTACTATGTACTCAAAGGGAGAGAAACATGCACAAATCATGCAAACACAAACACCCAAATCACTAACATTTTTCTACATTATTATTTTTCAAAATTTTCTCTCAATTGAAATATTTTTGTCTTTATCTCCTGACTTTTCAAATTATTTTTTAAGTTTCTACTCATGTTTTTATAATGATTTTGAGTCCAGTGATATTACAGCTTTAAGCTGTTTGCTTTAGTTTCTTCCGATATTGAAACATTTTAAGATTTCATTACCATTTTTCCTTCTGATTTTCATGCTATTTGAAGCATTAATAATTTAGCTTTTTACAAATACGACCTATTTTCCTAATGTAGACAAGCCTATAACATTAGCTATCTATGAAGAAAAATAAGTGGATTCAGTTATGCAAATAGTTAGCAAATGAAAAAGAGGATTCAGTCCCTCTGAAATATGACTTTCATTTCTAAGAAGTTGTAAAAGATAAAGCATAATGGAAATGAGGGAGAATAATGAGAGGAGCCTTTACAAAGGGAAAGTGTCTGAGCTATCTACCAACATCCTTTGGCGAAGTCAGCGCACACAGAGATAAGCAACACAGCAATCCATCCAAAGGGCATCTCTTCTTACAAAATCTCTTCAGCTGATGTTTGAAGTCTAGCACCACCATGGCATTTTAAACAAACTATAGGAGTCATGCCCTGTCTACAGATTGTTATGCACCTTATAACTAAAATGAAACTTGCCCTAGCTTGTCTTATTTCTTTCCTTCCTTTCTTTCCACAAGTACATAGTATGGCAGTATATATTTTGGTCATTCCCACCAAGGGACAAGACTACCTGTATTTTAAGTTTTGTTAATTGGCATTGCTAAAGAGGTAGGGTTGTAAATCAGTGCAAATAACTTCAAAAGATTATCAGGCAGCTAGTCATCAAAACTCAAGAGGATGATAGCAAAGGTTGAAGGGAAGAGGAGGAAGATATATTGTCTCACATTCCTTATTCTCTTCCTCACCCAAGGAAAGAAACTGATTCAAGAGAGACGACTTCAATATTACCAGATGTTAGGAATTAAGATCATCAAATGAAGTTCATCTGCAGTCAAAAAAGGTAATTAGAGTTATATGAGTTACTAGAAAAGATATAAATTCATAAGTAATGTGCATAAATTCATATCTGTACTATCCCATGTTTTGAATATTGCAGTTTTGATCCTCAGTCTCAAAAGAAGATAAGAAAAAAGATTTGTTTTGATTATAGAATACTTGTGTATAAAGAAAACACATGACTGTAGTAGTATTTGACCACCTACCCTAAAATTTTCCATAGTCTGGTTATACCACTTTGTGTTGGTAAGTTTCTGCTTTTGTGTTTCATGGCCTACTCTAAGTCGAGAAAAACACCACACCCACTGAAGTAACTCGATCAAAATTCTGTCTTGATACAACCAACTGCCAGATGATATGCAACAGTGATTCCTACAAAAATTTCTAGATCTCCGGCAGTAAACACAGTGATAAAAATCCTGCCACTGACTGGGAAGATACAAAAAAACCAATGGAATGCTAGACTCTTGCAGTTGCTGTGCTCCCCACTATGACTCCCTTATTTGACAACGTTAGAAAACAGATTTGATTAACGCAGTACAATCTTTCTTACATCAGCATAATTTTATGGAATGACTAACATCAGAAGTTTAACTAGGGCTCATACAAGAATCTAAAGTCATAACTAAGCACAATCTCATTCAATTCTATCAACCATGTAATAATCTGTTGGATAACCACAAAGAGCCACATTGACATAAGCTGTTATTTAAAGGTCAAAAACAGTTGGCAAAATATTTGTTTTGCGTGTTGCTGTGTGATGTTGATGTTCTAAACAGAGCTTACTAATGCCAGGTGGCCACAAATTAACTTGAACATTGGGACTGGCAGAGGGAGTAAACGTCTGAAAACCACTCATCGAGCAGATCAACAGCAGAAATCACTGGACTTAGATGGGTATGCACAATTTTAAGCTGGAGTATAGTTGTTTAACTATGTGGCTGCCAGTCCCTTATCTTTGAAGATTAAAATTAAAACACTGAGATAAAATAATAAAAAAATACCCAGAGGGTATGCAAAAATGATGGAAATTACCTCTGTATAGGAAACCAGGGAAAATGTATATCCTTGTCTGGAAGTATTATATATCTTGGATGTTTTTGCTACTAGACACCCCTATATGGGGGTGGAAGGATCACGCTGACACTTAGGAATGAGGACAGGTAATTGGAAGTCACCTTAGAATCCATATCCTTAGGATGTAGTTGACTGCAATCACATGAAAGATTTCAAGGTTGTCTATGCTAAATTTATTCTGGTAGGTTGACATTTGTTCAATGATTAGCTCTAGGTTCTCTACACTGAAATATAGCCACAGAAAGAAGTGTAGAATGAGGACAACAGTTGTGCCTGAGGCATCCCCTCATCTTTCTCAGTGCTTCCTGTCTCTTCAAAATGGGCTGATTAAAAAAGCAAAGGATAGGGATACACTGTCTCTCCTCATCTTACTTCACCCCAAAGACACCACCACAATGTTGTCCAAAATAAGGCAGTGACTGATTCCAGCTCCCTTTGGCGGAGTGCACAGTGTTACTCTTTCTGTACTGAAATCACAATCCCAGAATGCTTAGCCATCCATATATGACTCAAAAATGGTGCAAAATATCTGTCCCTTCACCCAACCCCCAGCCCCTGCCTCTCCCACCCCTTGTGCTTAGCTTACTCTCTGACGGTCAACAGCAACTCTCTCAGAGGAAGAAGTGCTGCAAAAGTACCACACCCTTTGCCGAAGACTTTGCTAAATCTTAACTCTCTTCCTTTTGAAAGCAAATAGACAGGAAGAAAGCAGCTAAGACTTCTACAATGATACAATGCTATCACTATGGTTAAATTCTTATAACACAAGCGGTCTTCTCTCTTCCAAGACTTAACAGAAATAGATTGTACAACTCCCTTTTTTGCTGGAAATCTGCAATAAGAAGTGACCACAGTCAATATTTTAGACAATTAAATCTCTTGACTTAGTTTATATAAAAGAACAGATTTTTAAAAGATCTGGATACTTACAGTAGTTTTAGGGTTTGGTTTTTTTTTTTAATATTAGTTTGTTCATTTTAATAACACATGGAAAAGGACAAAAGAAAAAGTATTGTAAACCTATAAAACATAATTAAAAGATTTTTCAACTGTTTTTATTTAAGATAATCTTAGAAGAAAACCCTTTAGTATTTTATGTAGAAAAAAAAATACACTACAACATTAATTTCCATTTAGGCTTTTTCTTAGTAACAATACTCATGTTCCTTTCTCCAGATCTTTCCAGATGCTTCTTCATACCAAAAGTAACTATGTGAACCCATCATTTTAATGAGAGGACACAAGACTTCGAAAGGGTTCATGAGAGCTACACTCAGTGGCATTCAGACCTCTGGTTTCCTGCACCCATACATAAGTAAACTATAAGTTCCTATTAATTTACTAACAAATGAAAAATGGACATTGCTGTAATACCTCAAGATCTTGGCAATAAAACCCACATCTCCTTAGCATTTTCTTTTCCCTACTCGCTGCCCGGAGAGATAATACAATGAATCTAAATGTTACACAGAGTCTTCACTTTCTCTATCCCATCACAAACTCCTGCTTCTGCTGTTGTCTTAAATTCCCCTGAGAACAAAAGAACTCCAGTAACCAATTTATCAATTGATTTCTGGTGAAATACCATCCTTGAACTTTTTGACCTTGTCTGTCTTATATTTAATATTTCATATCATTTAACCATTCAATTTCCTAAGAGCACAAAAATTATCAAATCACCCTTACTGCAGATGACATATTTATATAAAAAGGTTTTTAACTGGCAGAGCTGGTTTAAAGAGCCAGCTACTACAGCAGGGCCTCCCACAGAGCTATGATTTGGGAGGTAGAGACAAATGGAAAGCAAGCGGCCAAGAACTGACCTAGTTCTCATCACAGGTAGGTTACTTTGCTTCCTACCTTTTACACAAATGCAAATTCCCCTAAATGAGGACACTTTTACCTTTTTAAATGGATTTGAATGTTAAAAAAAATTAGTTTTTACAGTACTGAACTGCAGCTTTTCTTCATTCCAGGTGTTTTTCACCAGAAAAGGAGAATAATCATAAAGATTGTAAAAACACTTGAATAAATAGTAGCAGGTCTAATATACTAAAAGATCGAGAGAGAAAAATAACACTGACAAACATATGTGAAATCCATTCCTGTTCAACATATTATTTAAACTTCTTCTTAAAACCTCTTCTAAATTAGGTATTATAGTATAGCTAAGCATCAGCAGTGTGTCATGACTATCCTGTTGTACCCCATTAGAAAAAAAAATGTTTGGGATTTTTGTCTGTTTTTAATTTACTTTAATTTTATATATTGAGAAGATTAAGAAAAAAAAAATTCAAATAAAAATTTCAGAAAAACAATAAAGGTAGTGGTATTAATATGATGAAGAAAATAAAATGCAGTTTTAGAGCTCTGCAATTTTTATCACCTTTACTTTCATACCTCTGTTTCATTTATATTCCAAGACCTAGACACAGAACTGACACTGTTTCACCTTGTTATCAAAGAAAAGCTATATTCCATTAGGAAACTGTTCAACATTTTATGGAATTAAGCTCTGTATTTATAACAAATGTCTCCAGTTATACACTACTAATATAACCGTACTCCAAAACTCTCTCAAAGCATGATACCAGTAATGCATTTTCTCCCGGAAAAACTGATGAATTAAATGTGAGGCTGTAAACAGAAATTACATTAATCCATCTTGTAGGTTACAGTAATGTAAATTTCCTAACCTTCTCGTTCATATTGCTACAAACATTCATTAATCTGTTACACCCTGAACTTCTGTTCTTTATACAGCATAAGAGCAGTGGAGTAGATAAACTATGGGCAGTGTATCAAGAGGAAGGAGAAATTATGGTTTTGACACTTACTAAGTGATTTCCCCATTTTCTTTCTATGTATTTCTTCTGCAAGATATCGCATAGGTACGAACACTTCCATTAAACTTTCAAATGGGCTTTCTCTCCGCATAGAACTTGTGGAAATGACATAAATTATCTGCTTCCTTGTTCAGAGTGGCTGCACAAAAGTGTTGTCCCCTGTTTTATGCTGGTGTCTTAAATTCTGGAAGAGGAACTTCTCCAACATACTTTCTTTCTCCCTAACACTGTGATCACAAGACTGCTGCAAGCAGAAAAATAGTATGCACTTACCGAGATTTATCTGAACAATAACAAAATTTATAAGAAAATTGGTTACAAACCCAAAAGGGTTATTAGACTTTGCGCTGCATTTTTTCATCATTTCATCTCTGATGAGTAAATGTTAAAATAATGTCATGTGACTGTGTATTTGGTTTGCATGGACAAGCTTTGGAAGTGGAGTGGGGACTACAGGGGTGGCTTCTGAGAGAAGCTGCTAGAAGCTTGCTCCATGAACGGCAAAGCCAAATCCCAGCAGCTCCAAAGATGGACGTGCTGCTGGCTGAGGCTAGGCCAATTAGAAATGTTGGTAACACCTCTGTGATAACAGATTTAAGAAGAAACAAAAAAGTTATTGCACAGTTGTAATTCTAGTCACAGAACAGTGAGGTGAGAATATGTGACAGGACCAAGTCTGCAGGAGGCGCAGGAGCTGCTCCAGGCACTGGAGCTGGGATTACACTGCAGCCCCTGGCGCAGACCATGGTGAAGCAGCTGTGCCCCTGCAGCCCATGGAGGTCCATGAGGATACAGAGATCCACCTGAAGCTCATGGAGGAGACCCACAATGGAGCAGGTGGCTGCCTGAGAGGAAGCTGTGACCCTGAGGGAGGCCTGTGGAGAGAGGAGCCAGCGCTGCAGCAGCCTGTGCCTGAAGGACTGCACCCAGGGAAAGAGTGACCCTTTCTTTCCAATAAAATCAAAGATTTCCAACAACTTTCTGTTTACAAATATAATGGAATGCAGCTGTAATACTTTGAATATCAATATATTTCCTCAGCAATATAAAATACTCTATAATTCCTACGTTTTTGTCTCACCAAGGAGAGAAAACACTCACAGTCGTGCTATTGCCTCTGCTAGTGCCACACACTGCTTTCCTAGAAGACATTTATGTGTGCCTAACTTACTAAAGTTTAAAGTCTCCTTATAGCTCTTTTTCCATTATTTTTTTTCCAAAAATATTTGACAGTCACATAGTTTTATTGGCAAATTAACTACCATTTTTTTCCTGAACTCAGTTATTCTAAATTTTCGTCTCTTTAATTTTGTTCCCGATATACTTCTTGAATTTCTTATCCACCTCATCGTAACACAGCTGTCATTCTCTTGATCCTTTTACTCTGCACTCTTTGAATAACGCCAAACTCTAATCTTAGCAAATCTAACATCCACTCTTGAAATTTCATTTCTATTCTTTCCTAACAAACCTTTCTCCATCCTTCCAATTTTTCCTGGTCTTTCCTGAAATATCTTTGGCAGTTCTCATTAGAAAGTTCCAGATGTGCTATGCCAGAAAAGGTTGTTAGTAAGAATTTCTTCCACTTTACTTAACTTGATCTGGCAACCACAGGGGAAATATTTTTTTAAATTTTTCTTTTACAGGCTAGCATAGATCTTATCATAAAAATAAGCTAATTTTTATCCATATTGCCATCATTCAATTTCAAACAGGAAATAAAAGCTCAATTCAAATTCCTGATTAATATTTCAAATGCACTTTCTTCTTAAGCATAAAATCCAGTCCGGGTTTCTTGCTTCACATGATCCATTGCCAGATGTAAAAGACACTGAGAGATATTTTTAAAAAATAATTGAGAGGTAAGTACATATATTCTATAAAATTTTCAGCATTTCTATCTTTGAGAATCTCACAAAGCTAATTGAAGCTGACAACTTCATTAAAAAGTATTTTCATTGGGGGCAGGAGGAGTATTTGTTTTTTTCTTAACTGTTCGCAACACTACATGGGATAATTAATTGACAGTATTCTCCATGATGTAAGGCCTGATTTATAAACAATTATGCAAGGTGACACATCCATTCTTGTCAATACCTGGATTAATGAGAAGTCTCTGAAATAATAGAATTAATTTTTTTTTTTTACTTTTTATTTTTTTGAAAGAGCTTGCCTGATACTTAATGATCCAATCACTTAAAAAAAGATAAAAGAGCAGAAATGAAAAACCTTACTTGGGTTTTAGAAATGTGTTTATTTCATACAAATTAGTTTTCTGCAAAACACTGCCAGCATAGCACATAACAAGACTTATGTGGTATCAATCTGCATCAGTCTGAAGATCTGGACATTCTCGTCTCCTGGTTGGGTAACTCACAATCTACTCTCTTGCGCAAAGAGTCTTGTGCAAAGAGTCTCATGCACAAACATATTCACTGACTAATTTCTCTACCTCAAATTAATATCAGTCGTGACAAAATCACTTGGAAGTTTTTCTCTGCTGTGTGTCCAACAAATTCCTGTTTAATACGTTCTTATTTGTCACGTATACTTTGGAATTTGAAATACGGTTCAGATATTCTACTGCTCTATAAAATTCCTGTTTCACCCACTGAAAGTAAAAGAAAAAAGAATGGAAAATTATTAAGACAGAACTTCTCATATCTAAGAATCTAATAGGGATTTAATGAAGTATTATTTTCTTATTGTAAAATTTGGCCAACCAACTTTTATCTTAAAATCATATCTCCAAAATTTTAATTGAATTTCCTCATGACAGAAGCCTTGAACTCGATGAGAATTTTTCAGGATCTGATTCTCTCTGCTCTGTAAAAGGTTTTTATGTCCAATATAACTGCTCAAAAATCCAAAGCTAAGTTCCATTCTATTTTCAGTTACTCTGCATATTAGAATGGATAATCAGCACCCTTATAAAAAGTGGCAGCCATTCCACATTTACAAGATCAAGGTAACACAGAATCAGTAAAAAATTCTTTCCTTCAGTTAATCAGTCCTTATATGAGGGGATTTTTTAGCTTTCTTCCCAGCATGAAATCTGTACCAAAAAAGCCTGTTACTGGCCCCAGAACTCAGGAACTTCCACTAAACCAGTAGGACCTCACACATGCCAGTGCTCCCAGCCGAATTGTTAGTGTACTGACCAATCTGGCAGCTGCCACACAGATCTAAATCAAATGAAAACATGCATCACAAGGTAAATCCCAAAGCAGACCTTAATTATTTCTAGCACTATTGATTAGGACCGCCTGACAGGAGTGTTAATTACAAACTGGGTTTCTGGGAATTTACCCTTAACTTTCTAAATGAAGTTTCTTGCCATATGCTGAATTTCTGAGACATACAACCATTTGATCTTAGCCCTTTTTTTGAGAAAATAACACAAAAAATATTGCTGCACATGCTATTTCATTGGTTTTTTCTCCTTGAACCTGTATCCATTAGCTCAGCAGTTCAGCTGTTTGCAATCCAATATCTACATTTGATGTATCAAACTGCATGACCTTGGGTCGGGTTTCCCATTAAAACTCTTAGGGTTTGAAAAAGAAACAAAAGAAATTGCATAACCTAGAGTCATACCAGATAAGAAAAGTAAACAGAGATGAGTAACAGCTTAGGGATTCAGGAGGAAAACTACATGTATGAAAGAGCAGACAATGGTAAGAAAAACAAACAAAAGGAAACTGAAACAGTAAAACTACAATCCTGAGCATTGATTGGCACTGAACACTGGTCCATTCCAGGGAGCAACACAGGCCAATTCTTCCTAATCTAAGACTGACTGGCCAGCAAAGACTCATTACGAGTATATTAATGGCCACATTAAGCAGACAAAGCCGTAGGAACTCATTAGCTGTGATTATCTGCTCTATGTGTAGCCAATACATAAGTGCTTGTTCTCTTCAGCTGTATGGATTTTGTTCACAGAATTCCCTTCATAGGGTAAAAGTTGTCAAATCTAAAACCACCAAAAGAGCGAAGGTTACACTGCAGTATATTCGTGCTTTGGAACAAGCTCACAAAATCAGAAAATGTGAAATTTTTCTGGTTTTCCCACTTCTAATAAAAAGTCAGAGGCCATATTTTGAACACATTTTTGACATTACTGACTATACAAAATAACAGAAACTTTGATAGCACTGGTTAAAGACCCACAGATATCATAAAGATCATCATAGAGTCCTAATGCTAACCGTAGTGCATTTATGCCATTCTCATATTCTAAAAACCTCACACATTTTTCCAACATTTGGGAAGCTGTGTATGACAAGACTGAGATCTCAACAGAATATATGAATGTGTTCTCTACATTTTCTGGCTACAAGGCATAAAATGAGGCTTTAATCATGTATGTGAAGATTTTCATCAATGTACTTAAATAAAAGTTGAGTGGAATGTGACAGTTCCTGACTTGAACATTTTGTTCTCTGATGTTTACACTACCATAACACTATATTTTTTTTTTCCAAAACACCCAAAAGCAAAACCAACCAAACAAAAAACCCAAGAATGTTTAGATTTCTCTCTTCGAATGTGGTAATTTGTTCTTTTCATATTTAAGGTTTTAGGAAGGTTTTGATGATGCAAGAAATAAGGAAAGAAAAAGTGGAAAATCTTTGTTGTTCTGGAAGTTTTGTGCTACTCTGAATCATCAAAGAATGAATTTCAATGCTAGCAATTTTAAAAGGCGCTCGATAATCTTGTGTACTTCCCTGCTATATTATTACAATCTGCACTCTGTTTTAAGTTTAATTTTAAAAATAATTGTCCCTTATTAAAATCTCCCACATTACATTACTGCTGGTCATGCAGAAAATTACTTTGCTTCAGGAGACAAAACCATCCAATAAAATAATTTCTATCCGATAGATGAAAGAAAATTGGTATAATCACAGTGCAAAATCTTGGAAGTGCTTTGTTTACTAAACTGAACCCGGAGCACCAAGAAGAGGACTTAGTGCTTGTGACTTTCATGAACTTTTCACTACTTTATTGAAACTAGGAAGTGATCTCCCAGGTCCTTCTGGGATTTGTTATTTAGCATGGTCTGAATGGAATGGAAAATAAACATTTATAAGTGACAGAACTATCAAAACTCTTGGAAAAAGTGAATGTCATGATTCCATTTACAAGAAGCATTTTCTATACTTCCATTTATGCATTTTTTTCAGAACGTAGTTTGTTGAGAGTACAGACAAGTTTGGAAGAAAAATTAGTTGTTTTGTTTTTTTTTTTTCCTCTTTTCTTCTTACAGGTTTAATCAAAAGAAGAAAGAGTATGAAACGCACCTCAGGGTAGAAAATTAAAATTATGACGTTAAACTTCTGAATTTTTAATAATCTCTCAATCTGAGAAATTTTTGTAGTGCTAGCAATAGATGAAGAAGTAGAAGCACTAAAATGACTTAAACTGAAAATGATAATACTATTATGTAAGAAACTTGTTTATTTTATCCAAGAGAAAGTAATTTTTATGACGGCAAGGCTGACTTTTCCTTTAATTCTTATTTATTCTTATCCTATTCTACCAAAATCTAAAGGCTAGAATTCTCCATGTACCTATCCCTCCTCTACACTGACCTACTTCAGAGGCTGGAGGAGACTTTGGCTGGAACTATGGAAACCTTAGTGAACAAAGATCCTATATATTCTGTGACAGATGCCTGATTTGGACACACGTGTTTGCACTATGAAATGATTAAACAAACCCTGTACCAAACAGCAGCAGTGAGGCCGCTCCACAAGGGCTGCTGGACCAGGAGCAGCAGTGGTTGCTGACAGCAGAAGCTGCGCTCTCCCTAACAGGGCGCAGTCTGGCAGGGCCCCAGCAGGGCTGGACTAGGGATGGCAATCCCCTGGATGGCAGTCCCAGGCAAGGTGAGGGGATGAGTCAGGGCTGGGGTCCACCCAGAGAGTTTGCTCAGAAAGACCAGAAGCTGAGACTGAACACAGGGACAACCACAACTCAGCACAGGGTGGGATGGCGTGTCCCAGCCTGACAAGCCTGAGCCCAAACAGGACTCCTGGACCTAGCAGATAACACCTGGGTGGAGACCCCAGTGAAGCTGGTCAGGGCAAGGAAGGTCCGTTGGTGGAATCCAGATCATGACACCAGCAGAGTGAGCTGGCTAGGATGGATGTCCTGGAATTGAGACCCCACATGCACATCTCCCAGAATGTGTTTCCTCCAGACAATTTTGATATACGAACCATGAGAGCAATATTGCAGCACCAGACCCATTTACCATTTTTGCCAGTCCCTTGGAGAAAGTGTCAGAGCTCACTCTCGAAGATTACAGACTGCACCAAACACAGGGAAGCTGTCAGTCACTCTAGAGAGAAAAGGTACTGTTCATACATATCTAACCACCCTGGAGGAACATGTCAACAGGAAATGTAAGAAATTCAGCAAGGACAAATGCAAGCGCTGCCTGTGCACATGAGGCACCTGTGCAAGGACACAGGTGCCTGTCTGGGTGGGAATCACTTACAAAATACCTTCCAAGTCTCTTGTGGGTTTTGTTTGTTGTGCTTTGTTTTTAATCCCCATAGCTACATCTAAGGTTACTTACTTGAAAATATGAAGTACCTCAGCCATCTGATGATTAATGAAAAGATCTAATACATACTGTGTGGATTGATGAACAGATAGTACAAGCCCATTGACTTCTATGAAAATTCAACACAAGATCTTAGCCACTGACAATATGGTGGATTTCTCAAGCCTTGGAATAAACTTCACTGCAGAAAGCACAAATACTCCTTCAGGAAGGATTTGGAAAGAATTTCAGATTTTATGGTTTGTGTAACTCTAACTTTTCCTGTATCTCAGCACTTTTAGTCTTTTTGTGTCCATTGCTGCTAACTAATGAAAAACCACTCGTGTATTAGAGGTTGACTGCTGAGAGGTGATACGCGAGAAAGCAGGGTACCTACATACTTTGATCCACTGGCAAAGCTAATTTGTATCAAACTGCCTTTTAGAGGTATTACTGCTCCCAAATATGCACACTGAAAGGGTGAGACCATTAAATAGATTATTATGCAAAGGTAAGTTGTAGTAACCCCTCTAAGACATTTAAGTATAGGATTGGTAATAAAATGTAATGATAAATTATAGTTTTAATAGATCTTGAAGAATATGTTCCAATAAAATTTTAGAGGTTCAATAAAATGTGATACCTAACCCTCAGTAAAATACTGCTAGACTTTCTGTATTAGTGCGTAATGGTAGAAAGCTTTAGTAATTTCAAGGGAAAGTTAATATTTTATATGAATATTTAAATACTTGACACATTATTAGAGAGATGGAGACCAAAATCTCGTATTACCAACTGACTGCTTAGTTAATTCCATTAGAATTTTACTCATGTGTGTTAGTTCTAAAAGTCATTCTTAATTTGGCCCATGCTAGATGGCTAAACCAATCTTTAAAAAAAATATGTCACCAGTTTATTCTGTGTTTTTCATCATTTATTTCACACTTATATTTGCTATTTAGGGAAAATGATTACCTATTGAGAGCTCAGTTCTTCTCTCTTTGTCATTAAACATTTGTCCTTCTTACAATGATCAGCAAGTGATAATTTATCATCATACAATAAATAGGGCATTTCTATACCGGATAATAAGGTACACATTTACTCTTGCTAGAAGTTATCTTCAAGACTGCACAAATCAGTAAAAAATATTCTAAAAGAAAATATTTTTTCTCACAAATAGGACTCATATACAGCAAGCATTTTTTCCATTCACAAAAATCCCCACAGTATTCTTATAAAATACTGAGGATTTTTATGAAAAAGTATAAATTAGCATAATAATTGTCTTAGTAGGTAACTACTTCTTACCGACGAACTATGGTTGCCAAAGTTGCAATTCACATTGTTATTTTGTGATGGAAGTTACAAATCCACATTATTTCCAATGGAATTAATATTGATTGTACTTGGCCATATTAGTACATTCCTGTAATTACAGTCACTGCTCATACAGTATAAGTAATTGGTCTAGCAAGGCTTCCAAAATACATCCTAGCAAAAAAAAAAAAAAAAAAAAAAAAGTTAAACTTTTCTGAAACATTGTCAAGCTTTTGATACACTAAGTTGAAATTAGAACTAGCTCTTAGCAGCAGCCAGTGGAACGATTTGCATTTTTAGATAGGTAGATAGGTCAAAATTTTAAAAGCATGCAATGTCTGAGGCCAAAGACAAAAACTTCCATGTTTTCCATGAATCAAAATCCCTACAGAAGCAGAAACATATGTTCCTTGTAAGATCAGACAGATGCTGTCCAAAACTGACAGTTTTTTCAGTTTGTTGCTGGTCAGCACTAAGCAGCAGTAAAGAACCTAGTAAAAATCATGCTTGTTTTAGTCTGAGAGGGTCACAGCTCTGCCAAATCCATCCCTGAAGGTCACAAAAACCCTAGGCAAGAAGGTATTTCCTGAGGACCCCTGAATGGAAGCTTTTCCTGCTATAAGTAAATGGTGATGGCATGACTTCAAAATCCTTAAATTGGATTTTCAGAATTTGACTGCCAAACTCTGTGGTAGATAGTTCTATCAAATTTTTCATCAAAATTATAATTATATTATGACATGTTCCATAACTGAAAAGCTGTTGTCTAAGTGGGGAACAGGAATTTCCATTCTCTCCACATATTAAAATTACCTACACTTACAAAGTATATATATAAAAGGATATTTAGTAGTGATTTCTTATTCATGTAATCTGAGCTATGCAGAACCCCCAGACATCTTTAAAAGATTTCTTATGTAGAAAAGAAAAGGAGGGGAGAATTACGAAAAGGAATTCTATGTTACTGATCGACATGAGAATGAGCAAATCTGCCTATGATTTTCCTGAGTCATAGCCTCAGAGAAACCTAGGAACAAGGCTATGGAAAGCAGCTAGTCCATTATTGTGTTTAACAATCCTTTGAACACTTTTCTTCTAACTATTGATTTTTAAGATTTCCAAAATATCTAAACAATTAATCAATCAGTGAGTCTTCATAATTATTCTGAGTGATCAATATGTTTCCCCAATTTTTCATATAGAACAGAATGCGCCTGCATGGCAGGGCCTGTGTTGAAGAACTATAAAAAAAAATTCCAAAACATTTAGAAGTCATATTGAAGGAGTAAATCTATATGAAACTGGAGAAATTAAGTTTGCTCTTAAGTGTACTCAGAAAATTGATACCATATGTGACGCTATCAGTTTTTCCATTTAAAATTAAGAACCTCAAGCTGTAGATCATAAAAACTCATTTTCCAGAAAACTAACAAAATACAGTTTGACAGATTGATTCTTGTTAACAGAGAAAACGTATTGCACATACTGACCTGAATTGATTTTGTTGGTTTTTTTTTATTATTCTTATACTAGATCATCACTTTTTATCCCCTGACATCGGGGTATCAGAAGATTTACGCAATTTGACAATGTCAAAGAGTTTAACCAGCAGAATGCATAACGTCTGGCTCAATCTGAATTATTTTTCTTTAAATAAATATGTAAATAACAATAGGAAACAAACGAAATTAGCAGGAAAAGCAAACTACTTCTGGAGAAAAAAAAATAGCATGTGATTTTCATCAATGTTATACATAAAAGTTCTTCACTGTATAGCTCTGATCACCTATATCTCATGCTCTCCCAGGCAGGAACCAAGGGCTGTGCAGTGGTTAAAACAAATGAGAGTTTTTTTAGGGGATGATGATGATGAATTTTTTCAAAATGTGTTTTTACTAAATATTTATATAATTTTCATAGGTTCAAGATCAGGACTTTTTTCTTATTTAGTAATAAGGGTCATTAAGAGACCTACCAAGAATTCCACCAATGTCAAATGTATATTTGAAATTAATTTTTTTCAGGAAGATCAGAGAATGAACCACATCATTTCTCAATGCCACAAAGACACTGGTGAGACTGAATTTTTTGTAACTCATACAACATATAGGACAAAAAAATATACAAATCTTCAAATCCCATGGTTTATGATAAAATATAGATAATAAATAATTTCCTGATTGCCACCTCTCCCGGAAGACAAGATTCACCCTCAAGATTCAAATTAATCTTTAATCATGAAACTTGATGACAAACTTAAAAGTCATTACATAAATTAAAATGTCTTTGGTTATGTATAGGATCATAGAATAATATAGACCAGGCAAAACCTTTAAGGTCCTTGAGTCCACCTGATGCTGTTTTGGTTTCTTTACCTTTTTTTCTTTTACATAATCGCTGTATCCTTTACACACATATACTTGTCGCTTTGCAGCTTCATATTGTAGCTTGGTTTCAACATTTTCCTAGGTAGCAAGACAAAACAAATTCGAGGATCCCTAGCTATCTTGGTTCTCCTTAGAAACCAAGGCTGAAACCAGCTTTTTAAGACATGCTTTTGAAAACAGGGCCTGAATCTCATCCTAAGGGGGGAGAATCTGGAAAGTACTAGAACTGGGGGAATTACTTTAACAGATGAGTTCCAAATTGGGGGGTTCTTGTCACATATGCTAATTGGCAGAATCTATGAAAATTGTACAGACGTCACGCTCAGAGTGCATCTTTGACTTTTTCAACCTGATGAATTTGTGCACCTGAGGATCCTCATAAAAAGGTACTCTTTTATCACCCTAATTGTGTCAGACTCATATTTTTAGGGCCAGAGAAAAAGGCATAACAACCATCAACCTAATACTACCAAGACCCTCACTAAACCCTGTCCCATCCTCTAAATACCACCAGGGATGGTGACTCAAGCACTTCCCCAGGCAGCCTGTTCCAAAGCTTGATAACCCTGTCAGTGAAGACATGCGCCTTTCCAACAACCCTGCCCCCAGCCTGTAGTGCTGCATGGGCTTGTTGCGACCCAAGTGCAGGACCCAGCATGTGGCCTTGCCAAACTTCATAGAATTGGCCTTGGCCCATTGATCCGGCCTATCCAGATCCCTCTGTTGAGTCTTCCTACACTCTGCCCTAGCTTACACCAAGGAGCATTGTTACCTTTTCTGTGCTCTGCCTCAGCTGACTAGTTTTCAGTTTTATGCTTATCTCTGCTAGCCCCTAGAAAAACAAACTAAAATAACATATTTACCAGTAGGTCAGTGAAAATCATTAGAATTATCAGTGTTGCTGCAATTCAAACCATCTTTTCCCTCAATAAATATTGTAATGCAGGGACTGAAAGGATCGTGCTGTTGCCTTTAAACCGGTACAATGGGGATGATTTATGGGGATTGATTACATACATTACATACTTTCTCTAGAGGCAAACCATTGTCCAAGTCAATCTTCCTTCTTTAAAATATCACGAGAAAATATTATATGTTTTCATTATAGCAGTAATTCTATCAGGCTGCTAACATGCATGTTGAAGTCTGCATAAATAGTGTGCATGAATAGTGTTGAGTTCAAACTGACGCTAGTTACTGAAACATAACATCTGATGGAAGAAATTAAGCAAAAGATTTTATTAAAAAAATAAATTTAATATTCACTGTGTTACCACTGAGAAAACATTCCCTGAAGAAAATTGTTTTAAGGGAACTAAGTATAGGTTTCTTAAATAAGAGTCATTAACTGATCATCTAAAATTGATTGCAATGTCAGTTGCTACCTTATGGACATGGAGTGCTTCCTGTAAGATTTTAAACCCAAATAGTTAAATTCAGGTAAATACCTGCATAGGAGTTCAAGTATAAAAATACCCTGTCTGGATTTATGCTTCCATCTAAAGTCAATTCAGTATATTTTGAATAGAAATGACAATGTGTATGTTTAATGCAGTTTAAGTAATTTGTTCTAATTAAATTCACATTGATTTCATTTTCTTGAATGTTCTAATTTATAAGATTGTTGAAGGAAGGACTGGCAACCTTAATGATAGGAAAGTTGTGCAAGGTTCTAGCTATAGGGAAAACATCCTGGAGAAGGAAGCACTACTTCTAAAAACTGAGATTATCATTTTAAGTTATCTTTGATCTGTTAGAGTCTGCTTCTAAAAGTAGAACCACATTAAAGTAAATAACATTTCCTAACATTTAAGTAGGATTAATTCAGCTAAATAAAACATGTATCCTTACCTGGCAACTTCCAATATTGCTCACATAAAAACTCTTATATATTTACTTATGCAAAATAACATGCGCATAGGAACGGCTCCTTTAAAATCATTAGCCTCCCACTGACTTTCTGTGCAGCAATAAAATCAAAGCTTAAGGGAAAAATAATTCACTGCAGCTACTTTGTGTAAAACCAGAATGATCTCAAGCTACAGCAATACAGAATTTCTGTTCTGTAAAAGGATAGGTGGGAGCAAAAAGGATGAAGGAATTCAAACTAATTAGTCTATGTAAAGGTTAGGTACACTGCTTAGAGCAATGATAAAATTGTTGCTCTTAGGTAAGCAAACATGGTTGTCATAGCTGTTTAATACTCGTTCTCTTTCTTAGTCTGAAAAATGGGAATAATAAGTACTGAACTGCCGTGTTGGCAGAGATAAGACAATAAACATCTCTTGGCAATATCCAGTTACTATTACAAAAAGAGAAAGAGAACAAAGACTGTTCTAACCTTACAAAACCTTGTAATGCGACTACAAACTCTGTTCTCTGCGTACCAGATATTCAAATTCCCAAAGGGGAAATTTTTTGCAAAATGAACTCATTGCCCTCCACTCAGACAACAAAGGATTTCTATTGTGGAGGTACCACTCACCTAGCTTTAGGCCAGGGACATGTTGCACACCTTGATTTACAAGCATACTTCATTAATTCATCAGCTACCTGTCAACACAGCAACATGAGAGTTTCCTACACCTCTCGGATGATTTCTGAGTTTTGAATGTAGTTATGTCTGGGAGAATTCATCAGCTATTTAGGAATACAGAAGAAAAAACAAATAAAAAAGTGTGGCAGTCTAAGGTATCTGTTAAATAGATATTTAGTTCTGAAAAGCCAATGAAATACCTTTTTTAAACCTTCCCCAAATACATGTCTACTGAAATATGAGAATATCTTCCCACCAAATGAAGTCAGAAGTCACATTTATAATTTGACTACAGAGAGCAGGAAAGCCTGGGAATATTGTCAACATCCAAAGGAACTTACATTAACAAGAAGCCTGTTAAATAAATCTGTATACTTATATACAGATTTAAAGGGAAAAATAAAATAATAATGCTATGTGGTATTAAAACTGGCATTTAAGTTGATGCTGCCGCATATATTGAAACACTGAAGAAGAGTAAAACGCAGAATCTAAATCCTTATACAGAAGTGTTTTCAGCTTGCTGCACCAGAAGGGAAACCTCACCCTTGTCACCTGACAGGGTATAACCACAACTTTTTGCCCTTGCATGGTTGTGCCATTTCTGTTACAGCTCTTAGTGAGACTTAAAAGTTGAGAAGTTTAGTCTATAAGACCTTTGCAGAAACACTCCAGAGAAACACTATTTCTAGGCAGATGAAATACTTTTCTCATTCTATGTGATAAAAGAAACAATAAATGACACAGATTCAAGTAAAGCATCCAAAGTTATTACCAACACATTTCTGTGCAAATGTAAATTTTTGTAAAAACAAAAATTACTCACACTCCAGCATTGGAAAATATAACTAATACCTCCTTCGCACCCCTACCAGCAATTCCCATCCCTGACTGATCTCCTTCTTTCTAAATCACTTAAGGTTTTGACTGGGTCTTCTGGACAGTCCCATCAGAATACAATACTTAGTAGGAACAAGGATGACTCTTTATATTCCTCAAATAATATACACTTCCCAAGGTGCTGAGGAAGTAAATGCTTGTTAATTTCATTGATGACCTAAACCATATATGCTCATAACATTGCAACTCTTGAGTAGTGAAATACATTTTCATTAGGATGCAAACCTCAGCGCCAAAAGGAATAGAAATGACACTATATTTTCTTGTGATATTGAAAAAGAAAAAAACGCCATTTCTGTTTCAAAAATGGTAAAACAGAAAAATAATTCCTAATGCTCAGAAAGGAGCACTGGCATTACACTACATTCTATTTCTAACACATAATTAAATGAACTAGCCTTAGAAAAAATTATTCAAGAGCAAGATACACTTAAAAATTAAAACTTGTATTAAGATATCTTACACCAAAGGCTTATACTGACCAGAAAAATGTAATTAAGAAACAGCTCTTTCTTGTTAATCATAAATATAATTGGGCAAGTCTTCATGTCATCTGTGTTCCAACAAGACCTGTATTTCAATGGGGAAAGAAAAAGGGGAGAAAAGACCTGTTCAGGAAGTGGTTTGTTTTGAATCTGTGCAGATTTCATTGTAAACTGCACCAAGAATCTTCATTAGTCTGCAATTAGCAGTGTGCCCTGGCAGCCAGGAGGGCCAACCCTGTCCTGGGGTGCATCAGGCACAGCATCGCCAGCCGGGCAAGAGAGGGGATTGTCCTGCTCTGCTCTGCACTGGGGCAGCCGCACCTCTTATGTCTGTGTGCAGTTTTGGGTGCCACAATATAAAAAATACATTAAGCTATTGGAGAGCATCCAAAGGAAGGCTATGACAATGGTGAAGGGCCTTGAGGGGAAGCTCTATGAGGAGCACCTGAGGTCACTTAGTTTGTTCAGCCTGGAGGAGACTGAGGGGAGACCTCATTGCAGTCTGCAACTTCCTCGTGAGAGGAAGAGGAGGGCCAGGCACTGATCTCTTCTCTGTGGTGACCAGTGACAGGACCTGAGGGAATGGCCTGAGTCAGGGGAGGTTTAGGTTAGATTTTAGAGAAAGGTTCTTCACCCAGAGGTGATTGGGCACAGGAACAGGCTCCTCAGGGAGGTGGTCAGAGTCCCATGCCTGGCAGAACTCAAGTGTTTGGACAATATTCTCGTGCTCATGGTGTGACTTCCAGGGATGGTCCCGGTTCAGGTTATTCACTGAAAATAATGACACTGATGATCTCTGGGTTGAGATTGTCAGCAGGGCGTCTACAATAAGAAGGAGGGACCCTTTCCTTCTGGAAGAAACTTCTTTGCTGCTGAAACAAAACTGAGGTGATACGTCAGAAGAGCTCACAAACAACTCATCTTTCTTTAATCCATCAAGTTTCTGCTGCAAGGGACTCAGCCAACAAATTGTTTCACTCAGTGTATAGTAATGTCTTTGCACCTAATATATGAAGGTAATTATTATTAATGAGATTATTATGCTTAGTAGTTCTCACACAACACACTGATCATTTAATTCACTCTGAAAAGAGAAAGAGTAAGCTATAGAACTGTCAAAATATGTGCCATGCCTGCTGAATTGATGAAGTACTGAATAAAGAAGGAACCTGCTTCTGAATCTTTATCAGGTTTTATTTTCTAATAAACTGTGACATGGGATGTAAGAATCTGCTCTGTGCTGTTTCTCTGAATCAGTTACAGCACTACAAAATGTCTCAAACATAGCAAACACTGTTCATGAGTAGAAATTGAGTAGACCTAGTGTAGAGAATAGAGACTATTGCCCAGGTATGTCCTTACTTTATGCTTGCATCTCTGATCCATGGTGAGAGGGCAAAGGAGAGAATCAGGGATTTTAGAACCCTGATTGACCTTGCTTTGACATTTTCTTCTCTTCCTAGGCAAGAAAATATCAAAGAAGCACACTAAAGGGAATATATCACGGGCAAGTGTACCTTGGTTTTACAAGGCAGAGTAGCTGCTTGACTACTGGTTGGGATGTCTCACTGCATGACAGCACCGCAATGAAATTAAACTCCTTCCACAAATCTGAAGACAAAAACAGTGTAATGAAGCCCACCAGAGGGAGGATGGCTAAAAGGATTCAGGTAGGTGTGGCAGGGGAGTAAGGCTACCTCCAAAGACAGTAGGAGCTAAGAGAACTACTTCAGACTCCCTAGCTTCTGACATTCAGCTGGAAATGACAGTGAATTTAATCCTAGTGTTTTGTTTCATCTTACAGTGATGTAAAAACCTATAAATCTAATGTGGCTGTGGAAAATATGATACTTAAATATCTTGACTGCCTCAGCAAACTGCAGACCAGATTTGTGTGACTTAAAACATCGAAGAGCATCATCAGATATATGAACAGAAGCAAGCATACCAACTGCAACCCAATCTGATTTCTAAACCACACCATGGTATCATTTACATAAACTTCAATTGATTTTCAGAAAAACTGGATGAAATCACAAAAAAATGCCTGGTCTCATAAACACTGACATCGTTCAGATCCACTGTGGACCAGTGACTGATCCTCAGACTACTATGTTTACCATATGGTAGCCTACATCATAGATACAGAGCAATCCATTTAACTTTCACATTGTAAACATGAACTTTTGAAATATATGAACTCTGAGGGGAAAAAAGATGGTAATGTTAAATGTTCTCACTCTTCCATCTCAAGTTGTTCTGTGTAGTTTAGACAACAGACTATTTGTAAAGTTTGTAAAACAAAGTTTTGAGATATACATATATATGTATGTACACAAAAAGTCAATTTAGATTTACTGCAGCTTTAAGAACTCCCAAACAGCAATCTGTATGAGTCTCTAATATTACGCTCTCTCTTCTGTTTTAGAAAATTATTCTTCCTTAAAGCACCTCCAGTGTGTGTTTGTAAATGGTATATTTAGCCATAAAACTTGCTGAATTTAGTACTTTATGCTCTTACACACTTCAGTAGCTTTAATGTATCCTAGATTTACAGAGCTCTGTTGCTTTTAAAATGTATTTTATTTTTGCAAAACATAAAATCTTTTAATAGATCTTAGAGTACTGTATGTATCAACAGCTACAATTTAAAAGTTCAAACTAGTACAGTACTTTGTTTCACACTGCACCATATGTTTATTTATTGTGACCTTGTATTTTGTTAACACTTCACTTATCACAAATATCTTTAAATACTGTATTTTGTGTGTACTTGCTGGCCGGTGTAGTTTTACTACAAATACTTAGTTTAACTGTGTTTAATCCAAAAATACTTATTTTAGCTTTTTATCTGAAAATAGGTACTAAAACTATATTTAATATTTTCCTGTACATTTGCCAGTTCACTAAAGCTACCCATAACCCAATGTGAAAAAGTTCTCTAAATCCATAAAGCAGAAAACTTTGCCTGAAAGTGTTTGTATAGTCTCTCTATTCTTATGGAAGTCTACACAAAAGTGCAAAGTAAAATAGAAACTCCAGACTGTTGACTTTACCAACTACCATGAACACTAACAGCGTGAATTGATCCATACGGCTCCTTACAGAGAGAACAATCAAGAGATTGGAGCAGGTGAAGACTATTTGTAATTTCAGGATAAATAATTTTAATATCAGGAGAATTTCTTAGTACTTCTAAACAATAATTAATGTCCTGTAGTGTGTAAAGTTGTCCCTGATGCCAGGAACCTATGGAAAATTAACATTCCCCTCAGGAGATGGCAAGACACCACAGTCTCCTGGAAACTGCTTGCAAGAGGCTAAGTAAGCATCAGTGCACTGATGACATAGGGGCTACCTCCTGTGCAGGCTTCTGACATGTGAAGGAACATATCTGGGACATAGTGTCAAAATATATTTTTCAACTCAGTGGCTCCTCATACCTAGAGAATGGTGACAAAATAACTTTTTAAATCTACCAAAATACACCTTATATTCTCATGCAAATGTAGCTGAACAAACCATATCATTACTCCCTTTGTTAAGCAGATTTACTTCTCAAAGATTTTCTCTGGGTGTTAACCTGACAGGACTAATTTATTACTGACCTGATCTTATTAGATGTAAGCAATTAAAGGACTAATTGTTAATCCGTCTGCTATGGCAGTATTCTCAACTTACATTTAAATAGTTCATATACCAAAATTCTACCCTAATAATCAGCTGCATTGACAGAATCATAACACATGAATATGGCACCATAATCTGTGCAACCGTTGCACAACAGAACTCCTGTGGTCGTAAGAAGAAACGAGCCATGAACTTACATACCCATATGTGTGCACAGAGAAGGTTCAGGGGCATGTGCAGCAGTGCACTCACTGTAGCCAACCAGCTCCCCAGAATAATTCACAAATCACACTTCCACGAAGAAAGCTGGAAACCACTCTTCCAATAAGATCCAGATATCAGAAAATCCTGTAAAACATATTGGAATTTAGTGTATTAGAATTTGACATAACATAACTGTAAAAAACTGTACTCTACATGGTAAACTTGTTACTCGGCCAACAGAAAATTTCTTCATTTCTGTCAGCTTGATTTAGAATAAACAGAATCATTATTATTATGAAACTACTATTCAGTATATAATAAATTGAGAGAAGCAGACAGAAGGAGAGGATTATATGATTGCTAATATCTTTCCTTAGGATCTGTATTTCCTAAACTTAAATAATACCCATATTTTGCAAGCATGAAAAGACCCCTGGTTGAGCTAAACTTATGCAGAAAAAGAAAAGTGGTAGGTTGTTGTTGTTAAGTCTGACAAAGGAATTGTTTTATAAAATCCAGTTTTAGGAAAAAATTAAACATGCTTACAAGTCTTTTCAAGATTTTGAAAGTATTGCTGAAGCAAGGCAAATCAAAGGTATGAGGTATGCTTCCTGAGTACCAACAACCCATGCTTAGAGACAGTATTTGAATATTATTCCTCAAGCAAATTCTTCCACCTACAGCATCTCAGGCACTTCTTGAAGTAATATCTTTAGTGTCTGATGACCTAAATAAATGGTAGTAGCATGTGTTGAATTTACACCTAATTTCTGGAAAAGTGTTTTAAAAAGGGAATTTAAGTGCATACCAGATTAATTTCTGTGGATAATAAAAAAAGGTATTTGGTCTACATAATATGAGAATTCTTGGGATATTTTACTCTCTATAAAATTGAAGGACCTACATAGTATCTGAACGTATAAACAATTTTTACTGAAATTTCTATCTACAAGTATAAACAAAGAACTACATTTTCCAAAGCCAGAAGTGTGTGGAATTAATTTCTATTTTCTGGTTTTGTATTCTGAAAATAATGTCCACAGTGTATGACAGGCCATTAACTACTTTGTCGCAGCTCTGGTTGCATTTTTTTGTTCTCATGAGTTTCATGAAAATATTGGTCCTCATACTTTTTGTCTGACTCAAAGGTTTCTTTTAACTTAGCTTTGCTATACATCATGAAATTGAATTTAAAAGCACAAAGCATCTAGGTGAAACTATGGAAAACAACCAGCAAACTGGATGGAATTTTATTTCAATGGATTTTCTGCTAGCTAACCATGAAAAAAAAAATATCAAGGCCAGACAGAAAGTTTCAGTTTATCTTTTTTTTTTTTTTCCACAAGACAAAATAATTTGATATGTTAGTTCTGTCAACTGCTCTTTCATCTATCCATGGTTTCACCTTACTCACATTTATTAACACAGGTGTTCGGATGACTTCAATTCCATGAACGAACCGTTCTTATTTCTATTTTCATTATGAGTCCTATGCCTAAATTCCCATTTCCTTCTGTAATGACCATTTTTGATGAGCATGCATTGCTGATTTTTTCCTCATCAGAAATTCAGTGGATCTTCATGGCTCTTTTTATGCTGCATTCCTCATTCGCATGTTCATAACCCTCACAGCTTGCTAAGTTAAAAGTTTTATCTTTCAATATTTAAATTACATCTAGTTCGTTGTATCATTAAACAGAAAGATTTGAACTTTAAATGATGTGATTCAACAGAGAAAAGTAAAGATTTTTATGACTGTCAAAGAATTTTGGAGGCTTACTTTATATACAGGAATATAATCGAGAGTTAGAGAGCAAAAATATAAACTAATAAATACACTTATTCATAGATATAGATTAGATACAGATACAGATGTGATACACATATAGATTGGCCTTTACAGATATAGATAAACCAAGGTGAAGACCCATATTGATCCGGTGATTATAATTGCAGCTTCGTCTTCAAGATAACAAATATGCTTAAACAGCTTCACCCAGTAATGATGGTTTTATAATCCCTTGCAAAGAGAAATATCATCATGAGATGATCACTCTGTGTAGGGACTAAGAGCACTAAATTCTTACAGCTGTGAATAAGAATGCTATTTCCTTATGACAGGTACTAGTTTTGAGCAGCCTTTTTAGACCTTAGTGTCCCCCTTCACTTTGTGGTGAGAAAAGCTGTCAAGAGTGGTGTCATAACACTACAGAGAGATGGTGATCCCACTGCAGCACATCACTGCTGGTTTTTCCAGCCAAGGAGTGCTGGGCCAGGTTTGGTCGGACAATTATATGTCCACGAATAGCTAAAACAAATTTCAAACATTGTCTTAAAAACAACACTGAACTTCACATTTGCTAAACCACATGAAGAGAGAAAAAATTCCTCTTTCCCATTTCTCAGCAAAAAAAAACCCAATTGCTGCTGCTCCAAGGTTATATGACTTCAGAATTTCAGTTTTGTTATAAAAATACCCAATAACACAGTTATGACTTTACCCAGAAGTGATGTCAGGGAAATATTGCTACAATATTTACACAGGTCTTTATTAGATGGAACAGTTCCTTTTTGTGATTTCTTTCCCTTTTGAACCTTTCAACAACACAACTTTACTCACAAAAAGACTCATGCTAAGTGACATTCAAGTTTGTACAACTTTTACAAGGCATCTATAGCATGACAACAAATTTGCAGAAAGGCAGATGTAACAACTTAAAGCTTGCTTTACATACAGCTGGCTTTTGTGATAGGTATTTCAAATTGGTGGGTGCTTTAGCTTCTAATACTAATACAAATTATCCACTTTTAGGAAGAGATATAATCTTAAGCTTCTTTTTTAAACTTCTCAATGGGAATCTTTCCCAAGTTTTGAGACTTTTTTTGCCACGTTGAAAAGTGTGATACCCAACCCAAAAGGCTACCTTGTCACTTCATCACTAAGGGCACAGTTATGTCCTGTACATTTGCAGTCTCCCACCTTCACATTGCTACTGATGCTGTTTGGGAGCTGCTCCTTGGGCACTCCCACAGTCCTGCTTCCTCTTTCTCAGGAGCATGGGTTCCTCTCCAGCAAAGCCTCCTAAAATACTGAACATTGCAAAGACCTTGGAGCTCAATGGCTCTGGGCTCCCTGAGCCCCCCTTGATGCCATGGGCCCTCACACAGCCTGCCCAGACCTGTTACAGCAGTAAAGGGAAGGATGCAGGATCCCCTAAGAGAAGGATAAAATGGGTGCCATCTGCCACAGGACCAAATCTAAAGGTCTGTCTGTACCACCCGAAGGATGAGAGCTGGGAAAAGGATCAAGTAGCTTTTACTTAATCTGCTCATCCTTTTACACTAATGCTGCTGTGCCACTAGTGTGATTTATGAGTAATAATGCTTGTCAAAAGGAAATTGCTGTTGTTTCTGGCCATGCATAACTTGTCAAAATTAAATACACACTTTGCACTAGGGATGCTGTCACCTCTGCTGCACCTCATTAGGCAAATTGAATTCATAAAATCTTAAATACTGTTGGGCTTGAGCTTCCCACAACCACAAAATTCAAGTCACCAAATGACTCTATTTATCCTCTGCAGTTGGGTTGTTTTTGCTGGCAATGTATTTCAGAACATGTCCACTGTCACTGCATGGTGTTTACCTTTGACTGCCTTGCCATGGAGGTGTGGGGCATAGTGCTGCCTTTGCTCTCACCGCCATGAGAGTTGCAAGCCTGGCCTGGCTTTGAACATGCCTTGGAGCTGCACATGCACAGCTTTTCCCCTGGAGGTGACAGTTCCTTTGAATTCAAGCCAGAGCTGCACAAAAACTCAAGGTGCCAAATCAGCTCTACGCACTGGTCTGGTGGAGTGAGGGTAACAATGATGCCCATGGTGAATTCTCCATGCGTAAGGCAAAAATTGTTTCTGTGCAATATATTTAGATATAGATATAGACATTGATAAATATAGATACGGGTGATAGATATAGATACAGATACATAGAGATATATATCCTCAGTCTATCCTAAAGAAATATAATTTCAATTTACAAACCTTATTTCTAAAAAGGTAATCTTTCACATGTGTTGACGTTCCAAAATGAAACTGTCAGGACAAACCCCTCTACACTAATGTGGTTAGAAAATCAGGGTAATTTAGAATGAGAAAAAAAAACATGGAGGCATGCATGCACATAAAATCAGCTAGTGGGAATTCTCAGACTAAATGTGTTAAAGACACAAATGATGATGCTGGCATGTGTAGACATTAAACAAGATGATGCCTCGATGGGGCTACCTGAAAACAGAGGCTAGACAAAATTAAGAGGATAAAAGCGGGTATTTATTGATGGGCCTTCAAGGTACACCTTGGGCAGTCAAAAGCCTTCAAAAAGCCTACACCCAAAATGGACTCCCAGGTCATGGGTTTCCATACCTTTATACGTTTGGTCCATTTGCACATCGGGGTTAATCCTCCAATTACAATTTCAAGTAATGAAGTCATTGTGCCAAGTTTGTTCCCCCCGCTTTAGAGGCTTTGTTTCCATATTTTGGGGCCTGAAACAGTAAGGTGTCCTTGAAGTCCAGGCCTAGAGAGGATTTGTTTTGTCTGACCAGAAGGGGAGAACAGTAGCTTGATGTGAGGTGGTTGTGGGGTTGCTGAAATCGCCGCATTAACCCAAAAGCATCCCCTGCGAGGGATGCCCTAGGGGTGCAGCTCGGCACCTCGCAGGCCGACTTCCAGCCCCCGTGCCGATGGATGGCACCGAGACACAGCCCTGCACCCAGGCCAGGATAGCTCATGTGTTACCAGGAGCAAGGAGCGTGGAGGGCTCTCCGCATGGGTTCCGAAAGGTTTATTCTGAAGGGGTCAGAGGCGAGAGAGGCCGAGCAGGCCTCGTGTACAAGCTTACAAGGGGTAACAGAAAGGGGGCTGGCAGAGCACCAGCAACCAATTACCTGGGGGCAAGGGGCAGGGAGAAGGCAGAGGGATACAACAACCAATGGGGAGAGGGAAGGGGCGGAGTGGGGGACCAGGTACCAGACAGGTACTGCCTGATGGGAGAAGAAGTCTTTCCCTGTAACCTGAGTCAGGGAAGCTATTTACTTTCTGAGTCGACCCACCAGTGCAGGGGGTCTCCTGGACCAGGGGTTTCTGGCATCTCGGCTTCTACCATCTCGGCCAGCTCAACCGCCCCAACAGTAGCTAACAGGCTATATGGAGTTTTAGAGTTACACACTAAAGAATTACAGGATATGAAAAATATAAAAGTTAAAATCTTAAGGCATCAAAGGTGTTTATCATGGTCACCTTTTTCTTTCATAAATTGTTTGCAATGGAAAATAAAGGTAGGAGAGATTAACTCTACCCTAACCAAAACAATCACAAATGCTCACAAAGAGAAATACAGGAAACTAAATAGAAAAACATGAAACAAGGGGGTTTTTTTTTACTGTGAGAGTAGTTAAATACTGAAACAGGTTGCTCAGTTAGGCTGTGCAATTCTCACCCCTGGAAATATTCAACACTTGACTAGATATTTCCTGGGACAAACTGTTCTAGTGGATAAAAATATAAAAGTGTGATTGGACTAAATGATGTCCAAGATTGAAAATGAGTAATTGGGAGGACAAACTGAAAGCTTTCAGGAGGCCCAAAATGAGCTCCCAAGATACCATGATTTAGGTTTTTATTTTTATAAAAATGGTGATGTTTCACCAAAGTTTTATCTTATTTTGCTCTCTTCTCATATTTTTCCTCAACTGGAAATTGAAAGGACCTTATTCTAGAAATTTGTTTTAAGAAAAAACGATTTCCTCAGGTACCAGTGTCACGGTTTGAACAACGTTCTCCCTCACCCCCAAATGATAAAATCATATCTATAAGAACTAGGTCAAATCACTTCCATGTTATTTGTATTAAGACCATTGGATTGGACTTCCTTAGTATCACGCTGAAAGCACTGAGTAGACAAATTACTAGATTAGAATAAATTTATTGGCCTGCCTTTAAGAAAATTTAATAATTAGAAATATTAATAATTACCAGTAGTAGTTAGCCAGGTCATCTTTACTCATTTCCCATGGTCATTTCCACAGTCAGCATTTGACTAATGCGAATTCACTGACCCTAAGGTAATTACCCAATCATTATCAGACAACAAAATTAACTCCAATAATAACTACCAATCATTATAATCACTAATGCAGTATGGCTCACATTAATGATCCAACATTCAGAAATGGGTTTGCTTAATATCCAGGTTCAACAATCCTTGTCTGCGTGCTTCAGAATACCATTTTCATAAAGGGATGTTTAGATTAAATATCTATTCCTTTAAATGTCAGTCCTTTGTACATGACATATTAGATTTCCCCACTTTGCATTTGCATCTCAAAACATGTATTGGTAAATGTCCAACAATGGAAATTAAGAGAGCACAAGCAAGCAGATTTAAAACTCAGTATACATTCACACTTACTCTCAAGTTCCCTTCTGACATCATTCTGTGTCTAGAGAGTATAACTAATGATATTTCAGACTTTATCAAATCAGTAGACCTACTGACTTATGGATAAAGACAACTAACCATTTCATACAAGACTTCTTGGACACCCTGTTTATACAAGTTGCAAAAAACCTTCTCATGCAGAACATTTGCTGGCTTATCACTAAAATGTGCTTCATATAACTTGACATTCTTCAGTGAAGCTGATCTTTCCTCACCAGTGAAACTTCTTCAAACTGAGATAAAGTTAGCACCATACTTCTTCTACATGATTTCTCCAAGAACTGCAAATATATCCTCTCTCGGCTCTAGAAAAGGTTAAGCTATTTTAGAGACATCAACTCTACGGGATTTTATATTTATATGGTAAAAATGCTGTGACTATCTAACAGAATTTTACTTAATAATTCTGAGGGCAGTTGTCAACAAAGTTTAAAAACTTTTTTATCTAAAATATTTCTAATGTCCTTTAATTTATGTTAAAGATACATAACACCATTTGTATACATGTAGTTTATATAACAAGATTGTTGACTAAGAAAAGTTATTTACTTATGCATACATTTTCTATGTTATGTTCTTCATACTCAGTACTTTGTAGTTTAAATTTTTCAAAGGAATTTTCTATAAGGAATGGTCATATAACACTGTTTATACTGTCTCTGGTCTTATAACAATGTGAACATGTTCACATGTCTTGTAACAATATGAACACTGACTGACAAAAAACCTTAACATTTTCCCTGCCTTTCCATTTTTACCATGTTTTAACTCTTTTCCATACCTTAGCTGAAGTAATTATTTTCAACTGAGAGTTAGTGAAGTCATTACTTATAAAAAATACTCATATAAAGTACTTGTATAAAGTAATGTATAAAGTAATCAAAATAAAAATTTTACATTTAAATTTTATTTTAAATCATGACTCCTAACACAAATACACCTGGAAATATTACTAGAACTCTCAGTTTATGCTTGAAAAAAATGTGTTCTTTAAACTTAATTAATAAGATTTAGATTTTAATCTTATGTTTAAAAATACCAAGCAACATTTCTTTATTTCTCTTAAATGCATGGTCTCAATATTACTATCGCATGATGTTAAAAGGTTTCAGAATAACATGACTGTGTAGGTGCTTTCAGAATGAGGGATTTCTTTTTGAATGGAGGATCCTTGATATTTAAGCATGTGAAATTTGAAAAACTTTAAAAATAGGAAGTGTTATAATTATGCTTGCCAAAAATCACACACATAAAAAACAAATTTGTTTCATTTAGCCATTCATAGAGTACAAACACTAAGAAAATTAGCAGCCTTTAATAAAAAACAAACAACAAAACACTAAGTCTAAAAAAATAATTTAAGGGGAAAGATATGAGGTTTTTAATTTTCAGAAGCGCTATCATATTATTTCTATTTGAATTAACTGTGTTAATGAAAATGATAAGTTAACTTTCGTTCTCTCTTTCAAAATATTCTCTTCAATTGCATTCTTAATCATAGTTCAACTAGCCTTAAAAAATAAATTTCAATATAAGTTACTGCAACAACACCTTTAAGGTAATTTCTATATTCCATTAATAACTTTTCAGGACTCATTTATGCTATGTATTTATTACATTTTATCTCTCAGGCCTAACTGAAGTTATAATTGCCTTCCAGACGTATGAAAACAGCAATTTGAGGAAAATGATTTCTACTACTTTCTAGACAGCGTTCCCTGCCCTAGCGAAAATTCCCAAACAACCAGTTTCAGTTCAGATGCTGAACTAGAAATAAAGAATCTGTTACCCATCTGCATTGTCCTGAAGAGAAACTGCTGTTCCAGACCCCTGTGCTCCTTTGTCAGGTAGCTGCAGGGCTGGAAGTCAACACGCCAAGGACAGGGCTAAGTGGCACCCAGGTCACAAGTGCCACAGGAGATACCTGGCAGGGCAGTAGCACCATTTCAGGATCTCTGGTGGGCCTTGGGGGATGTCTGGGGACGTTCCTTCATGCAGGGACAGCATTGTGCTACTCTCAAACCCAGAAACTCATGGGCTCCCCAGAGGTGGCTCCAGCTGAGCCTCAGCGGAGTGAGGAAGAGCTCACCACCCAGAGAAGGCGATGCCATGGTGGCAGCTGCTGGGTCACCACTGCCAACTCGCTGATGACTGCTCGGGCACTACAGTCAGGGATGTGTTAGGAAACCACCTCTCTTCTCAGCAGCAGGCATGAGTTAGCAGTTCCCACATCCCTGGAGAGGTACAATTTTAGCAATCAGCAAGATCAGCGAGAGAGTGATTCATAAATAGCTTGCAGCCAGAGGAGATACAGGCATGGGGAACATGGTGCTTGGATGACGGGCATTCTGCTTTGTCCCCAGGATTGTCAGAATAAGATGGGAACAAAATTAAGAAAGATTAGAAACATCAGAGATTTTAAGTTAAGATGCTATGATTTCAAATAAGACTCATTATTTTTGCATTATATTGTACTTACAAAGGAAATGCTCTAGTAGAGCATAATAACCAAGGGCTTTTAATGGTTTGATAAAACATGAAATATAAAATATATGTCCTTTAGCAAAAATATTTTCTCAGTACTGATATTTTTCCTCAATTTTTAATCTGTGACTTTCCAGAAACAAAACAGTGAAAAGTCTGTTTTTTCAGTAATCACCTGTGAAACCAGAAAAAAAAAAAATTAATTGTGAAGGATATTACAGAATTTATTTTTAAACACTTTCGGTTTTAATCCTTTTTACTTAGTGAAAAAAAATATGTTATACTCCAAAAATCTACTAACCACTGTTGAAGAGGTGAAAGCATCTTACAAGAATGTGCAATACAAACATTTTGAAAGAGTGATTTCAAGTCTGAAACAGAAGTTGTACTCACAATTTCCAGTATGTTTCGAATTGTACTTTTTTATATAGTAAACCTCACTCTAAACAGCAGTGTGGTATGTTATCCCCATTATCCCCAAAATGGATTAGTTGCAAACTGCAACAAAAGAGCAGGATAGCTTGTGGTAATATTAAAAAGTGCCCTTTTGTTTTTGAAAGCTGTGCTGTTCAGGTAGTGTTGCAGTGCTAGGTGTTGCTTAGCTGCTGCAGCTTTCCCTGGGAGCACAGCAGGGGCTTCTTGGGACAAGGCAGGGATTCTCTGCCCTCCTGCAGTCCATCTCGGACGCCCCGCACCGCTGCTCCAGCTGCCAGCCTGCACCTTCAGTGATGGCAAAGGAGGTGAGAAGGCTCTCCTCATGGCTCTGCAAAGGTCTTTATTCCATGCTGCCTCCCCAAAGCCTGGGGCCAGCACACGGGCTGGCCTCCAAAGGCAGAGGAGAGGAGCTGGGAGCAGGCCGCTGCCACAGGCAGAGAGAGACGGAGAGAGAGTCACATGGCTTGGAGCCTCAGTTTACCAGGGTGCCAGGGGGGCAGGGAGAGCACATGGGCAAATGGTTTCAGGGCACAGGGGTGGTACATGGGCAGAGTTGGGATACAGGAACCAATAGGGAGAACTCGAGGAGTGGCCAGGACTAGGGGCAGGAGAAGGAGGGAGACCCCATGGAGAGGGCAGGAAGCGATCAGTAAGAGGGGGTACGGTGCTACAAGGTAGGGTCTTTATATTATCAGAATCAGTGATATGATCATTCTGGAGGCAGAAATTAACTTCTCCCAGTGAAGAGCTTGGTTAACTTGCACTAACCCCTTATTTTCACCAATAGCATGCATTAAATATCATAGGTCTCACCTAGATTATGATCACTAGGAGTAACACTGTTTGTTTCTCAGTACAAATGAGTTTCTTTTAATTCATCTCCTACCTTTCATTTTCAAGTTGCAAAATCCTCAAACGCAATCCCCCAAACCCCTACAGTTTTATTTAGTAAACTGTAATGAAGTTTAGTTTAAATGGCATCATTAAGATATCTCTGTACACCCAGATCAACCTCAGACAATTTAACATGAATTTTCTCCTTACTCGTTAGCATATCAGACTATTTGTTAACACAGATCTTCTTATTGCTCCTTGGTTCTTCTGTTGTGTCTCAATAGGCTTAAAAGAGCCTATATCCATTATGTTTACTTGAGATCTATTTTATCTGATTAGTAGAATCACTTGCCCTCAGTCAGAAACAGAAAATAAACTGACTCTGGTACAAATGCTGAGGGACAGTAAAGACAAGAAGAAAAATAGGCCTGTCTGCTGGAATCTGTAATCCTGCCATCAGTATAGAGCTAAGAAGCCAGAATGCATGTACTGAGGCCAAGATTTTTCTATCCAAACAGCCATAAAAGAAATTAATTTAAGGTCATGGTATTGGATTCATAATAAGGTGGCAGTAATCCAATTCCTAAGGCTGCAACAGGCTTCCTGTGAGACTGTGATAAAGCCATTTGTTTCATAGATTTGGGAATGTATTCCCAGACTTAGCGACAAAATTTTTCTTAACAATAACACAAACAAGGAAGCAAAGTGCCTAAAGATAGGCCTAAAGTACTAAAATACTTTACTGAATCAAGATTTTTAACCTGCAGTTTCCCAAATGAAGGCAGCACTACTCTTTTCTTGCCTCCATCAGGTCTCACCAGACTTATTACCTATATGCCCAGTTTGACTTCTCTGAAAAGTCTGCATAAGTACAGATAAATCATTTAGCACAATTAATTCTGAGCTTTTTTTGGATTGTACTTGTCTTTCGGAACAAAAAATAATAATGTATCTTTTCCATTCTTTAAAATACAGTGAACTTGATCTCATAAAAAAATGGTAGATTTACCATTAAATTTTGTTAGAAGACTCTCCCAAAGTCTTATGTAGCCTGTGAGATCAGAGGAAACCAGTGAGGAGTAGGTTAGAGAATAAAGCAGTAATAATATCATTGTCACTGACAGAGAAAAGTCTGAATTCAATGTGGGAACAGGCACAAGCAAAAATCTATTTTATAGCATCTCTTGAAGTAATAAAAATTGCTGTTTGAGGCCACCTTCTGAGATATTGCTAAAATAATTTCCTGTGATCTTTGAAAATTGTTTCTGTACAGATATATATATATATACACACACACACACACACACACACACACACACACACAAAATGGTCTGCTATTAGAGGACAAAGCGATAAAAGAACAAAAAAAAGACTTTGAAGTTTAAATCGTATATCTAGAATTCAAAAACACTATTCACTTTTCCAGCAAAAGATTGTCCTAAAAAAACCCCAATCATACCAGACACCCAACTTCTTTCAGGAACATAAAAGGAATAATGAATCGCACAGATATTTTATACTCAGTAAGTAGTTCAGACAAATAAGAAATGACATAAACCTTAAAAATAGATTGATTCAGCCATTAAGATGGAAATCATCACACTGAAATATCTCATCCATGAAACTGAGCATAAAAATTATTTTGAAATTATTCTAGGAGGAAAATATTTTTCTTTTTCCAGTGACTTACGGTTAAATAACCTGATGTTTGGTTTTAACACTTAAGGTAGCATGGTGGCCAGACTACAGAAGAAATGCAAAGAGTTTTTTGTGTTTGTTAATTATGTTAAAATAGTGAAAGGTATTTATTTCCTGAGATTGTCAGTAAGAGCAGTCTGAGTCTGCCTACAATAGCAATTTTTCTTTCTGATCTGCCGGCAGTCTCCAGTCCTGACAGACCATCCCATGTGTGGGAGAGATTTCAATATTTTTGTCTGCTGTTGTTTTGCCAGGCAAATCTGGGCAGGCTGCCTGCAAGGTAGGTTATGCAGATGGTTTGTAGTCGGAGACAAAGTGTTGGTTGCCAGTTTTCATGGCTACTCAAAAACTACAGTTTAGAAAGTAGAAGTAGTAAAAATACAGAAAATTCACAAAACACTGATATAGGTGCTCTAGTGAAATGGCTGATGCCATGACAGAAACATGGCAAGAAATAGACTCTGCACTGCATAATTAGTTCAGCTGTGAGCCCTATGGAAGCACAGATCCCCAAGAGGACTTGGGGGACTCAGGAGTATGAAGAATGTGATCTCTAAGCAGGGCCTTCCAGTGGGAAATCCATTTTTTATCTCCTTGAAGGGACATGTTTGTCAGCACACAGAACTGCCACAACATTGGTGGGGCCGAGCACTCAGCACTCCATTCCTCAGCCTGATAAGGCTCTTCTTCTACCTAGTTCTCCCAGCCCTTCTTGTTGCACACACCATGCCCCAGTCACTCCTGACAAAAACATAGCTGTGTCCCCCTTTCCTACAGTTTCCAGGGAGCAGAAGGAGTTGGACTGTCCCACATGAAGGAGGAGCCAAGAGCTAAAGGGGACCAGGCATCATCCCTCAACAGTGGATGACGACTCACCATACCTAATCAGAGAAGGCAGTCAGGTGCAAGCATTAGAGGGCATCAACACACAACAAGCAACAAACCAGGACTGGGGTCCATCCAGTGGGGCCAGTCAGGAGCAAGATAAGATGGGGCCAAGAGGCAGGACTGGAGCTACAGCACAAGTCTGAGCGATCCAGCCAGAAACCAGGGCTGGAGTCAGTTTACTTACAGTACAGATACAAAGCCCTGCCAAGAAATATAGCCATAGACAGGACTGGAGACAGGCCACACACACACACACACCAGGGCAGAGCTGGAGGCCCAGGGCTGAGCTGAAATTAGGTTCCTGGGCCCATAGGCAGAGGATGTGGGTGGAGGCCCCGAGTGAGGCTGGGCTGGGTTATTATGACCTATTATTGTCCTCAGGGCACTGGCAACAACGCTGAAGTGGCTAGGAAAATCATCCAAGAAGATAAAAGACTTCACAACAGCTGAGGTACTACATTAAGCATGGTTACATATTTCTTCAGAGTGGGTTTTGTAGTTCCTGTTTATATCTGTGATCTTTACGAAAATAGAAAGCATTCCCCAGTAAGAAAGACATTTGCTAGGGCTGAAGGGAGATTAATTCTTCTTCCCAAATCCAGTCACAGTTTCAATCAATTAACATAAAGCCTCCGGTGTTTCAGTCTGAATCAAGATATGGTTTAGACCTCACTTGGACTGAAAATAATCCGTTCAGTCTTGACCTTGCCCGCTCTGAATTCACACTCCAGACAAGGACATTTTGTGACACGTGAGCTTTCCACCCACACAAGTTTACGTTAACCTGTGTGAACTCTTTAGTCTGCGCAGACTGAGCTTAAGAGCTGAATTACTCCCACAACCTACTCCTAGTTTTGGGACCAGTGCCCTGGAATCAAGGCTATGTGTAACAATCTATAGAGTGTAACTCAGGAGTTTGTCTCATCCCACTGTTCAACTTACATGTAGAGAGAGGGATGAAGAAGGGGAGGAACTTCCTTCATATTGTGGTTTACTCCCCTGTGAGCACTCAGTATTTTCTTAAGTTAAGGAAAATGTATTGAAGGAAGTTAAATAAAATCTGGCATTCTATAACACACTTTTCAAATCTCTAAAGGATTTATTTCATGACCACAAATTAAAATAAATTTACATTCATATGTTATTAAATGGTATTAATTTTAATTTACTTAATATTTTCTATACAACTCAGTGTGTTACAAAATCACATAGAAACTGTTAATCTGCCCTTGTGACAGCCTTTAAGCTACAGTTTTTTTGCATTTGGACAGCAGATTGTGGTAAATTTGTCTGCGTTCAGTACCATGACAGTATCTACAGTCTGAGTTAGTACCTTGGCTTTATGATCTGAATTGCATAAGCAGTATTCAAATTTTTATGGTTTTCTTGATTACATCTTTCCATTTCACACTTAATATACCATTGCTATAAAGGGTCACATTACACCTTCCAGAGCCACTTTTTCAAAGTATTTGCAGAATAGGGCACTGCATCTGTTCCTATGCAGTTGGCATTTGGATGTTTTGGCAATAGAAGAGTGTATCTCTTGCTGTTTGCATCTGTATTGCTTAAGAGAAAAAAAGCCTAGTAATGCAGATGAAATCTCTAGGCACGTAGGTATCCAAATGAAGTAAATATCTACATTTTTGATTTAAATAAAGACCAGAATCTGGCAAACAATTTCATGGAAACAGCAGGTTCCCATGACAAAACTGCAATCATAAAACGTACCAAACCCTTTTGCTGGGTAGCATTTTAGCAAACATAAAAAGGCAACACTAGATTTTGTCTCTGAAATTCAAACTTCTCCATGTATAATACGTGCAGAATTAAAACTTGTTTTCAATTTCAGCTCTTAGTCTGTCTTAGCTTAATAAAGTCCTTTATTATTGATTACCCAGACCATCAAGTGTAGCTTCTACACCTTGACTGGATGACTTGAGCTTTTGAAGCAGGACAGTAATAAAGTACATGTTCTGAATACTAATAAAAGCATTTATAAAGTGTTCACATGAATATTTTTTACAGTATTTAGGCAAATTTTGAGACTCAGATGTATTTTGGCAGTAAATATGAAGGGGTCAGCATGAACCATGTGCCATAGTCTATCAGGTGCCTGCAGGCCGGCCAGGTCCATGCCCTTCAGCTGCCCTCACAGAGTTTTGTTTGCAGCTTCTGAACCACTGTCGCTCATCCAAGATACGCCTTGGCTCTCTTTTGAGGTACCTGATAATTCTTAGTTTCTGTCCCCAAGTCTTTGTGGTTTATGGTGTTTCTAGAGCAAGTTCTTCTTTGTGTTTATAAAAGAGAGGAAGCTTAAGTCTGACCAGCATGTCCAGCCATTTCCAATACTCACCATACCACAGCAGAAAGTGTTATTGCTCAGCATGCATTACTCTACATCTCGGATTTTGAAGGAGTACACCCTTCTTTTGAGGATGGTGTCAGATTATAAATACAGAAACATAGCTGTAAAAAAATAATAATTAAGATCTTCAAACTGCCTACTGTCCTCACGCTTTTGTATGTTTGTGTGGAATGTGTGTGAATGGGCAATAGAAGCAGATAATCAATAAAACACTGGTGTGTTTTTAGGTCTTACTGGAAATAGTTTTGTGTGAAACTGACATGCAACTTTGAAGCTTTATGAAACAAGTCGTGTCTGCATACCAAACTAAAAGCATTTTCTTTTGACACTTCAGTCTCTTCCATATTATGTAGTGGTGAGTATAAGCTTTAGAATTTGGAATCTATTATGTTCCTCAATGACCTCAGCAAAAGACAAATTCTTCTCTACACTTTCCATGAACACAGGTGGAGAAAACTTATAAAAGACAAATAATCCTGGTTTTTGAATGTAATAGAAGGGAATTTCTTATCGTGGACACATGCAAAATTGCAGATAAATTATGAAGTTAGGCTGCACTACAGTGGTGTATGTTCAGTAAACAGCGAAATTGGAATGAAAGTTTAAAAGCCCTATGATCTTTTAAAAATGGATGTATAAAGAAAGAAAAATATAGAGCTGACAGGGGTTATAAATACAGTTTTCCTAAACTTTGGGCTTAGATTTAAACATATTTTTAGCCCTTAGGTTTTATGTAAGTTGAATAAGTAACCTTGTTTCTCAAAACCACCAGCTGTCGTTTAGATATTTACATCCCATTTCTGGATTTTTCAGTTTTCAGCTCCTACTGAGGCCAGTAAAAAATAGAAGAACTGTGATACCTTTTAACTGTTTTAGGGACTGTATCTAGGAAAGTGATACGTAGATGACAGACTGTGAGGACTTAAACTGCCTCTCAGAAATTTGTCCAGTGGGTGTCATTGCACTGAATTCACCAGAATTGGTGGGTATACAGTCAGAATGAGGTGGCAATCAGCTCCTTAAAAGACGTGACTCTTACTTTGTTCCAAGTCCTCAAATTTGTGTATGTTTTTCTAAGGTCAGATCTGAGTTAAGCCTGGAGACAAAACTGAGGCAAAATTATCCTCTCAGCACGAATCTGTTTCATATACTAAACGCATTTAATGCTTGACATTTCAACTGACATAGATAAGAGACTTGCACACAGTGCAAGTACAGAATTAGCAACATGGATCCGTGCTGATGAAAGAAGAGATGAACAGCAACAGCCAAAACCAAGACTCCTGTAGCAGATGTGAAGGGTATGATTCTAAGTATGCCAGGAACTTTTGATCTTCTTTTCGCAAAACTGAAGTTTCACTGAATTTTCTCTAACCTGTGCAAATGTGCTGTTTCTTCATCTTTTATCTCTTTTAATTTTCTTTTCATTCTCTACATGGCTTTAACGCTTATGTTAATCTTCTTGATGTAGCTTTCCCTTTTTCCTTCCCATTTAGTTGTTTACCTACCAATTAAAGTTAGAATGAGAATATATCAACTCATTTTCTGCTGCTAGATTAGTCATTCTGTGCCTTCACATTTGGATTAAAAGCCCACTGATGAGCAGAGTACCATCTTTTGAGTTTAAACAGTGCCTATTATTATTCTAGTCCTGATCCCTTAGTTAGTTATGTGGTTGTGTCATTTGATATAATAACAATATATTTAATTGTGACTTAGATCAAATGTTCAATTTTTCCTGAATAAAAATGGAAGATTTCTAATAATTTTCAAGTTTGCTCTTCTGAAATAATACACAAACAAAACACGTGAATAGGCATACATACATTATATGTTTCACAAATATCAGTACAAAATTTCTTGTTTGGCTAAAGTAAGGATGGAACATATCTAGATGAAAAAGAATGTACACAACTCTTCTTCTTCACTGAGAAAGCTAATTTGCAAGCACAGTATAAATACATTTATATGGAAAGCATATTTGTTCAATAAATCATAAACATTCACAATCTATTACATAAGAAAAGACTGCGAAAACTTCAATCCATTTTACATGATGTTTTTCAGAATGTCCTGTTTCCTGATCCATAAATCTCCTCAAGAAATTAAAAGCATATTAAAACCACCATCAAATAAATGGCATGAATGTGTTTACAGGTGATTCAGAATAAGAGTGGCAAAAAGACATGCAGTAATGCAATTCTTCTAGCATAACACCTGTTTACAGTTCAAATCAATGTCTTCCACTGGCCAATCAATACCACCTCACTCTTTTCATCACTACGTGTAAGCCTTTTCAATAATTCTAATTTTAAAGAGCCATTGCTGAAATTGTATAGCTATTGATTGTTTAAAGGTTGCAGACAGCATGAACAAATTGAATTTTGGATTCAATTAAACCTGTTGAAAAATTGCAAATCACCTTCTCTTAAGAAAGTTTCGTATCAGTCTTTCAGATGAAATCAGCTCGCATGGATCCACTATAACCACAGTGTGTCTGTTGATAGAGATCAGTGGTGGATCAGTGCAGGGCAGAGTACCTGCAAGCTACAGAGGGGGTTGTACCCTAACCCAGGGTTGAGACAGTTTTCTCTTCTCATTTTCCCTTGACCTGAGCAGGGGCTGTAATTGACAAACCTGGATACCATTATATGTTCCCTGTTTCTCATGTCAACTGTCTTATCTGATGGAAACACACACATACTCTACCCCTCTCCAGTCTGATCAGATACAAGACAGCTTGCATCTGTAAACTCCAGACCTGTAGTAAAAGAATTTTAGGTGAATTTAATAAGTCTGGTTATTTCAAGAGAACACCTTAGTGTCAGGTGTGATCATGCTGCAGCCCCTCAGTAAAATGCTCATGGTGAGATATTTTTCAAAGAGAACTGGCCACTTACATCGGTGTCTCAGAAACGGAAGTCTTCTAAAGTGTTGGGCTTTCTATTGAAAATCTGGCCCGTACATTACTTGTAATAGATAGCACAGTTCAAGTTCACAGTGTCACATCACAAAAAAAAAAAAAAATTAGGTGGGAAATTGTCACTGTGTCTTCTCTAAGGCCAACTATAAATAACTTATCACTGTAATTTTTCTGGACTAGAAAGATAAACTTCATGTGTACTGAAGAGGAAACTAAAATGCTTAAAATCAATGCTGTTCACTATCTGAATCATTACAATAATTCATACATATAATAACTTTAGTTCTTTAAGTGCATTTGTTTCTAAGACTTTGGTTCAGACTTTTTTTCTGGCAAAATGCTAGAAATAATGAAAAAATTCATATAATTCATTTGTATCTCCTCAGATAACTAATCATAACAATTTCAGATGTCTTCCTTTTTCTCCTTTGTTCCCTTCTCTTTTGGGAACTACAGATAACCCTTGTTTGTTGATTTGTATTTATTCTCACTCATCATTCTGCATTGCAGATAAGTTTAAGTGGAAGTGTCACTTGTTTTGCTCACTGGTCCTGCATGCAGATAAAGATAGAAGGCAATCAATAAAAAAACCTTTGTTAGCTTTCCCAAATTGAATTAAACAGTCCAGTTTTCATGTACAAGCTTATAAGCAAACCTCTGGTAAATCCATCTACCTGAGTTTTTGTTGATTTTAGATAATTTTGCAAGTCCGTAACATTTTAAACAAGGTTATCTTAACTTATAAGCAATAGTCCTGCTTGACAACTTGAAAGCCCAAAATACAGACTCTTAAACCTTGTGAGTTTTATTGATAAACACTTTGCCCGTTTGCAACTAAAACTGGCAAAAATGGGATGACGGTGAATATCTATCTGTGCAACAGCTTTTGGTCAGTACTATCAAGTGGTTTCTTAAGACTCAAATTAGAAATGAGCCAGTTTTATGTGCAAATGAAAGCTGCATTCAATTGCATTTTTTCTGACAATCTAGCTTACGCTATCTGTAAATTATTAATGCTCTTTGAACATCTTGAATAATTCTAAAGGCAGTGGCGGAATTAGGAAAACCCAGACACCTGTTCTCCTTATTACCTTCGTTGTAACATCTTCTGCTGAAAAGAAAAGCATGAGCCACATCTGAGTTTCTTTAATGGATGAAACACAGAGATGAGAATGACTCTATAATTCCACTCGATTCTGTTAAAGCAGCTAAATAGTTCTTACTGTAGGAACTCATTCTGTTTGTAAAAATCACATTGGAGACACTAAGTAATCTCTTCTCTATCAACAGGTTAACTTAGACAAAGTTATTTTGCATCTTTTCACCTTACAGGATCTTTATTCCACCTGTGAGAAAAGAATAACCTCTCAAGCAAGCAAGGATTAAAGGAGCTATACAGATGCTGTGTTGCCAAAGACATTAGAAGGCTTACATTTTAGAGAAGAATTTGTTAGAACTGAAATCTGAACCTATTGATACCTCCTTCCTTGGAAAGCACCTCTCTATTGAAAGATAAAAAGCATCACGCAAGGACTTTAATAAAAAGACCAGTGTGTTTTTATAACCACAGCCCTGGTAGAAATGGACTAGCAAACCTCATGGCCTGAACATCTCCAAATTTGTGCTTTACACCATCTGAATTTTCAGTCTGGACCTCCTGTGCAAACTGTACTGTAGTCTTAGCACAGAAATATTTCAGATTACTGAAACAATATGGGATCTGAAATTCAAATAAAACTAAGATAATATACCCTAAATATAAAAAGTAACCTATGCAGATCTTGATGTTTAGCTCAGTATGTTCATCTTATAAATTTCGACGAAGTGTCATACATGGGAACTCACAGTGAACTTGGATGTAGTAGTAACAGCAGCTTTAGTGATGAAAAACATAAAAATTTAAAGTACTCAGATGGCTTTAAGTGTCCATGTATCAATTCCATTTAACTAAAAATATGTAATTTTTCCTGTTGAGAGTAAAAGTCTTCAAGTGCATAACATTACCTAGAACAAATACAACTGCCACCTTTCATTATATTCAGCAAGTCTGAAATGTATTTTAGCCCTGTGTCTTGGCACTACTTTTTATTATGTCAATTCAAGAAACCTGATTTAAGCTGAGTAGTACTTGATTTCATGTCATTCTCTGTCCACTTTAAGGCTTCTATGTAAGCACATCTCTGTCTGCTTGCAGTGGTAGAACTGAGTCTCACAAGTTTATAGGCATATTTAGTCACTAAAAAAAAAAAAGGAAGAGGACATGGGCACATTAATTTAAAAACTCCTGGAAAACTAGTTCAGCCCTCTGAATACTTCTTTCCTAACTATTGATTTCAATCAATATTGCTTACAATTGGTGTGTTTATCTGTATTTCTGAAGGAGCACCTCTTTTTCTACCTGTTCTTGATGAGATTTTCTACAGACACCTGAATATCGTCAGCTTAATATTTTACTCAACTTTTATACGTTTGTTTGAGTATTTAATTATGTTCTTCTGACATAACAAAATAACTTGATGCTAAATAAAACCTTATTTCAGTCGGTAACCTTGACATGAAAGAAATACCTAAGTTCATTCAACTCTACTTGTCAGATATTTTGGCAAGTAACAACATCTGGTCCTCAGTATTTTCATACAAAATGTACCTTTGTATACAAAGCTTAGGATCTTATTTTGTTTAAAATTTAAGATAAATGTGAATAGGAAATAACTTTGTACACAGGAGCTCTAGATCAATGAGTAGAATTTAAGATTAGAAAGCGTTGCTGTCAAGTTCCACAGTGCAAATTTAGATGTCATCCCTAGTGAGAAATGTTTATGCAAATATACATTTCATCGAGTAAAATCTTTCAAATTGAATTTGAGGATAGGGAGACATTTACTGTCTTCCTGTTTTGTGTGTAGAAGAGAAAATGCAATGGAAGGAATTAGAATGATTTATAAAGCACTGTTTTTCACAAGGGGCTGAGATTTCCCATTAACTGCAAGCAAGGCATATAAAAATGTTTAAAGACTCAGCACAACTAAATGTTTTTTTTTTTGTTTTTTTTGGTTATTTGTTTTGAATTAGTCCAGTCAATACATTGTTGGCCAGGGAAGAGAAGTTAATTTAAGTCATAACCAAAGAAGAGTAAGACCACAAGCACAAATTTTGCTGTTACTAACAGGTTTTTTTTTTCCAAAAGAAGCTATTTATTTCCAAAGTATGTAAATCCAGATATATGAAGTATTTGAATGAATTTTCAATAAAACTGCTTACAATAGAAACAATTTACACAAGTCTTAGCTTTATTAGGATAAGGCCTTTGTAAATACCAACTGGAATTGAGTTGAATATTTTCTGTAAGAGTTGTTGCCTGCCGTTTGCAGCTACTTGTCCGCTAGGAGACACCATTGCTCCATAGAGCTGAAAGATGAGGTGGGGGCAGTAAATTATCGGAAGTAATACATGTCAACAGTCGCTCTTATCTTCCAGGTCATTCTCCACTGTTCATAAAATTTATATTGACCCAGATGACGTTTGGTTTTCTTTTCCAGGTGTGCAGAAAATGCCTGAGCTAGCACTTTTCACAGTCAGAACTTGCAAAAAAAAACAAAAAAACAAAAACAACAAAACACCAAACCAAAAAAAATGAGGAAAAATTGGCATCATGGAATACTTGGTGAAAGAGTAAAAGGGAAAATGCTTTGTAATTCTTATGTAGAGACAATAAAAATTTTAGAACAAAAAAATTGGAATTTCAAAATACATTAACATTTTCATGTCTTGTCCTATTTCAAGGCACAAACCTTCAGGATAAAACTGAAGAGAGGATCACAACCTGAAGATGATGAGATTTTTCTCCTTTGTATGATAATCTTCTCATTCAAGAATTTACTGCACACCGAGGAGTTGAGTTTGACATTTTTTCTTCCATTAGAAAGATTATGTATATATGTGCATGTACGTAAAACATGTGCACGTATGTTACATGTACACATTCGTACCCTATATAAAACTTTAAAATATTTTGTAAGAGTTTATTTGCAGTAAGAAAAGCCTTTAGAAGGACTTAAAAAAGGGAAAGATCACTCACTTCATTAGCTAACCAAAGACAAGAATTTGTTCTTTGTTATTTTGGAGGGCAGCTGTATTTTGTAATTCAAAGTTTCATAATAATATGTGTACTAGTACACAAGTTGGTTTTTTAAAAATAAATGCTACATACAAGCTTTCTCCTCAATTAATTTGTAAGATTTTTCAGGATTACATTTGGTTATATTTCATTTGTTGCTGTTTTAAGATGGATTCCATAGCTGTATTATCAAATCCTATGCATTTAATTATCTGTGATCTAGACAGTGATTTTAATTTCAAAACTGTGAATAGCAAAAGTATTTAATAGTTTTGAGACTGATAAAACAAATAGGTTCTTATTTCAAACTAAAATTCTATTTAAAATGTTAAAATTTCTACTCTTCATTAAATGCAGGAGAATCCAATAACTGAAAAGGTTGAGTTTGAACATATCTACTTTGTCACTGAGATCAAAAACTCTAGGTCATACCATCAGCTGTAAATGAGTGCAGTTTGACAGAATTTCATAGAGTTAGACTTCTTTGTAGTAGATAAATATCCATCTCTTTTGATGTTATTAAATAGACTCTGTTTATTAAAAAGTTATTCTCTTTGGTACTGCTTAAGTCAGTCCTAAAATAAAGAAACTATTAGTGGAATTTTCAGCAATACAAAAGAAAAGTATGAGATCCTTCTTGACACTTGAAATATCTTGAAATATTAGTGTGGCAGCTACCAAGAAAAAAAGCTAGTAATATTTATTCTTTTTAGTAGAACTGAATATACAGAAGTAAAATGAGTAATTCTTTGAGATAGTTATGATCAAATTTTGAAAAAATATCCAGCCGTCTCTGAGGATTTACTTACGACAACTATAATGCTATTAAAAATCAGTCTGTTTTCTAGAATACTGCGGCAAAAAGTCCTAAGAGGAGTAAGTTTGCTACCTAGAAAGCTGACCTCAAACAAAAGCAATCTATTTTATCCAACAAATGTTAAAGATTAGCTTTCCTATCACCTACGAGAGTCCTCAAATTTAATAGAAAAGATTTGATACTTTAGCAGGGAAAATCATAACAAAATATAGGAAATTATTCTAGACAATTTCAAATGAGAAATGAGTGTGAATTACTAGCAGCTGGAGTAATTTACTGTGATTGTGAGTGGCATTCCACCATTTGAAATGTTTGAACCAGTGTTAAGGGTCTGCTGAATGGCACCTAGTTTTTCTCAGGCAGGAATTGCTGGTCTGATACAGAAATTGGTTAAGGAAATTCCTTGGCCTGCTCGATGAAATGGTCACAGCAGTCCTCTTAGGTTTCAGAATTCTGTTAAAAAAACAGTATTAACACTAGGATAGAACAAAACAGAGACAAAAAGATTTATGATTTATCAACTCTTTGCTATTTTACTATGCACTTGAAATGATTGTGTTCAGAATGGAACCATTTCCTAACAATCTGCAGTTGCCATTTCTAATTATTTTTCATATAAGTCACATAGTAAAGAAAGACAAATTCTTTGTGATTCGGTTCACCCAACCTTTTTTAGAAGTGTGTTTTCTGAGAAAAGGCCATTCTGAAGTGATAGTGTCTCATTCAGAGTCTTGGTCTTAAATAAAATTGATCAGATAATAAATAAGATAAATTGTGGTAGTAAAGGTGCATGACATTTTAAGGTTTGGAAGCTGAAGTGCTGATCCCTATTTATCTTTGCTAGTGGCTGAAGACTATTCTTTTAGGTACCTAGTGATAGGCAAATTAAGCAATTTTAGAGGACAGAATAACCTTCTTCAGTCTTTGGCTAGGACACAGATATTGAACAAACAATTACCATTAGGGCTAGAGCACATCATTCAAACATTGTACCCAGTTTCATGGCGCCTGAATATGGTCTTTGTTGTGCAGCAATGAAAATTCTGAAGTGAGAAAAGTAAGTTAGGTGCTATAGTAATTCCTCAGAATGTACTTAAAACAATTAAAGGCCACCCTTTTCTGCTTTGCCTGCTTGTTTTTCTGGCAGCTGCCTTGACTGTGCTTGGGTATGCAGGATGACCTGTCTAACTCTTCTCCATTTATAGATGTTTAGATCCAAAAGGTTTGAGCTCCTGAATGACTGAAGAGAGTCCCTGCAGTTTCTCACATTTTACTCAGCTCTTTTCTAGCTTACCTCCTATGTTCCTTAGTTCCCACAACCAGATTATGTTCAAAACACCGTATAATGTCATTACCTGTCTTGTTTTCTGACAAAATAAAATACTTCAAATACATGAATTTTCTTTATGTGCTACTGATAGGCCTCAGTCAAAAGCACAACTTGTCTTTTCCTCCTTATCCACATGCTAAGGAAATGAGCTGTCTTCAAATATTCTGCTTTCCTTTTTGCCTGTTTGCTCTCCCTTTTTACTATTCTATCTATTGATATATAGGATATAATGCAAATAAAATTATTTTGCTGAAGGGAGAATTTTTATAAAAGCAAAATGCATTTTTTTCCTAAATGAACCCTCATAACTTTGTTTATCACTTCTCAAAGGGAAGTTACATACCATTGAAGAAGTAAAACAATAGGATATATAAGTAATGCAATGAGCCGTGTGAAAAAGAGGTTGGAGAAGGTCTTACCCAAAGACATTTAAGGGTCTCAGATGGGGCATGTTACAAAAAAGAAGAGAGGCTGTTAAGTAAAACAGTCTAGAGAAACTAGACTGGGAATATCTCTTAATTGATACATTAACTCCTGAGTATCTAATTTATTTGCAAAGTTGACTACAAAACTTGACAAGACTTCTAATGTAATGTGATAATAGTAAAGTCCTCAAGCACATTCAATGTCCAAAAAATTTGTGGATTCTTTGCTTTTAGAATAAAATGAAGCTCCAGATATTTGAGAATAGGTTAAGAAGTACATGGAAAGAGTTAGAATTATTCTTTTTAGTCTTATTTTATCTCCTTTTATCCCCATTGCTTGGCAGCGACGCATCATAGATTTTATCATCTATCAATACGTATTACATGTAATTTTTTGGCATGATTAAATTTACTTACTCTCATCAATAAGTTTTAGGAAGCTGACATTTTGGGAAAAATTATTCATCATTCCTCAAAACCCAAATTTTTTCACCGTAAATACAGTTAACATCCAAGAGTTTTATCCACCCCTACCTCCCCTTTCCTGACTTGCTGCAGGAGAGTCTAACACACAAAAGTGCTTCCAAAAAACCTTCCAGTGATCTAACTGATCTAATACCACATCTATATCTTTCTGTGCAACTCTTTTGCAATAAAGACAGACCTTCAGTATACACTAGATAAGTTTTTTTACTAAACAAGTGATGGCAGAATTAGTAGATTGTGTTATTCTGAACAGAGTACATCAACAAACTTCTGTGCATTAATTCCCTCTTTGCCTTTCGGTCTCTCAATACTGTTGGAAGCCGTTGTCAGAGATTGTGTGCACTCTTCACTCTTCCCTAATATCTGCTGCAAAAGCACATCACAATACTTGGTTAAATTTGCCATCTGTAATTCCAGAACCTCAGGTATATCTGAGCCAGCTAACTGCAATTCACAATAATGATTTAATATGTCATAATTTTCAGCATCCAAGCATTCGCTTTCACTTGGAAATGCAGAGGGTGAGATTCATAATGGCACTGAGATTTCCTGCTAAATTTCCCATCTGGCGATCCTCTCTCACTACCACTACAAAATTCCGTTTTTCCATCCATTTGCAGCTGTGTCTCCTTCCCCTGTGGGATCAAAGTTGCACCTGGCTAAGCAGCCTTTTAGAAAATGCTACAGATAGTGCAATATGTCATTTTAAATGGTGACGACTCCTTTTGGATTCGGAGTTAACAGCGGGCAGCAGATAACTTGCTGGCACACCCTACTCAAGACAGCAAATCAGAGTATTTCCAGTCAATTTAAGTAGATTTATTGGTTTGCTAAAGGCCACAGAACGGATCCATTTTGAAGGGAGGAAATCATCTTTAGTGGCATCCATAGGCCAATAATGCAACTTAAAGCAGCTGTTCTTAAGCTGCATTACAGTCAGGACAAGCCCTCCTAATTAGGCAGCTCCCTCTCTGCCTAATGCCTGTGCAGTGCAGATATGCACTTCAGGAATGAAAAGAGCTGCTGTTCTTCATGCTTCATGTTTTGAGGGATGACTGTGAATCAACAGCTCGACAATTGCTGGAAGCATTTGAATACATCTTGCTTCTTGGTTTATGGTGAAGGCATTTTTGTGACTGCTTTTTGTGACTGTTACTTACAGAAATCAGCTGTGGAAGCTGCTGGACAGAACAACAGGCACAGCCCCAGGTGACCAAGATTCTATTTCTAGCCCTTGTCGGTGGCTTGCTGGGAAACCCTGGAGAAGTCATTTCCTGCCCCTAGCAGAATTCTCCCTTCTCTACATCTTAGTTCTTCTAAAAATACACCAATAAAAATCTTTCCTTCATTCAGCCCACATTTTATCTAAATCCATTAGTCTCAAAATCCCAACACTGAAGAGTGCTGAAAATGACAAAACAGAATTAAATCACAGTTGAAGATAAAACTGAAAAAAGGAAGCTGTAACTCTCTTTACTGTTACTGAGGATTGTTGCATATCACCTTGGGACTATTTCCTCTATGCGTGCCAGACAGAGAGATATTTATTTTGTTGTGGATATTTGGTTTAACACTTTATTTCTGAAGTCTCAGAAGAAGAAATCGCTGGAGACAATTTCATCTCTGGAAAAGGCTCACAAGGACTCTTTAGCTGCTTCCAGGCAATATGCTTGGCAATTAATTACTGAATGCAATGTGTCCAGATTTCCCAGGCCACAGTTACAGGTAAAAGCTGTTGAAACCTGCTGCCATAGTGCAACCCACCGATGATTAAACAAGGAAGATAATGGGACTGATAAAGACCCCATACTATTCTGAGTGGTATCACTTGAATGTAACCTAGATGANATGTACTGATGTCCAGTGCTTTTGGTGTTGGCGGGGGGGGGGGGGGTTTCTGCTGCTCTAGTTCTCTTGTTTATCTTTTTTTTTTCCTTGAAAATCTGCTACAAGTGATATAAGCTGTCATGCTGTTTGATTTTCATCTTCTCTGAAATTGTTTTAGTGCTTCCAAAAAGTAAAATTGACCTAACACGTGAGACTTTATCTCCTTACAAGACATAGAAGATGTATAAAATTTGGCTTAGTTTGATCTACACTGAAATTGTCACAGTTATTAAGACAATTAATTTCTTTGGTTTTACAAGGACTTGCAGTCCTTCACCTGTAGTGTTTATACATAAAAATGCATGGGAATGGTTTCACTTCATGTATATTGTCATGGTTTGACGCTGGCTAAGCGCCAGGCACCCACAAAAAAACCTTCTACTTATTTTTCTCTGCTATAGTTGAGCAGAGGAGGGAGAATTGAAAACTTCATTTGAATGAGTTGAGGCAAGGATTATTGAAAAAAAACACACTTTAAGTCAAAACAGGTTCGAAACTTAAACAGTATAAAGAAGATTTATTATTAACAGAATTAAAAGTAAAAAGGGTAATAAGAACCAAAGCAAACTTTCAGAACACCTTTCTTTCCCAGTCCCTCCCTCTTTTCACCGACCGCGCAAGGAAACAAAACCCGGGGTTTTGGTCAGTATTTCACTCCTTAGAAATCTTTCTTCAGTATGCTTAAGGAAAAGAGTTTCTTCTGCAGTGCCATGTGATCCCTCTCTCGGGAGATAGTTCTCTGTGAACTTCTCTAGCGTGGTTTTAACTTTCACAAGCAACAGCCCACCCAAACCTGCTGCAACCTGAGCCCCTCCCTCGGGCCAAGCAGTCTTCCCACAACTGCCCAGCGTGGGTCACAGTAGTTCATGGGGTTTAGTCTTTTAAGGATGAGTTGTTCTAGTTTGGAAGCAAAGGCTCTCTTCCTCTATCTCTAGAAGCAAGGGCCATCTCTCTCTCTTTGAGTTCTTCACTAGACTATAGCTCTTCAGCATCCACGCACTCCAGTGTGAGTACTCTTCTTCACGGGCTGCATGTGGATCTCTGCACCCCGCCAAGCACTTCATGAATTATAGGGAAACAGTTTGTTGCATTATAGTCCTCACCATGGCTCACAGGAGAATCTCAGCTCCGGCGTTTGGAGCTCTTCTTCTCTCTCCTTCTTTTCACTGACCTCAGTGCAGCCATGTTGTTTCTCCTCACTTGTCCTCACTTTTCCTTTTTTTTAGTTGGAAGCAAGTTGGTGCCTGTAAGTTGGTTTATTCTTAAGTTCCATCAACTGAAAATTTCTTATAGAGCTCTGCTGCACTGAAAAGGTTGATTTCGTCTGGGTTCCATACTGGGGAATTGTTCCCAATGTTTTAGTCACTGGCCACATGGTCCATGCCGGCACCGCACGGGTGGCCCCAGCCACGTGGTCCTGGCCTCAGGATGGTCCTGGCCTTGAGACAGCCCTGGCCACGCGTCTCCCAGTGGCCCCTGCTGAAATGGGCCTTGGCAGCTGCCTCACCACCCCTTGGGAGAAGAAAAAGAGAGCTTCCCATGGTTTTTCCTTTCTTAAACATGTCATCACAGAGGTGTTACCAACTTGTCTAATTGGGCTAGTAACCTGCCCATCATCAGAGCCTTCAGCGACTGGCTCTGTGCCAGACACAGAAGTTTAGAGCAGCTTTTCTCCCGCCCCCACCAAAAACCAAGCTGTGTTAAACCGACACATACATGCATTCAGGAGCTGTTAAAAATTGTGTAGCCAACTCTGAAAACAAATGGATTACAAGCTCCGGCCTTTAACTGAACCAATTTTATCAAAAGAAAAAGAGATTTCAACTGTCAGTGTCCCAGCACCCCTCACTGCCTGGGGCTCTGAGCCATGATCCCCCTAAGACAGCCCAGCCTGGCCACACTCTGGGGTGGGACACAGGCTGTGGCTGTCAGGCAGGAGCAAGCCCACAACATTTCCCATTACCCCTATGGCTGATGCCTTTCTTGCAGTGAAGGCAAAACAAAGCCTACCAGGTTAAAACCCGGTTTAGGGGCCAGAACACCTGGGGTGTGTGCATTTCCTGTGTCTGCTGCCTGGCCCTGTGCAGGATCCTTGAGAAAGATGCCTTAGGAACTCTACATACCCCTGGCTCTGACCAGGCAGAAAATGCGCTCTGTGTGCCTGAGGTAGCAAAGAAAGCAAGAGGATTAGCAAATCACTGTGACAATTTTGTGTTTGCATTAAGAGAAATATTTACTAAATGTATCTATACCTGAGACAAGGGGGGAAAAAAAAAAAAACCAACCAGATGCTTTTTGAGTTCAGAACATCCATTGGAAACAACTGTGCAAAAAAAAAGATGCTTATAAATTACTATTTTGCTATATACTGGTACTATTTTACATAAAACAAAGGAAGAACAGATTCTATGTTACCTTGTGTGTTAAGGTCAGATCAGAATTACTTAAGCAATTACAGAATACTCCAAAGCTCTGTAACAGCCTGTAAGGCCCAAAAAATCTCAACACAACTTTTAAAAATTATTCATGTACTCTGAGTTAGACTCACAGGAGAAATACTAACAAGATATTCTCAAGAGGTCAAAACGACAAAAAGAACTTTACTGGCAACTTTAGAAAATCAAAGAACTTTGGCAAAAGGTATTGAGCAATATTTAGTCAATATAAAACACTTCTCAAAGCTTGAACTTGGCCCATTCAACATCACAAAATCGAAGCTCATTTACACAAAAATTCTGAGAAGAAGAAATTAGAAGAAGAAGAAAGAAAGAAAAAATATAGAAAAGAGCAAATGTAGCTACCACTCCTGCTGCAGAAGTCTTCAGCTGATAGAAATTCCAAGAGGATGAAGGGTCAAGACAGGCTCGCTGTATATTCAGCCTTAAATACTCCTTGACCTTCCTGGGCACTTCCCTCAGGTGGGAATTCCAGTCACTTAGCTCCTCAGGATCTGGGTTAGGGGCTCCAGAGATAGCTGTGGAGCGTTGCTTCTGATGTGTCAGGGGTTGGCAGCCACTGCATGATTGAGACACAGGCTTTAGTGTTGGGAGGTGCAGAGCAGGGCACTGCATCACCAGGGAAAGACCTGAGCTGCTCCTTCCCCTCAAACACTCACCCAAAAATGTCTCAAGACGTCAATCTTCCCAGTCTCTCACACAGCTGCAGCCCGAATTTTTCCGTGGCTTATACACCACATTTAAATTAATCATTTCTGTTTCAGATGCATTCATATTTATGTAATAAAAGACTTGCATTTCTGAGATCTAAATCTAAAGTTATATGATAAACATTCAAATCCTCTAAAAGTGGGGGATGTATCTAGTAAATGTGAGCCATCCCACAGACAATTGAAATTTCAGAGGGGTAGATATTAGTGATTTTAGGAAACACATTTTACCACAGCATCTGAAGTCATGATCAGTGTTAACTTGTGACAACAGGGTTCAACAAGACTAATTTATGTGGTAATAATATACACTTTCATAGAGTGGGTATCAAATGTGCCTGTCCTTTCCTTACTCTTTCTTGGATGTTCATGTAAATCCACTGATGGAGGAAATTTCTAGGCTAGGCTGACCCTTTGGCAGAACAGGTAAGGCGAGTTGTGATTCATTACAAATTTAACAGACACGGAGGCTTTCCTATGGTATTTAGTGCAGTCTTTGTAGCAGTTTTTCTTAGAAGAGTTGGTTCATTGCCGGAAACATTTGAACAGCAGAAAAAAATGAATGTACAAGAAACAGACAAAGGTTACGTATTTTCTCATATCAATTTATAATTAGGCAAGAACTGAAAATTTAATTTCAGGTACGAACATTTTGCACAGATTTTTAACAATCTGCTAATAGTATGAATGACCCAAAAACCTTTTGTTATCTTTTTTTTTTTCCTTTTGCACCCCTGGAGAAAGAAAAAAACCCACTCTTTTCACTCAGACTAGTTGGAAAGACTGTGAGAGACTTGTTAGCACATGCTAGGATTTATGCACTTAAGCTCTGAAAGGAGAGAAAAATCAATTAGCAGGAGAATGTGTAATTTTTTTGTCGCTTTCACATATAAAAGTTAGAAAAGAATATAACCTCTGACATTGAAATATACTGTGAAAGCCAAAACTGTGGATTCTGTAAGATATGGCTGGAAGGACAGAAAACTCTACTGAATGATTTACTGGCTGTCTGCCATACTCTCGAATGCTGCCTGTCAATGCCACGTGTGGCACCTTTCAGATAGCATATTCTTTCAAGCAAGTCCATAAATGTGGCAGACATCAAGAGTGTAAAAGTGTGCTTTTGTTAATGCTTGCGAGTATTTACATTGACAGCTAGAAAAAGAGAATACTCTTAGCCATTGCCTCTGTAGGTAGCAACACAAAATGATCACATTCACTCCATTCACTCATAACCAGCTGTGATTTGTATTTTGAATCTAGGAAATCCATATATTTATGTCTCTCAGTGTTTGAAATAATTTTAGCTTCCTACCATGCAAGCTGAATTATGGAGTTGCAAGGGTCTCTTCTCATGAAAGGTGTTTTAATTCTAATTCTTGGTTTCTATCTGTGTTGTGCTTTCAATCCTTTTCACCATAGACCTACAAGCTATAAAATTAATTTGTGGTCCTGGAAGGAAGGGAAACAGCAGTAGTTCGAAAGAATTATAAGCTGTCTGAGACACAATAATGTGCCTATGACTTCTCTCTCCATATTATTCCCTACTTAAGGATCGTCACCATTACACTATTTTTAAATAGCAATTCATGACACATATGGTCAACCTAAAAGACAAATTAGAATTTAAATGTTCTCTTTATTCTAAAGAGAAATATCTTTTTACTAAACATGATAGAAGCCTGTATATCTATTACATGCCCTTTACATTACCAAATTTTAAATGAGAAACTTGACTCATGCAGGTGAAATCATTGTACTGTAGGTCATCACTGTATTTTTACTATGTCCATCATATCAGACAATAGTTGAAATTCATGCGTATTTATCTAAACTGGGAGGGGGGGGAGGGGAAGCAGAAGCAAGGATTTGGAAAAAGAAGCAAAACAAGTAAAATAAAACCACTCACAGAAGTAAAGCCAGAGCCACACTATAAGAAAAAATTAAAAGAGGAAGAAGAAACTCTCTTCTCAAACCTTTTAAATGAAACTGAAACCAGTAATATGTACATTATTTAGCTAGTGTAGCTAACTGGGGTTACCAAGCTTTAGTCGTCCTTTCCTGTCTTTTCCGTATTCATAGCAATGCTATGCATCAGTCCTTCACCCAGGCATCTTCAGAGGCCTCTGGAGGAGTGAGAGGTTAGATTCCTGAATCTTCCAGGGCTGAAACTCTCCTGTGCATGGTGTGTAATGCCAATGACTGAGGACATTGGATCCACCATCGCATATGTACCTCTCTTGAATGAAAATGCTTAGTGCATTAAAGCAAGTAAGAAGCTACACTGTTTTTAAATTGCAGGCAAAAACCTTTTTTCAGCTAATCCTCTTAAAGCAGCTAGCAGCTACATATTTGAAGTGGCAATAGTTTCTGAATTGTCTTATGTAAGCAGCAATACGAGAAGTATCCACAAAATAAATTCAGAATTCTTTGCTTCTCATCTGTTGCTGACCAGAAAATTTGGGTATTCTTTTGATTGTTTAAGATTTAAATAATAATTTTTATTTCTTATTTGTTTTTGTGATACTAACACACCTGTAACTCCTGAGGAACCAAGAGGTTTGGATAAACAACGTTGGCTGCCTGCAGGCTTGGTTATTTTGTCAGAGAGTACAGTATCATCATCTCGGCAGCACATGTTCCACTCATTCATTTCCACTGCCAGTGCTTGAACTTTGTCTGAAGGACAGTTTAGGTGATACAAGTGAAAACAACCACTAACATTGTAAAAGAGGAATAACAAAAGATGCTGATGGTTTAAGAAGAACAAAAATCAGCCCCTCAAAGCACAGACGTACAGGTTAATTTAGGCCATCATTAGAATGAAATTGTGTAGCCATCCATACATGATGTAGAGTTAAAGAATAAATAAATAACATGTTAGTGTCTGCAAAGAGAGAAGGAGAACATAAGCTTAGAATCTCTAATTTTCTGGGCTGTTCCAGAGTAGCCCCTGCACCTACATCACTGTCATTAACCTAGGGACAAGTAAAAGAGTGTCATAAAGTTGAGTTTCAGTCCTGAGACAATATATACCCTGTGCTGGGATGAGAACAGGTGGCTTTGATCCAGGAACTGGCTGTGGAAGTCACTGGCCACCAGCACAGCTACCCAGATTTCCTTAGTAACACAAGTCCAGCTCTTTGATTCTACTCTGTTGTTGCAACACTGTATCCCCTAGGATGATTTTGTCTTAGCTACAGGATCATCTTTACATCTATTTTCTAGAAATTTCCATTATAGCTAAAGGCCAAATCTATTTTAGCGATACAGTTTGTCACAAAGATATTTTGATATTAAACCATTAGAACACAGACCTGGGAATTGCAGAGATGGGAACAGCAAAAATGTAATTGGTACATATGGAATGTGTGCAACAGTCTGCACATATTACAGCTAACTCTGTTATTTGCTTTGCTTCAATATTAGATTTGTGTGTATTTCCTTAGCTCTTGAGACGGACAAAACTGATCAGGTAATACCATTTAATAACTAATTGTTATTGCTACTCATATAAAAAAATCTGGTTAATGAAACCCTGAGACAACACTTTTTCTTCTGTTCTTGGTAAAAGTCAAATGTATAGATATACGTGGGAGTTAGTTGAAACAAAAATGAAATAAATAATGACCTGGGAAATTAGTGAAGGTCATTGAGTATATGAAATGGATTACTGAAAATAAGTAGATTATTACAGTTGCTGTTTATTTAAACAGTAGGTTAATTACGAATTAATTGAAATTATTTTTCCATTTTATTATTATGGGGAGCCATCTTCAGGAGGAGCTTTGTTTAACTGTATTCTGTTTGAATAGCTTGTTAATTTACCACTGGGCTAAATTGTATCCTCTGAATGAAACATCACATGGTCTATCGGGAGGGAGACCATGCTACACAGTCGTATTTTGTGCAGTTTTCAGAGTCTGACTCTATATAAATGGAAGTATTTCTGAGCCTTCTCTGTAATAGTGCAATATCTTTCCTGAATCTGTTTTTTTCTGGGTTTTTTTGGTTGTTTTTTTTTTGTTTGTTTGTTTTTTTAACACACTGTACAGAAAATCTACACAAAATAAGGAAGGCAAAAAAAGAAAAACAATACTGACAGAGGGGCATTATGTATACAGTTATTGTAAATAGATTGGCAAAGTAAGTTCAGTATCAGCTTTTGAAAAAAGAAATTGTATCGTTTTTAGAAGTAGCAAGGAAATTTAATAATGACAATGAAAATAGATTAAGTAATAACCATAAGCCAATTTCTTCTTTTTATTTATTTAAGATATTTTATTGTATTCAGAATTTGAAACATCTGGCTGTATTTATAATGGGTTCCATTTTGCTGTGAAGTTCTTCCAAATACCAGCTAACTTCATGGTTTTATACATTGCCAAAAAGAGCAATTATATTTGACTCTTAATATAATTTTCTTGGGAAGCAATGTGTCTTGAGTATTCCTCATTTAAGAAGCTGTCCACGTAACTCACAGCTGTGGCTTCATGTATTAGATTCAGTGATTGCTGTTTAAATAGCTGTCTTATCCTATGAAGCTGCCCTAAACTTACCTACAACAGCCTATTTCAACACATGAAAAAAGTAACAAGCTTTTCAGAACTGTTGCATACTTGTAGCTTCCATTTATTTCTAGAGAGGCTGCAGGTGCCCTGAATTGAAAGTAATCATACATATGGTTAAATATGATTAGAAATGGAGCCAGATAAATGAAAAATGTCTGAAAACTATTTGTAGCAGGTTTATCCTGGATGAGTTTCAGGTGCCCACCAAGCTGCTATATCACTCCCCCTCTTCAACTGGACAGGGGAGAGAAAATACAGTCAAAAGCTTATGGGTCAAGGGAAGAACAGAGAGAGATCATCCAGAAAATATCGTCATGGTCAAAAAAGGTTTGATTTAGGAAAATTTTGTGAGTTTATTGCAGATGAAATTAGAGTATGGTAATGAAAATAAATCCTAAAACACCTTCCCCCACCCCTCCCTTCTTCCCGTGCTCAATTTTACGCCCAATGTTTCTACCTCCTCTGTCTGATTGCACTGGGGCACAGGGAATGGGGGCTGCAATGGGGTGTGACTCTTGGGGGTGGGGCTGTGCAGGGCTGGGAGTTGGACTTAATGAACCTTGTGGGTCCCTTCCAACCCCGCATATTCTGTGATTCATTGCACATTGTCTCTGCTGCTACCTCCTCACAATCTTCCCCTGCTCCAACTTGGGATCCATCCACGCGAGGCAGTCCTCCAGGATCTTCAACATGGGTCCTTCCCACAGGTTACATTTCTTCACAAACTTTTCCAGACTGGGACCTTCCCACAGGGTGCAGACCTTCAGGAACAGGCTGCTACGGTGTGGGTCCCGCACAGGGTCAAAAGTCCCCCCAGGAAACCTCCAGCGAGATCTCCTCTCTCCACAGGGCCACAGCCTCCTCAAGACACAGTTGACCCTTTTGTCTGCCAGGGCACACTGTTGACTCATATCTAACTTAACTGAAGAATAACAAGTAAGAATAACAAGTAAGAATAACGCATATAATTTATACATAGAATTTTAAAAATATAGAGAGAATTGTGCTGAAGAACTGTAAAGCTGAAATGAATTTTGATTTATACATTTATACTGCAAAAGGCTTTAATATTTGCTTTACTGATTGAGAATATATTGACTCTTTTTATACAGAAATATTGAGATATACAATTGTGGTTTTAAATGACTACCTTAGTTTGCAATTTGAAGCAGTTATCTTCAAGAACAATTCTCCAACAGATTTCATTTTCGTACACTCTGCAGTGTATATTGGAACAAATATTATATTACTTTAGATTTAGTGAAGCACTGTATGTGTTAAAGCAAACATTTCAAAACTGGAGCTGTGAGCTAAACTAAGGTCATACATGCAAACACATATACACACATACTAGGTAAATAACAAAAGACTGACTAAACTTTGTGAGTGGGCATCTGTATCTTTGCTTATCCCTTCCCTAAAGGAAATGGAACAAATTTAAAACTCACTTTTTTTTTTTTTTTTTCACAGTGAGATCTCTAGTTTTCTTCTCAACCATGAACTAATTCAGGCTTTAACTTACAAGTTTCCCTTGGATCTTACAAGAGGGCCTCGCAATAAACTACAACTCAATTTCAAAGCCTCCATTTAAAAGAAAATCCAATAGAAAATTGATGTAGTGGTATGACACAGATGTAACTAAACTCATTCAGAACTCTCAAGTTTCCACTGGGCTAGACACTTGAAATTTATTTTGCTATGCCTTTTTTTTTTTTTTTTTTTTTCCCAAACTGGTGTATAAAGGATAGATGAAAATTTTTGTTGCTTATGAACCAAAGATTAAATCCAACAAAATATCATTAACAGTTCCTGCAGTATAACAAGAGCATCTCAAACAGTGTCGCATCCAACATGGGCAGTTCAATGGGATTTATTCTGTCTGCATGTGTATTTTGAGGGCACTGGCACTGTGAAAATGGATAGACACGGAGTTTGATGATTTATTTCTGTAAGTTCGTACTGTATGTCTCAAAAAAATCCTGTAGTGGTATCTAGTAAAATGGATAGGTGAGGAGAAGAAAATTCTTTGATTCTGAGGTGGGGAAGGTTGTTATATTTCCAATGGAACAATTTATGTAGAGTGAAATTTCTGTCTGATGTCCCTAGCTTTGAAAACATTGATATAGAATTAGAACTTAAAATCCTGCTCTCCTTAGAAGAAGTTCCACTCTGTTAGATGCCAGCTGAGCAAAGCACTTGGACTTATTCCATCAACTGTGTGTGAGCATCTACATTGCCACTCAGCTCATGTCTTTGTCTTGAGGCAATTCAGTTCTTACATAAGTACAAGATTTCCATTCATTTCAGTTGTCAGCTGCGTACCTCAGTGCTTTGAGGAATCAAAAGCTCATAAGAAGTTCTCTTTTTCCTTAGTATGATTTTTTAATGAATAGTTTCAGTAATTTCGTGTCTATAAACTTGAAGTTGTACAAAACCAGTGATTTTTAAAAAGCTTTCTAAAAATATTCCGACGTACCATTTATAATTGGAATTCAGTGTAAGAAGAAATTAATCTAAATGCTTTGAACTCTTACCACAATGTTCATTATATAGAAGCTGTAGCTGCTCATCTACTGTATGATGTAATTCCCTGCATAAAATTTTGCTTCTTGATCTTCACAACTTAAGCTCATTGATTTGTTTCAAATATAGAGACCCTAATCCTAAGGGCTACAGCCATCTGAAATATTAAATCCCTTATTTATAAATGCTGGAAGAGCAACATAATAATTTTATAACACTTCAAGGCATCAGTTTTTTATCTTTACCAAAGTAAAAAAAAAAGTAGCAAATGGCCACAGTCGCATATCCACAGAAACAGTGACTCAGCACTGTGAGGTGACCATTAAATAAACTATCATCTGTAGCCACAAAAATCATAGAGCCCAGGTGCGTGTAACCACAGTAATACAACAGAGTAACACACGACTACCAACAATTATACACTTAAAACTGAACAGGCATTTGTTGGGCCCTTGATGCACCTTTTCTGAATTGCTTTGAGCAGCCCAGGTAAAAGCTTGATAAGAATAGATTGAAAAAGATGGAGGTCGGTGTATCTGTGTATGATGGGGTTTTGTTTTCCAGCCGTGTTTTTAAAATGGTAGGGGAACTGAAGAAAAGGTTTAGTGATATTAGAAAGCGTGTATTGGAATATCTTGTGAGGTTTGTGTAATGTTTCAAATTCAGACAGTTCACAGATCATGCAAAAGAATAACTCGTGGTGGTGTCTGCACTAAAGGACCCATGTAATTGTGGATGTGGGAACAAGCAGAGTTGGTGATAGCAACATAAATCTGCTCCCTGCTAAAAATCCCAAATGTGTGGAGTCACACTTTAAAAAATGCCATAGGCAGCTGAGCTCCCTGTTTACATATTCACTCGTATGTGGAACAGGGAGCACACTTCGTTAGCCACCTCGTCGATATCCATTACTTTGAAATATACAGTGCAGAACATTATTGTGCTATTTTCTATGGAGGCAATAAAAGTCAAATACTCTGCTTTCAAATTACTTTGAAAAGACACAATACCTAAATATTTTATCTGAGTGTCTGATAAATGCTTCTTCAGCAATATGATGCACACTCTTTCATAAACATGCAAAGAAATTCCCATACTATGAGAATGTGAATTATTCAAAAACATTCTTCTTTCATTTGATAACACAAAGTAACATCTTGAAAACATCTAAAATTAAGAAGCTTATTTAAACAGAAAGAGGATACTTTGAAAATTATGTAATACTGTCTAGAAAACAATAGGAAGTAGAATTTTTTTCTTTTTTTAAAAAACTATAGCTAGAAAATTCCAGGTCAGCTTTCTACACCCTCAGGAATAAACAGAATAAAACCAGATAGTTCTTCTTTAAGTAAAATCAGCTGAATTATCTCATTAAAAGTAAACAATTATTGAGCGTACATTCTTCTAAGTAAGCATTTTAGTGGAAATGAGTCACTAGCTTCTGCTTGCATTAGCAACTCTAGGTAAGCTCCAAGTAATAATGTGTCTTATTGGCATTTACTAGTTACAGAGAAGCAAAAACCTCATACCACTTTTTATATAGCAGATTTTTGTTATTTATTTTTTTTCCGTGAAAAAAAAAGCTGACATGTCTTTACAGTGAAGAGAAAATTTAAGGTCACAATTTAACACACTTTTTATGTCAGGAAAGTTGGTCTTGCCACAAAAAGAACTAATCCGTATCTTCACATAGTTGCAGACCTTCTTCAGGAGTCTTTAACTATAGTTCAATGGTTAAACAATGAATTTGTGCTGATCTAGATAAATCCAGCAATATTCATGTATAATCCTTCTGTGTGTGCATAGGTTTATGAATGTATATATATTTAAAAGTCGATTTTAGAACTAATCATCCCACATCTTTGTTTATTGGCCAGGCAGCACAAAGTCCTATATAGTGCAGAAGCAGAAATGAGCATTAAGAACCTTAGAGGAGGGCAGTGAAAGTGTTGACTTAAATAATTTTAGTTTGTAGATCAAACTATGGGATACGTAATTAGAAAAGACTCTTACAGAATTTATCAGAAGGCAACTTCTACTCTCACAGTCTAACGTCTAACTGATGACATTAATGTATAAAAATTTAAAACAATTACCTCAAGTGTTCCAAATAAATAATAACCTTACATTTATCATAAAATGTTTTGAATTTTATTCAAACTGATATTAAACAAAGTAGTCTTTTAGTGAGTGAATTAAATGGATTGCTCCTAGGCAGAAGTATACATAAGATTTTCAGGCTGGTAGATTTTATCTCACTTACACATTTTTCATTAAAGAAAGAAAAGGCTTTCCTACTTTTTTTCAACTGTGAATGACTTGGTTATATATTTTAATTAATTGAATAAACTGAAATCAGAAAAAATATTTTCTGCATATACAGCAGAGGCTACAGTTTCTCAATATTACCTTGGCAAACTGAATTTGCTTAGGTAATGACATTCAGCTAGGGGATTGCCTTCAGAATTTCAGAAGTATATGTTGAAAAAGAAGAGTTGATTTTGATCCATTTCCATCAGAACTACAGTTCATTAATGACTTTTTTTCTAGCTAGCTGACTATTTCTTATAATATGATTTATCACAGCAACATGAGCAAAAATGCATTTATTTTGTGGTCTGAGTGTGAACATGAAGTCAAAGCAATGAGGTTGTTTGCATAACTTCTGAGCAGGTAAAATTAATCTGGTTTGCATTTTAGACCATTTTAGACTCCAAATGCCATTTTTAGCTCTGTTTAAGTCAGGTTTGTTCCCGATAAATTTCATAAGAACTGTGTTTGCTTTAATCAGTTTTGCATTCAGTCCGCTCTTCCCAGACTTTATTTCCGAATACAAGAACTAAGGTATGGGCTCAAGTCTTAAAGACAGGCAGACCTAGAGTTTTGTAAATGTGGATGGACACACTTCAGAACTAGGTCAAAAAATAGAAACACCAGGAGAATCATCATTTGGAATTACTTGAATTCTGACTTCTGCAGGGCTGAAGTTCCTGCAGATTTATGGGAACTTTGAAGGTTTGAGAACATGGTTGAGAGCAGGGACTTTTGCGTGTTTCAAGTGTACTGATACCCTAGTTCGTAACGTCGCAGTAGGAATAAAAAAAACAAGGTGACAGGGGGGAATGTTTGAGAGACACAATCACTATGTAATTCAAGTGGGGTTTTTTGCATTATGTTTACTTATTTGATAATCTTGTTTGTCCTTGATAAGTTAGAGAAAGCTAATGACAATGTCAGCTTTTCCCTGTGCTGCACCATTACTGAGCACTTCCACAAGAAGAAACTCTAGGGATGTGACAGCTTTGCCTGATGTGTTTTCCTGCAGGTCCATGGAGAAAGCTGGCTTTGGAAACCATTTCAGAGATGATTAAAAGCCATTTTGACTCTCACCAGGAAGTAAATGAGTAAAAGCTTGTGACTCCTGGGAAGAAAGCTTGAAGTACTTACAGAAATGTCTCAGTAACGAAGGTCAGTCCTGACAGGCAGAACATGCTCATTAGCAGACATTTTCAAAGACAAAAATTCCAAGTGAGTCAATGAGGCATATCAGTCATATCACCAGTCAGCTTCAAAGGTAGAGACTCACATGGTGTTCCAGTGAAGCAGCTGTGAAAAGTAGTGGATGTAAAAAATTAACTCTAAACGCTCAACAGCAAGACCTGATACTGTGCAGAACTAGTAGGAAACACATGAAAATATACAGATGCCGTTCACTGGGCAGAGGGTTGTACCACATATTTCATTGTTTGTTGGCACCCTCTGCAACAGGGCAAAAGATTTCAACCCAGTTCCTATTATCTTCTGCATCCTGAGCTTACTTCATAAAGTATTTGAGATTTACCTTCATGAAGGTGGTTGGACCTGGGAAGACTTTGCCAGTGCTGGAATCGGAGGCTTTGCTGAAGGACTTGTGCCGTGCCATTTTTCCGGATCCATGTGCCCTGGTGCTGTTGGCTGCAGCAGCAGCGACAGCGCAGAGGGTCCTGCCAGAGTGGACCATGTGTGGAGCAGCTGGGGCTGTCCTTTACCTGACACAGACAATTCCAGTTGGCTCCACCTGGCGATGCCTGAGGGAGTAGAAACCAGCCAAGATGGTGACACCCAGGGAAGTAGAACCCCCCCTTTGCGCAGGACCCAAGGTTAGCACAGCAAACAGAAGTAAAGAGAAAACCTTTCATAACAAAGGAAATGGTTTTGAATCTCAGGGACAGTTCACGCTAAACTGGAGAAAATAGATTTTCCTTATCAGGAATAGTACTTCCGAACTAGATTTTACAGTTTTTATTGACTTTCTCTTATGTTGAAATAAAGGATCATACTTTAACAACAGAATATGAGCAAAGAGATATTGAACCCCCTGATTCAAGCAACTGTGAAACACAGACCTTGCATGGTAGAGGCTGATGCACCTGTTGGTACCCGGGAGGCTCTGATCTTTGAGCAGCCCTGCAGTGCTGAGGGCTTGGGAGGACACCAGCCTTACTCTCAGCTGTGAGAGTATCACACTATCACTGAATGATTGAGGCAAAATGAATGGAATAAAAGAAATAAAATAAACTTTTGATATTATCATAAGCAATTTTAAAGGTTTTCAAAAAGAGAAAAGAACAACTGTATTATTTTACAGATTGTGCTTCGTTTTCCAAAAAACCAACTTCAGAATACCATATGAATGAGAGATTATAAAAAATAAAACATATTCAAGCAATTGTTTTTCTTCTCTAGAAATTGCATACACTGGTCCAGAAAACTGGGTCTAAACTCAGTTATTTAAAATTAGAATATGATCTCTATTGTTAAGCAAAAAAACTTGTTGTACAAAATCAGGAAAACACTGAAGAGAAGCAGTCACCTGTTATCTTAAAAATAATAGATCAACAAAAACCAAGAACAGCTTAATCTTAATCAAAGAGAACAGCAAGACAAATGTCAAAATAAGTTAGAAACTGGAGTACATACAGTTGCTATGTGAAACAGTCATTAAAAACAAATTAATAATTTAATTCATTATTAATCTGTCTTTATAATGCATAACTGCTTTCTATTGGAGAATGCTGATACTTATTTACAGTAGTCATCTCTTTTAAAATAGCCACTAGAAGGAGATTTAAAAAAAAAGTTTTTGGACAAGTTTATATACCATTCTTCAGACTCAGTAATATAATTCTGCTGATTCATATAGTACTCCATTTCTAGTCATCATGGAAACAAGGACATCACAGTCTGGCACTATATCAAGGAGAAACAACTTTACCATGCACAGCTTGATCAAATGTGATGCCTTCTGCAACCTGATCCAGAAGCCAGTTTCCTCCTGGAACACCGGAGTTTGTTTTTTGGGGGTTTTGTTGTTTGGTTGGGTTTTGTTTTCATTTTTGCTTTTGTTATTCTTTTAAATATATAAATACATATCTCTCTCCCTTCTTTAATGCTGACAGATACTTGACTTAGGCCTGACCCTGAAAATATGCAATGCAATACTTTCAAGGCTTCAACTTTTTAATTTTCTTTATAACCTAGGACCCTATTTCTATCTAATATGCAGTTTTGATAGCTATACTTGTTATTCTCCATAAAGCTTGGCAAATTTTTAGATTGAAAATCTTTTTAAATGTAAGTACAATTGCTAGTTTACCCTTTCCTATTGCTTTACCTTGAAATAGTTTTATTGCACTGAGATTGCTGCACCTTAAGACTTTCTGAAGAACCAGGTCTTGGTGCTACATTCCTCCTTTTGTGTTGGAGGAGGCTGAGGGACAGACAAAGCAAGCATCACTCATGTCTCAAATTTCTCCTCTTTCCTCTGCCTCTTGCCTTTCTTTATTACTGAGAAGCTTCATTAAGTGAATTCTGAAAATACTATTTTTAAAGGTGTCTTGATCATTTACACTCACCAAACTGTAGTCAAACCATTAATGTATGGATTACAACCCTTTTTTTTCCTGTGCAGAGCTGGAAATACTACAGGCACTTGCAGGTTGAAACTCCAATTTTTCACTTTTACTATTCATTGTGTCTTGCCTTTTGTTTAAGGTTTATCCTTCTATATGCCTTATTCTTCCATACTATCAGGAATACTGGATATAGATGAGAATATATTAGCAAAAATATTTTGCTTGGCAAGGTTATTATCTACCACCCGTGACTGAGAACAAATCCATTTAATTAGAATATGCATTACCTTTGCATTGAAATGGAAAAATTGTTAAGCAACACATTGGAAAGAGATAGTAAAAATATTTATTTTTTCCTTTCTAACTGTGGCTTTTTAGCTCTGTTCCATGGAAGGCTGCAAAGATAGCACCAGGGTTGAGAACAGGATCCAGTTTGAATAAAACTGAAGGGATGTAAGAGGTGTCTCACAATTCAGATTTCTTGAAATGTTTATTGAAAAGCTGTCATTAAGCCCTTATTTTAAAACTTTTCATCTTCACCAGCATTCACAACAAAAATTAGGTCATGGTGCTACATGGACAGTAAATGATTGGTAAGCATCAGGGCTGAGCAGATCTGTATTCTGTTATCACCTTCCAGGGGGTCCAGTGTCAGACCACCCCATGTATGTTGCGATCTTCTTAGAGCAAAGCATTCCGCCAGGGAAAGGCTTCTCCAGAAGTCTCAGCAACCCCTTAGGCGATGGGTGATTTCAGCAAGTGTAGCAACTTCTCTGCTACAAGCGATATCAGCTCTTTGTGATTCAGCTTTTTGTGAAATCACCCAGGCGAACGCAGGGACAGAGAGACAGGAGCCTCATATGGCAGTTCCACAGAGGTTGGCTTTATTGTCTGGCGTCTGTGAAGGGGAGGCCAGGGATGAGAGCTGCTTCTGCAGGGGTAGAAGCAGGGGTTTGTATGGGAAAGGCAGGGGGTGGGGTAGGAACCAACTAGCCAACAGGATACAGGTAATTACCATAAGGAAAATAAGGCATGTTGGGAACTCGCCATGACCCGAGAAGGTTGCTTATCTCTGGGTAGCTTCTTTCAGGGCTCAGGCCATTTTTCCTCCAAGGGAGTGCAGAGGGCTCGTGCACCAAGGGCTCAGAGCCCTCCACATTCTGTGGTCAAAACTATTTAGGTTTCTGGCCTCCACACAAAAGAGAGAAACTGTAGGGATCAAAGCAGCTGCCACCAGTAGTGGTACTGTGGGATATNTATGGCAGTTCCACAGAGGTTGCCTTTATTGTCTGGCGTCTGTGAAGGGGAGGCCAGGGATGAGAGCTGCTTCTGCAGGGGTAGAAGCAGGGGTTTGTATGGGAAAGGCAGGGGGTGGGGTAGGAACCAACTAGCCAGCCGGGTACAGGTAATTACCATAAGGAAAATAAGGCATGTTGGGAACTCGCCATGACCCGAGAAGGTTGCTTATCTCTGGGTAGCTTCTTTCAGGGCTCAGGCCATTTTTCCTCCAAGGGAGTGCAGAGGGCTCGTGCACCAAGGGCTCAGAGACCTCCACATTCTGTGGTCAAAACTGTTTAGGTTTCTCGCCTCCACACAAAAGAGGGAAACTGTGTAGGGATCAAACCAGCTGCCACCAGCAGTGGTACTGTGGGATAAGCATGCCAGACTGACATCACTCCCAAGCGTGGTGGCACATCCACCCTCACTGCCTTCATCCTCAGGGCTGCTGTACAACCTCAGTAACCTTAAGCAGACCCTGACCTTTGTGTTAGGGGCTGGGAGGTGAGTGGTGCTCAGCCATACCAGGAACTTCTTCATGGCGTAGGTGGGAGAGCACTGACCAGACACCAGCTATACCTGTTGTCATACCAAGAAGGGGAAAAAGTAATCACCTGACAGCCTTGGAACATTTCCCACTTGAACTATAACCCAAGCAGAATGGTACCATTGATACTGTCCTTTTGAATAATTTCAGTAACTCAGATTGCAGCCAGGATGGAGTTTCAAAAGCAGGGGGTGAGTGTGTGCTTAATCTGAATCTTGTGAGTCAAAGTGATGGTGTCCCTTATCCTTTGTACCCTAATTACAAAGAGAATGGGATCTTTCTGTTAAAGGCTTTCAGTATGTGTTACTCTTGTTCTACTAAAGCAACATGGCCAATACGGCTGGCAAATAATGAGCAAACAACTGGAAAAAAAACCCAACAAACTGAGGTTAAGTATCTGGGAGTTTCAACTCATTGGTATTTACTCCATCATATCAAGCTGGAAAAATGCTTGTTGGACTGTTTAGTTCTAGTTTCTTTCTTGCTTTGCCTTTTTTGATTTGAATTACTATTCTTGATTTTTATGCTCCGTACATTTCTGATTCAGCTCCTAACTCAGATGACTGTCATGAGAGCATAAAATGTATGAACTTTCTGTGAAATGAAGAATTGTTGCCACTTATGCAATGTTTTGTTATCATTTTTGTTTTGTCATTTTATTGTTTTCAGCCTCAGTGAATGTCTGCCCTTTGCACATTAAGGAGTGGAACTAGTATGGCACCATTCTGTGTAATTAGAATCTCCTGTTTAAGACACAGGACCCCACTTTCTACAGAGTGATAAGCACAAATATGTTGTTTTGCCAACAGTTTAAAGAAAAAAGACCACAATATTTTAGAATATATTTTTTATCAGAGAATTATTGCAACGTATCAAGTAATAGAATTATAAATGCTATTTCTCTACTACTCTGAATGTACTTTATTAAAAAAACCCAAAAACTTCATCTCTTAAAATTATTTGGTGTCTGAAAATTTGATTTGGAATGTGTTGAGTTTATAAGCCTGCCTGTCCTCTGAGATGTAGCTTGTGGACTGAAGGACATTCATTCTTTATCACAGAAGTAAAGATGAAATGAATGCGGGGGACCAAAGGTCGCAAAATATTGCTGAGTGGCACTTAGGGTCTGGAGGTTATTAGTAGAGGGTTTTTGAAGCTGCCACCGGTATCCACCTCCGCCTGCAAAGAGACTTCAAAGGACAATGGTTCTTTTCCCTGCAGTCTTCCTTGTGTTCACAAGTGCTGAAGAAAGAGCTGAACAACACTGCATTGAACTTTAAGCTGATAATGTGAAGTTGTCAAGTATTTCATATTTTCTAACGTTGTGATCTGATAGAAAAATCAAGATCAGTAAATAAGGAAAGCAGCAGAAAAAAAAAAAATCTTTAGTCCTAAAATTTCTGGAGATAGGATAACTGCAGCATAACTATCTTTCTGGTCAAACAAGCATAATCCTTTCCTTTTCACATGGTATTTTATAGGTTATATGTTATTAAAGCTTGTTACATTGAAGATAAGGTATTTCATGGCTTGTCGAAGTCTGAGGCTTTTAAAAATATGTATTGAAATCAAAGGAATTTGAGGACTTTTAATCTAAACACTTAACAAATACAGATTTATTGAAAATTCTCAGTTATTTTCATCTATATTTGTCCAGCATGCACCAGTACCTCTTTTTTTTTTTTTTTTTACCAGCTTGTGATACTGTACATAGCATGTCACATAAGGAGAGGGGGGAACTTTGGCTGCATGGCAGAGGCAATATCGTAGCTCAACCCTGCTGTAGGAAGATTTAGATCCTTGCTAGGTTTCTCTGAGCATGCAGCCCAGAATACAGACCTTTCTAATGCTCTGTGATCCCACCGATGTAGCAGGTCACAGAATTATAGAATAATTTAGCTTGGAAAAAACCTCCCAAGACCATGGAGTCCAACCTTTGACCCAACACCAGCACGTCAATTAGACCATAGCAATGATTGCCACATCCAGTCATTTCTTGAACCCCTAAAGGGATAGTGACTCCACCACTTCCCTGGGCAGCATGTTCCAATGCCTGACCACCCTTTCAGTGAGGAAATTCTTCCGGATGTCCAACCTAAACCTCTTCTGGTGCAACTTGAGGCTGTTTCCTCTTGTCCTATCACTATTTGCCTGGGAGAAGAGGCTGATTCCCACCTGACTGCAACATCCTCTCAGGCAGTTGTAGAGACCACTATGGTCATCCTCTGTGCATCCTCTTCTCCAGACCAAACAATTCCAGTTCTCTCATCCACTCCTCATAGGAATTACACTCTGGAACCTTCACTACCTTCATTGTCCTTCTCTGGACAGGCTCCAGCACCTCAATGTCTTTCTTGTACTGAGGGGCCCAGAGCTGAACACAGGACTCAAGGTGTGGCCTCACCAGTGCCAAGTACAGGGGCACGATCACTGCCCTGGTCCTGCTGGCCACACTATTGCTGAAACAGGCCAGGATGCCATCAGCCTTCTTGGCCACCTGGGCACAGCTGGCTCGTGTTTAGCTGCTGTCAACCAGCACCCCCAGGTCCTTTTCCTCTGGGCAGATTTCCAGTCATTCTTCTCCCAGCCTGAAGACAATATTAAAGGTTTTACTGAAGCCCTGGTAGACAGCATCCACAGTCTTTCCCTCACCCATTATGTGGGCCACCTGATCATAAAAAGAGCTCAAGTTGGTTAAGCAGGATCTGCCTTTCCTAAATCCATGACAGCTGAGCCTGATGCCCTCATTGTCCTGTATAAGCTATGTGATCACACTTATAATAATCTATTCCATAACCAGATCTGCAGGACACACTATTCAACTCTCTTTGGCGTCGGTGGTAACAGTTACCATAGTTCATAATCCTCCTTTTCTGGGCAGCGGCCTCATGGCTTATAAAGGAAAATCCCAAGCATAGCATGCAAAAGTGACATGGTCAGAGTCCTTCTGGCTCTGCCAATTTTGTGCACCTGTTTTCTGTACCTCTGGCTTTATAAAACAAGAATGAGAGCAGCTTTCTCTGCACTCTGCCTTAAGATGTGTGAATAAAAGCTTAAATCATCACTATTAGTTCACAAGTAACTAAACCTGTGATTCGCATGAGTGCACTTTTCAGGACAGTAGCTTTCTTGCCTTTACTGCATTAGGATGTTATCCATGAATTTCCAAGTCAATGAAGGGGACTACCAATGTGCATAATACAGTTTACTTCCCTGTTTTGTCATAGAATCTTTCTGAGTATGCGCAGTTCCAGGAGGCGAGGTTCATGTGACAAAAAGATGTGTGGCCTCTGGGGAAGGTGACATTCAAAATTCATTATCCTTCTTTCATTCCACCAACGACATCATTATTGCAAAGCCCATGGTATCGGCCCAAATCCTTCACACTTAATTTTAAGAATGTGATATGTCTTAAAGGCTGTGTTTGAGTCAGAAGAGAGGGGCAGGAACCTCCAAAATCAATTTCAGTTTGCTTAAGATATACATGAAGAGGCTTACCCTCCTCCTCTTCATCAGCTGAAGTAAGGCACAAAGCCTGGGCATATTCTGCATTCCTTTTATGAATATATAATGCAGAAAAACATGTATTTGTCTATAGAAACAATGACTGTATTAGATGGCTACAGGAAGCATTTACTAATGTGCTAGTAATACGATTCTAAACTGCTCTAACACTATAGCATTTTCATTTACATGCAAGGATTTTTTTTCTAAAATATGAGCATGAATCATACAGGAAGTTATGCAAAATAGAATAAATTATGCAAATAGCATTCTTTGAAGTTTTGAATTAAGTGCTATGCTCTGGAGTACGCAGCACGCGCACTGAATGCTTGATGACAGGAAAATACTTTATATTTAGATTGTATTCCAACAATGTCCATTTGTGTTGCTCCTTTCTGACCATCAAAAAATGACTTGCTGATCTTCAGTACCTCATTACTTCTGTTCTGTTTTGAAAATCCAGTCTCATGGGATCAACCAGAAAATCTCATAATGATGACTTGCCGTTAGTTTGACAGCCAGAGCACGTCGCGTGAGCATAGCCATGTTGCTCTGACATTCGGAAATATAAAAACTCAAAACCACCAGAGAAACCACATGAAAGAAACTGCACTACCCTAAACTACACGTTAGAGGACTTTGTAGCTCCCAGCATAAGCCGATTGGTAGCTTCTCCTTGTCTGTGATGAAAAAGTTGTACAGTTGGGCTTTTTGGTAAAAGGTGGAGGTTTTGAGTAAGACCCCCATTATTATTATCAGGTTATTTCAGGTTTATCTCTTTCAGATGGTAGGCTATCACTTAAACTAAACTAACAATTAATATGCACAATCTTCTGTTGTTAAAAAGAAAAAAAAACAAAGGAGGAAGGGAAGTAATATTTCATTTCCTTACTATTGTATATTGGTAAATTCATATTATTGGAATATACAAAATAGAGCAGCTTAATTGCTTTATTCATTCCTTGAGGCTACAAATACTCTAACACATGTTCTTACAAAAAAATCAAACCGGAATTTTGACTCATTAGGCTGATTTTACTTTATTATGCATTTCTTGTTAAGAGAAAACAGAACTTCACCTTTATACAAAACTAAGAATTTTTGACTGTATTTCATAGAGAAGCCAACACCAGTCAGCATAGGTTAGTGCTGAAAGAAAGAGAAAGCTTACAACAATGGATAGGGTAATGCTTGCTCCACACTTCCAAAATTCTTGATTTTGAAGATCCCTCACCATGTAAAATAAACATAGGACGCTAAGTTTCTTTCAGAGGTACAGGGTTATTCCTCTAATAACTTATTTAATGCATCATGCACTAAGTATCTGATCAGATGTGACATATCATATGTAAAAGACGTATCTACACATTTAGATTCCAGAAGAAAAGTGTATTTCACATGCTGTCTGAAAGAAATATTTTTAAAATCACTCCTAGGGTTGAATGCTTGCCAGAAGTCACAGAATGCTATGTCAAGGTCTGGGCTTTCAATTTCCTCAGGTATTTAAGACAGTGCCATGTCAGCAAAAGTTTAAATGGAAGTAAAATAGCAGTCAGGCAGATGGGCAGTGGCTTTCACCAAGCCAGATGCTAAATGGCCACTTTAACACAGACAGCTTTCCTCTCTTACTGAGAAAAAGGTACTGAGAAGGATTTCTGCAGTGAAATAAAGCACTGACCTCTCTGTTAAAGAGTAGGAGGTCACTGCAGGGAAAAAGAAAGGTGGGAGTAAAAACCCACTGAAAACCCTGTGGTTCTTTCCACCATCTCCATCCCCACCATCGGCACCCCCACCACCATATATTTTGTCGTCTCCTCTCCCTCCCATCCCCGTGAGGTTTTTCTTGGAAAACCTGAGACTTCATACTTTCACTCTGCAGTCATTTATGTAAGAGAAGTAAATATACTAAAGGGTATTCCTTAAAGTCAGAACCAGCAGCACACCTCAAGCATATCATTACCCCAGCATGATTTTTTTTCTTATGCTCGTCATCAAAACATGGGTAAAAAGTTGTACCTATGTACTCCTTTTTTTTGTGTGCTTTGTAAAGAGTGGCCGTGAGATTATACCCTTCTGTAATGCGTATGAATGTACAGGGTGTTTTCTCTGAAATGGAAGCTAAATATTTCCAAATGGAAGGAGAGGTGGAGAGAAAGGAAAAGTACTTGGAGTCTGAAAAACTGCTCTTATTCCTTTCCAGCCATTGTCCCAACCTGAAGAGGATTGCAGAGTATAATGCGAAATAAGTTCCCCTCCAAGTCTTGACTCGGTTGAGTGAAGTAAACCTGATGACTGACTGAAAAAGAACCAGTCTTTTCTTACAAAGACTGTGAAGCATCTATTATATTTCAACTCAATGCTTGTATGACAAAAAAAAAAATAAGGCTAACCGAAACAATAAAAAACAAAATTAATTTATTTTTAGTTCTTGTATTTCATGGTCTTATTAAACCTATGTAGAGGTTTCTATCCAAACAAAAGCATGTTGGGTATTTTGAACTTGATGAGCTGTTAGCTGTAATTTTTGGAGTGAAAGGGGAAAAGTGGAAACTCCTAAAAATGGATTCTAAGGTGCTCTAGAAGTGTCCGGTTCCCGACAGGATTGTTCCAGTATGAAGAAGAGTCTTCTGGTAAGCAGTAATAGCCAGGAAAGCATTCTGCACAAGGAAGGAACAATACAGCAAAGAGAAAACTTCCATACTGGTGATGCACCAGAAGCTCTGAAAGGTCTAATAATCTGTCTGCAACTGCATCGCTGTTTTATCGTAAGCCTGCTTTCAGGGACAGTTACAGTTCATGCCACTTATCACTCTCCCAGACTTCCCCAGGCGCTCTTAAAAATTTGCTATTTTAGACAAATGCTAAGCTCCCTGAAGCAGGCTGTGGTGACAGACTAGTTTTATTGATTCATGAAAGGTAAAGTCAGAAGAAATTTTTATCCTGTATTTACATATGTGTTCACAATTTGGGTATGCATTCACTGCATGAGAAAAGGAGAGAAATGTTAGGATCAGCTTCCAGACAGTGAGACCAACATAGGCTGGAGAGACCCTGCATCTCTAAAAGCCGAGTTTGTGAGATTCAGGCAGGGTACCAACCAAGGAGGCTACAACATGGCTGCTGAGGTCTCCTCAGTTGGGCTCCCCATACACAATTTCTTCTGAGCTCTTACCATCTGTGTTCACTCCATCAGTCCTTTTCTGTTGCTATAGGTGAGGCAAAGAAGGAAAAAAATATTTATTTACTCATAACATCAAGTATGGCAGACATGACACAAATAGCTAGAAACAGCCCGTTTGTCTGCTTTCTCAGTGGATGACACAGTTACTCTTCATGTCACATTGTACCCACCAAAAACTCACAAACTTCCACTGTTTGGAGTCCAAAGGGTTGTCTCATATTGAAGTAAATCAGAAGAAAAGAAATATCGGTGCTGTAATGTGTAGAAGGTGATGCTAACCTGGTCTCTATATGCTCATAAATGCACTCTCTGGGTCAGCATTCAAATAACATTCAGCATTTTCAACTTGCTAAAGCAACCTGACAAACATGTTTTATTCAGTGTATGTGATATAATTTCCAGAAGTGCATCCTTTTAAAAAAAATTATAATTCTCCTGTCATACATGAACACACCTTCTACAGACATGGTTTCTTGCTCTGCACAATTGGTCCCCCAGAGCAGGTAGTTAATAGTGCGGGTTATATGGAAACGTATTCTGAGCCGACCTCTGTGTGTAGCAACTCATATATCCTCTATTTTGTATGCTACAGCTGGATTTATATCTACTGGTATTGGTTTTCCAAGACCAGACTTCCTAATATTACTACTTTAATTCTGAAGTAGGCATTGCAATATTTAAAGGAAACTTTAACTGCACAGCAGAGGAAATGTTCGCACTTGATTCCAGTTAGTACTGCAATGGCACAAAATGACAGCAAGATGAGCTACTTAAGGACAGACAGGATGTTTACTTTATCTGATACTGGCCTTTATATTAGCCAAACAAAGGGCTACCAAAATCATCTTAATCTCTGTTATTCTGCTTAATATTTGTCATTTTATAAATTTGTGCAAAGAATTCATAATAAAGTTGAAATATTTCCTGGGCTCTGTGGCTTTATGACCAATTAATAGAAAGGCTATGGGAATCTCCATTAAAAGGCTGATAGTTATTTTTTGTAATAGCATTGACTTTAACCTAGGCAGGAAAAAAATCAGATAAAAAAGACCAGCTATATTTGGGAGAATTCATCTCTGTGAAACCATAATTTATTCTGAAATCTTGAGTAAAACTGATCTGTAAATGTGATTCTTTCCACTGCAGTCTTTTCAGCTATGGCCACAAAGGTAAATGAATGTAAGTACCGATGAAACACTATGTTTATCAAGCACTGTTCTCTCGAAGGAGAAAATGTGACAGGGTGACAGAAAAGGTATCATGAACTTGTCTTGCAAACTGCTGGAAAGTACAAAGGCTGATCTGCTATGAATATGTCGTATGCTTTGAAAGGCAGAAACTGACCCCCAAAATAAGACAAGGAGAATACATAATAATCAGAATAAAGGCCACTGAGAGGATTTCTGTCCAAAATATTCAAGAGTTAACATGCTGACTGCAATAGAGCTGAAACCAAAAGGAACAGGAACATTTAAGCAATGTGTTGTCTTGAAACTCATTCCTCAGCAGTTTCAGCTGTTTCACTGTAGCATGAGATAAGCACTAGCAAATTTGATTTTCCTGCTACAACTAAGGGGCACAGTGGTGGGTCATGGCAACATCATAAAATCTAACACTGCACAGCACCTTGGTAAAATCCTTCTTGTGAGACGGGGTCGGAGGTCCCGATATCTTATGACCTGTAACTATGTAGAGCTTTTCTTCTCTACAGAACTGGAGAGTGGGAGATGATCAGAGAACCTGAAAAAATTTGAGACAATTGAGGGAACACTACTTTTCAGCAAAATGAGCAAAGGAAATGGTCTACAGAAGTGATAAGTAATGTTTTCAAATATGGATGGATTCTCTTTTTCATCATGAACTATCCAGATATAAGTTTAGAGGTTTATATTTTCTCACAAGGTCTGGCATGTGTAGCTTTCTTGATTTAAAACATTGTCACTCTTGGTGTCTGCGCTTCCTCTCCATCGGAAATTTATCACAGCAGTGTTGGTGGACTCAGACTGTGTTGGCTTTTCAGCTGCTGCATCTTGCAGTAAATACATTCACCTGAGCCGTGCTCTTTGTCAGTTTTAGCTAGTGCTGTGCACAATGAGCTATAACAGAAGTAAATGTGTTGCCTTAAAACTCATTCCTCAGCAGTTTCTGCTGTTTCACTGTTGCGTGAGCTAAGCATTAGCACATTTGATTTTCCTGCCACAACTAAGGGGCACAGTGGTGGGTCATGGCAACATCATAAAGTCTGACACCACACAGCACCTCGGTAAAATCCCTCTTGTGAGATGGGGCCAGAGGTCCAGATATCTTATGACAAGCTGTGTGTGTTCACACCTGTATTTCAAACTGTCCTTCATTTTTAACCCTTTGTTTTCTTCCACCAGTTCTTGGCATTACAAGCCTAACCACAAGGAATTGTTTGTGATCTCAATTATTTCTGCCTAAAAGAAAGATACTTCATTATTTCTACTTATTACTCCTGTTGAAATCTATTAATTTATCCATATTTATTTCTGCTACAGCAGTTGATCACTACAAAGATTTTAGAATCTGATCTTTTATTGGTTATTGATGATAAACAAGCTAAAACTGAATTCAGCATGATCTGCTGATATTCGTGTTCACTAAAACATATTCACAGCTTTAAAGTATTTTTATGTGAATTAAATCAATTAGTATAAAATCATCATATATAACCTTATGTAAAGTGTCTTAAAAAGGAAAAATATTCCCTTTTCTAGCAACAATGCAGTTATATTTAACAGCCTAGTCTGTGACTGTTCTAGCTGATGCATTTATTATAAACATGTATTTTCTCAGCTTTTCAATTTTCTTCTTTTTTAGTTCTACAACTCAAAATTTTTAATTACAGGTCCCTCATTATATTTAATAGATTATATTTTCTGTGAATTATTTTTTTATGATATTTTTAAAAAAGGTGTTAGCTGTTTCAACTCATTTTCTGAACTTAACTAATGAAACCCTCCTTAACTTGAAGCGTCTTCTTCCTTCTGTTTTCTTTTCTTTCCCACTGTATATAGAAAATCTATTCCTATTCCCCTCAATCCTTTCAGGTAGCATATCATTGTAGTGGTCATATTCTCTTTCTATTTCTCTGAGTATCAGGTTTTCTGTATTTTCTGACTTGGCTGGTTTTGCTTTCTACAAGGCTTGTGGCAAAATAATTGAAATGGGTCATATCATTCCCATTTTTTTTCCTGTGTTAACACTTAATCCAGGAATTACACACTTTTGAAACCTTCTCAAGATATAGATATTGTCTTGTCACCTAAACACTGGCATATTTGTGAATTAAAAAGATATGAAACCCATTTCTCTTGTATTAAAGTATTGTAAATTACTTCATTGGAATCCTAGACAAATCCATGGTAATATTTTTCTCAACTCTACCAAGTTGTCCTTTAAAATATGGAAGGGGGAAGATGTAAAGAGTAGGAATAGATGGCATTCATGGTTAGAGACTACTTTCCTAATTTACTGATATTTAAACTGCTTTTTGAAACAACAGGCAGATCTGCAATTAGATTTCTCTTTCTTGCTTTGATGAGCAAGAAATTCTGGCCTACTGTCACAAGAAAATAACAAAGCACACTGCTGGATGAAGACCTGAACCATAAAAGAAAATTGAAAATTAGAGCTGAAAACAATACATTAAACAATGAAACTACAGGTGGCTGATCACATATAAAACCATTTAATTAAAACAAAATTGCACGTAACATTTAAGTTTTGTTAAACATTTTCAATATAGTTCAATGGTGTTCTTAGATCAAGCATTAAGTAGTTTTTGATCATCCTGACTTTCTCTTCCAGGAAGATCAGGAAGACTGTCAACATCTTAGTATGTGCGTAATTCATATGGGTAACTTAGAAGAATGGTTTTATTTCACATTATTTCCTTCAGTAATCTAAATAACAGCAGACCACAATGACTTGCTCATGTAGCAGTGTCGTACATTGCAAGGTAAGACAAAAGGCAAGACAAATTAGGTAGCTGAATCTCATAGTGAAGAAAATCAATTTCTTTTGCCTGATAAATCAAAGCAAATTCAAAGTCAATAGAATGATCCAAAATTTATGCCAGAATAAAGCAGAATCTTGTTTTCTTCTTTTTCTCAAATACCATCTGAAGCATAGGGCATTTCAAGGAGCTTAATTACTAACTGGATTTAATGGCACTTGACTGCAGTTCATACCTTCAGCTTCTCTCACTAGTTATCAATCCCTAGGAAATTATCTGTGCTTCAGTCATGACTGTTTGAGTAATTAACTTCTTTGAACATTTTGAGTAGATTTTAAACACGAGGGACGATGTCTTAATGAAAAGTATTTGAGTCTATAAAACAATTTTCTTCCCTTGGTATATTAGGTTTGCATGGCCAGGTTTTGGTAGCAGGGATCTACAGAGGTGGTTTCTGTTAGAAGCTGCTGGAAGCCAATCCCAGGTGGCTCTGAGATGGACGTCCTGGGCCAAGGCTGCGCCAATGAGAAATGATAAGTCCTCTATGATAACATATTCAAGAAGAAGGAAAAAAGTTATTGCACAGGTTTAATTGTGGCCAGAGAAGAGCGGAGTGAGAATATGTGAGAGGAACAATTCTGCAGACACCAAGGCCAGTGACGAAAGAGGGGGAGGAGGTGCTTCAGGAGCCAGAGCTGAGATTCCCCTGCAGCACATGGTGCAGCCCATGCTGAAGCCCATGGAGGGCCACAGGCATGCAGCGAGGCCCATGCCAGAACAGGTGGATGCTTGGGAGGAGGCTCTAAATACGTTTTGTGCTCTGGAGCAGGTTTTCTGGTAGGAATTGTGACCCCATGGGTGGCCCATGCCAGAACAGCCTGTCCTTGTGTCTTGGTTTGAAAGACAGGCGTCTGTTTAAGGGAGGCAGAAGCCCCCTTTGGAATGGAAAATGCAACCCCCTTCCCTCCAGATTATTATAATTTTGAAATTAAAGGGGCTTTCAGGCAAGGATATGAGAGATAGGAATAACAGTTCTTTACTTATATGTATATACATATATATATATATACAAACAAAACAAAACAATATACAACAATGACTATAGCAGTTCTAACAAAACTGCACAGTCACCCAGTGCAGCCTTCTCGGCTGCCAGGCAGCTTATCCTCCTGGAGCAGTGCTGGTCACAGCCGGCAGCTTCCCCTCCTGGAGCAGTGCTGGTCACAGCCGGCAGCTTCTCCTCCCGAAGCAGCGTTGATCATAGCCGGCAGCAGCGCTGGTGGCTCCCGGTGAGCAGGGTGGGTGCAACAGCTGTTCGCTGTGGACAAGGTGACCTTTTATTGAGAGTGCACCTGGAAAAGTTTCATCTCCTTGTGGTTACAATGGTTTATCATCCTTAAAATCCAAACTTCAGAGTCACTTTCTCCTGCCCCTAAGACATAAGGCGGTGTCAAATAACCTCCTAGGTCCACCCAAAGCTGTGCTCTCTCAGCTACTGCAAAAAAAATATTAGCTCTGTCCCAGCTAAAACTAGGATAATTCCACACATAGTAAATAACATTTTTATACATAATACCCCCAATAATTCCTGAATGACAAATAACTATACAAAAATTCCATTTATTATTGAACATCACCCATGTAACTCAACCTTATTTCCTACGGTGGGATTTTTACCATGCGTTTCTTGATTCTCCTTTCTTACCAGTTCAGGAATGATAAAAAAGGTTTTGTTCACCAGGTAAACTAAATAATTAGGATTAAGCTTTAAATGACAAATATGCAAATAACTGAGAAGGGATAGATAAGATCAGAATTATTGGGTCTGATGTATAAAAATAGAAGGATGGGATGCAAGAAACAAGAGAAAGTTTTAGCTTTAGATTTTTTTCGTAAAAGAACAATCAAGGGAGAGAAAAGTAGATGAAACCTGTAGGGAAGTCACCAGGGTTGTTGTGTTTTGGGTTTTTTGCAAGAGAGGTAGCAAGTATTTTCTGGCAGCATTGGTTTTATAAGCCAGTTATGTGTGTCTTCAGGCAACATAACAATGAAATTAATATTAGCAGGGTAGTGTAGGAGTTGTTTACATTTATCCAGAAAGAACATTGATTGTTTTCGCTCTGCATCTACCATGTAAGTATCTCTTGAAAGCACAGGAAAGAATAGGCAGTGGAGAACATCCATTACTAAAACCCACTTTAAAATAACCTTATCTTAATTAAGAAAAGAATAGAAACAGCAGAAATTTTATCTAGTCAGAGAAAAATACCTAACTGTAAAGAAGCTTAAGTTGATCAGAATATGGAGGCTGCTCCGTGAGGTGCAGTCTGCACTATTGCATTGATATTGTGTCAAGGGTAAAGCCCATTTGTCCTGATCTGAAAGCGCTGTCCTCATACTCATGTTCCCATGAACTGGGATTTTTCAGCCCCTTACTTCTAATCTTAGATCTGACTGGAGTTCAATACTGTGCAAGAGACAAGGTTTTACTGCATTTAAAACACCACGTGCACCAGTATTTAGTCTACTGGACTAGAACTTTGGAAACAAGAAGCCTCTGCCATGCTGTGCAAACTCGATTCAGAGCATCTGTTTTCCTGGGTATTCTATTTTAACTGCAAATCTTTGGGGCAAGGAGAGTTTCACAACATTTGTGTATTTATCCATTAGTTGTTCTAAGGGGCCCCTGAGCTTAATGTGGGTCTCTGTGTAAGTAAATTAATAAAAGGAAAACCATTAGATGTGCATTCTCCCAAGTCATAGTTGCACAACTTAGAGCAGAGCTTTAGTGCTTGTGCTTTGGTTTAGGTGTAACAAGCTTGCTTAAATTGAGTAAAGGTAATGGAATTCACATGCATTTAGGTTCTTTTTCAGAATTGCCTCTCTTTTGCCTCAAAATTTCCAAAAACCTCTTAAGTCAGTACTTAGGTGGGAGCGGATTGTATTTTTTTAACATGTCTACTCTTTAAATAGGTATTCGTTTGTGAGGGCGCTAAGGTTTTTATGAAATACATTCATGTATAATGCATGGAGAGTACATTCATTTATAAGATCAGTATTCTTTTGCTTTTCCTCTTTAAGGCTTTAGACATATTAATTTTAAATCTTCTTTCTTAATTTTTAATTTATGTATATTGGGGACTATTCTTAACCATTGTCTTTACAAATGGTTACTTTCTGTAAAATATGTTCGTTTGAGGGGATTCCACACTGACAAAGTACATTACAAATAATATTCGATTTATGATAGTCCCAGGAACCTGAGCTTGGACTACTACTTAGCTGAACAGACAAAAATGAGTGAAACAGATTACCTGATTTCAGAAGTGCGTGTGGTTCTTGTTAGATTACAGCTCTGTGGACAGCAAGGCTGCACTTGTTATCCCCAAACATCACCTGCTGATTTTTAGCTGACCTTTCTGCAGAATATCTGAGAAACAGCATGTACAGGTCCCAGTCACCCTGTTCATTGCGCTGTAGCTTGACAAATCACAACCCGGTTGCGGCAAGGCAGCAGCTTGGCGTGTTTTATCACCCTGAGAGATGTGAGCCTCTCTGTAGGTCTTGATGTATTCCAACCACCAGAAATACTCTAGCCAACTGTTTGCTATGGTATGAGCGAGAACATGAACAACAATGAAAACTGACAATTTGCAGTCTTTTTTCAATGAATAAATGTAGAATTTTAAAGAAACCCAATCTGCCACTTCTCTACATCTAATTTTTACTGTTAAGAATGCCTTGCAGCTGAGGAAATAGCACATTCTGCAACAGAGCTAATATGCAAAAAATGAATGCAGAATTATGCAGAACCAGAATAAGTGAGATATTTCAGAGCTGAAAGTGTTAACTTCATTCATGTTTCGAGCCTAAACAAGATGTTCTCCTCTGCAACGCCTTGTGAATGTGTTCAGTGAATAACCTGAGAAAATCTGTTACAGAATGTGAAAGAAAGATTACACTACACAACTTAAAATAAAACCCCAATTATTTTTCTGAGGCTTGCTTTGTTTCCCTCCAACCTTCTTTGTAATACGTAAACACTTCTTTACATACAACCACTTTTCTGTCACCTCATTTTGTGTCTGACAGGCACTTCAATTTCCTTTTCCTAGCCTTAAACAACCCCTAAATTATCAAGACAACTCATCATCACCGGTTTTTTGTAAACTGTTTTGATCAAGGGGAAGTTATTTATATGGAACAGAGTTAAGATAACAAGGAAATCTCTTTGTAGTTCGAAGGCAGTGGGTTACTCAACTTATTCTGAATTTTCAAAGGTAAATGAGTGAAAGTTCAATCTAATAGGCTAAAAGTTTAAAGAACTTTTTTTTCTTCCAAGGAATGAAAAGGGAGCTCAATAGGATAGGTGCAATCTATTCAGGGTGGCCATGACTAATACAAAATGTTCTCTTTTATTTGAGTCTCTATGACCATTAAGGTGCAAAGAATTTCATATCATAGTCAGTTTAAAAAAAAAAAAATAGGTCAGACCTAGTTAAATGTCCTGAAACCAAAAATGCATTTTCGCTTCTATGGGAGAAGGGCCTGGAGTAAAGGATCTGAAGTTCTTCCGCATCCAGGCATGTCTAGCCATACTTTGGCTGCATTGCAGATGCACTTACAATCACTGTTCTCTTCCGTGAGCTGGAATGTGGGATTCCCCATGCCTGACACATACATCGCCTTTGATTCATGTTCCACTCGCTTTACCTAATGATACTTAGAGCAGATGGGAACTTACCAGCTGAATTGTAGAGAAATTAGCTGACAGGAAACTTGACCTACTGTCACTACAGGAAACTGCTAAGGGCAGAAAGAGTTTAACTAGAACAGAATACATTATCTTTTGACAGCTCTTCACACTTCAGTCTCAAAAAAAATTACTGTTATTAAAGATGGAAAATTAAGGTAGTTTTGGGGTTTGATCATGAATTTTGAAAAAAAAAAAGGACTGAAATATCAAAGCAATGTTTACCGTGGGGCATCTACATGTCTCTTTATGAATGAATCACACTTATGCCCATAAATACTTCAGAGACATGCCATAATCCAGAGATACACCAATTCTTCCCCTCTGATTTTCGGCTGGTAATGTCCTTCACCTCATTTTCTCTCAACAGTCTGCGTGCTGGCAGTATATTGTGTATTTTGGAACTGCAGGTGTCAGATGATGGTGATGGAAAGTATTCCATTAGGAGGGCCTCACCACCAAAAAAAAAAAAGGGTGTGCCATTCAGAGGTCCTCAACAGAGGGCTGTGGCTGGTTATGTTAGAAGGGGCAGATACAGGTCATACTTTGCTGTTGGAGATGCCTGAAGTGGCCACCTAAAAAAGCAGAGACCAGACAGGAATAAGGGAATAAAGGTAGGCATTTATTTGAAAGGCCTTCTAAGGTACACCCTGGGTAGTCCAGAGGCTGCTGCCAGGATGGACCCCAAGATGGACCCCAGGTCATGAGTTCTTCACACTTTTATAGGTTTGGTTCGTTTGCATATCAAGGTTAATTCTCCAATTAAACCTTCAGTTAATGATGTAATTTCCCCAAGCTTGTCCCCCTCTCAGAAGCTTTTGGTTTATACTTTTTGGGCCTAGGACGGTCTGGGTGGTCTGGTGTGTCCTTTAAGAGCAAGCCTAGAGAAGCTTTGTTATGTCTATCTAGCATCAGAGAGCAGAAGTTAACAGGCTACAAGAAGCTTCACAGTTACACACTAGACAGTACAGGATTTGAAAAATATAAAAGTTAAAACCCAAGGCATCACTGGGAGCTGAAATGGGACGTGTGAGACTGTGTGGAGTCTATGCCGTACCTGTTTGAATAACAGCTATGAAGTGTGGAAAAAAAAAAAAATTCAAGACAATGCATTTGACTGTGAGCTTCGCTTGAATTTACAAGAATTTAGGTTTCTGCCTGAAAGGTGCGTTGAACTCATACCAAAGAAAAAAATCTATCCCTGAGGTGAATTGGGTCTTGAAACAGAATTAACATCTCAGATATAAATCTTAACAATATATGTCATATCTACAATAAGAATGCTCTGAAATTCTCCCAAACAAAGCAGAATTGAGTATACAAAAAGGCAAAATTAAATCCTAATACCAGTGAAACATGTAGCTTGATTATATGTACCTTGCTAGGAGGGTAGAAATCCATTGTAACAAAAGAGGAATTTTTATGTCTTTTGAGGCAACTTCCAAGAAGGGCAAAGGCTTGCAAAGGCAGTGCAGTGAAAGACCACATACAACGAGAATAAAGCCACTTTACTGCATTTGATTTACCTGTGACTGAAAGTGTTGACTCTTGTTTGTGCGGCAAATCTTCTCTTAACTGTGTTGTGATCAGGAATGTTTTGAATTGAGCTCATGGCAAGTGTTACAATATATTCCAAGCATAGGGCTCAGCACAAGCATTCATTCTGTTATTTTGACATTCTGTGTAAATTATCCAGCGTTAGATAAAATAGGTATTTATTTAAAGCTGTTGATTATCTATGACCAGAATCTGTTAGAGACAAGGAGGTAATTCAGTGTGTGAATCAATACATGCAGATGAGCCAGGGCACCCCAAAAAAACACAGCTGAAATGCAAAGAGTAAATTTATTTCATTACCTCACTGGCTGGATGATCCCAAATCAACGCCAGGCTGCAGAGAGACACAAAATGAGGATGCAGGCACCATCAGACTTAGTCCAAACTTTCATTTTTTCCAGAAAGAAAACCCAAGATTCTGGATCCTTTAGTTTAAACCAAACTATTAGATGACATATGGTCATACTCTGTGTTCATTTATGACACATGCAAATTAACAGGCAATAACACGTTTTCCCAGCTTGAAATAAATTTTAAATATTCTCATTGCTACAAGAATAATATACCTGAAGCACAGCCCGAAATGAGGAAGTATAGGTGAAAGCCTTTCTTGATACCTACTGATTTCCATGAGTGTTTGGAAAGAATTCAAAGTAAGCTAAGTGTAATTGTGGCCTAGTAATGGATCTGCTTATGAAATAGAAAATCGATCTAAATAGAAATCTATCAAAAAACTAGACTATATAACTGTTTTCAAGTTGGTGCAGCCTATAACAACTTTCCAAGTCTAAATTCACATAACACTTAAATTAAGTTTCTCTCCATTTATAAATAGGGCTGTCCCGTAGCATGAAATAATTTGGATATGTCAGAAGGGTTTTTTTTTTTAATAGTAGTGATGAATGAGAAGAAGAGTGTTAGCATTAACGTGTAATATTGCACTATGTCCAAATTCCAATTATTTTTGTTTCGAAGCTTTTTTTTGTGTGTGATCTCTTGAGATATAATTTTTTACTTTCTTTTTTTTTCTTTGCATTATTATATTAAGCCAAAATGTAGTAACATAATGTAAGGAAAATATGAGCCAAATCTCAGGAGATCTTTCATGACAAAAATTTCAGAGATCTTTGGAATATTCTGTGCTTAAAAATGGCAGAAATCCTCTCCAAATTTATATGAGACGAATGTCTACGAAATATTTTAACATGAAAACAAAACAATCATGAACTGTCAAAGCAACAAACTCAAATGTGGCTTAGTTGGTGTTCCTCTCTCCAAATATCTGCAATTCTGTGCAAGGGGTCACTGTACAACTGAAGAACAGCCTTGTTATTTTTTCATAATTTCCCAGTTTGGTCAGTAAATAAACATACTGCATAATCTATCCAGTCAAAAGCTAGGAAATTTGCCATGATTTTCAGATTTGCATTGTCCTCTCTACTGCATTAGGCCTCTCTTGATATAAATACATAAATTTCCCCATTTCAGTCATGTTACTGACCACTTATAAGGCTTTTGATATATGTTGCTATCAGGAAAATAGACTTTTCCACCCCTGAAAAAATTTCAAGTTCAGTATGGATTTGAAATTATGGATAAGATGATGCTTCAAAACATGAGGTGAGAAGGAAGATGGAGGAGGAGGACTTGGAAAATTTTTCATGGTAGGAAAGAGTCCAACCTGACAGATGGGGTGACCAGCCTAAATTTTCAACTATGAAATTTCATTATCACTTTCTTACATGCACAAAATTCAGTGTTACTACAGATAATAAATTCATTCATTGTTTTTATAAATCCATCTACACTTCTGCATTCAAGCTCACTATCTTCTCTGATAGCACAAAGACTGAGAACACAGTCTCTGAAGAAATTATTCATTTAACGTCAACTATGGTTACTCACTTTTTCCTTTTCCCTGGTGGCCCATAATTCTTATTTTTATCTTTTTAAATATCTTTTGGAAAATTCAAATCCGAAGAACTATTAAAAAGGTCTTCCAGACAGAGATGCCCTCTCTGACAAAATGCTTAATATTGGCATTGGTTCTACTGCTGTTCAACTTCAACCCCTTAGGCCTTTCAAGACTAATAATTGTATATGTTTCTGTTTTCTTTAGATAAGATAAATCCAAGAACTAACTCAATTTCAAATTGAGAGATATAAATGAAGTATACATTTTGGCAAGCTAAAGTGAGCTATTAGAAGGCTGTCATTATGGGCTTTCCACTCCAGTAAAAAAAAAAAAAAAACAAACTGAAAATTAATTACTTTAAGTCTTTTCCTTTGTGTGTAATTGTAGCAGTAGAATGCACTCAGACACATTTAAGAGAGGATCACAATTGGATATCCAACATACAGCTCAAGATATGGAGCTCCTCTAATTAATTTTTTCTGTTGTTAGCAGATCTTTTATATTTAAAACTCATATATAAGTTGAGATGCGGTCATTTCTCCGAGTTTTCAAATATTTAATTACTTGCATATCGGAACTTTCCAACGTATTTCTGAAGTGTCCTTCCTTCAAGTTATGTGAGAGAGGTTTCTTCATTTTTTTTTTTTTTTGGTTTAGACCCGATTATATTTTATGCCAATGAAAAAACTGTCTTCTTTGTCAGAAATCTCCAAATATATTTTCATACAGGGTTATTCACCACGTATTTCACCTGGGAAAATTTGTAGTGGTCACTAGTGCAACAGGTTCTCTGTTTTTGCACTGGTCTGACTTCTCATGCATACATCCACTAAGGTTTTCTGAAGTCTCTTACTGATATGTAGGTGAGAAACTGCCATTCTTTATCGAGGCTGTTGCTGTAAGATCTAGAACATGCCCACCATACTTCAAGCCATAAAGAGGTATTCTGGGTGCTTACACAAGTGAGAAGTATATCCCCCAAAGCTGAACCTTGCTATTTCCAGATGCTCATTTTACAACATAAATCTCCTCTCTGAACACTAAGTCATGATACTATGGAAATAACTATGCAAATAACTGCCAGTGTACAAATAAGAAAGGTAGATGGGATAATGAAAAGGCTTGGACAAGATTAGGTTATAAAAATGGAGAATCAGCCTCCCTAAAGGAAAAGTGGAAATTGCAATGATTTAGACTTCAATGAAATGTTTCAAAACAAAACTCACCAGACACAGGAAATTCAGAAAACATTTGGAACAAAGATATAATACTACAGACTTCAAAGAGAGTAGAAAATTAAGGCAAAATTATATTCATCTTGGATTAAGGGAAATACAGTGTAATTATACACATATGGAAATAAAGACTAATACTTTTTTAGAATGGATTTTAGCAAGGCATAAATTGAGCTAAGCAGTTTACCTATTTTTAATTTGCACAGTGTAGGCCATCCCTGCCTAAACAACCATTCTTGTTAATCCACTGTCTAAATTTATAGAAAATAAAAGTCGGATGGATGAAGAGTTGGTAGTGAATATTATTTACATTTTTTGAATACTACTATCCTGTAGGAATAGTCCAATAGAAGTGTGGATACTAAAAAACAAAGATATCTCAGAGATACTCCTCCTGTGGGGCCCTTCTTTCTGCGCTGCAGATATGTTGTTGTACTACGAGTATCAGACTATCACACCGATATAGACATTTTGCAAGTTCCAAAGAAAACAGCACACTTCAGAGAGCTCAAATTACTAAATTGCACAGAAAGAATAGAAGCTTTAAGCAATGAGCCTTATCTGAAATACCTGCAACACCATAATAGTTCCAGGAATTTCAGTAAAGCCCTGCTACAACTGTTGTTTCTCTGCCAGCTCTCGTTTTCTTAGCTAACAGAAGGATAAGAGAGCAGACAAAAACAGTTGCAAACAACGGGATGGCATTCAGAAGACCTCATTTTAATTCCAAGTGCTCTTACCAATTTCCTATCTTATTTAGACAAAGTACATAATCCTTCTGAGATCCTGTATTGTGCTCATAATGGTGCTTTCATGAATTCTTTGTAACAGAAAATATCCTTTGCTATGTTTATATATCTGCAGTACTATATTCATGGTGTTATCTAGAGTAGTACTTTCACAGCATGACTGCTATGAAATTAAAGCTTAGTGACAGAGGAAGCAATTATGGCTTAGCAATTAGGACAGGCAGGAAAAGTAGAGTAAATTAAGATGGCAAAACAGGGACAGAATGTGAGAAGCGGATTGTTGCTAATGAGAATGATAGCCATGGATGAAACTTCATTGTGTACTAAGGTCTTAATTGCAGGAATTCTCTGAACACACACGAAAACAGACTTGCATTGAGGTGTCCTGTATGACCAACAGGTCTCTTCCAAATTTACAAGATGCATCACAACATTAATTACATTCCATTCATAAAAGAGGAAGGTGTCTCATACTATTCAGTTATGAAGCCAACCACAATCATTAAAATATCTTTTTCAGGCTTTGCATTTATTTATGATGCACCAAGGAAAAGAGTTTTTTACTGAAGTTTTTTCAAAAGCCACCTGAGAGATTCAGATGCCCCAGTCCCTGTTAAAATTAAATCTACTAGGCAGCTTTGAAAGTCACAACTTAGCAGAAAAAACAAAGAGCTGTCAATGTACAAAGACACTTGCAAGTCTGAACCATATGTTGTCTCTGCAGGACACCCTAAAATTAATCAGGCATCTTGGTTTTTATTATATTATATCAAAGAAACAAAAGTTTAGACTTTGTATTGTTTCTAAAAAGGAGAATTCATTAAATTCAGATGATCTCTATCTGGAGACCATTACAATCATTGGGGTTATTCAAGCTGAAACTGCTTTTATATAGCAGCTTTTTTTTGCTCCAGAGTTCACTCTCTCTCTCTCTAATCCATTAAGTATAGAATATTAAGGTACAGAGGGTTCAAAGACATCTCTGCAAAATGCTAGTGCAGAACAAAATATATGTCCATACAGAGACATAATCTTATTCTGTATATTTATTCAAAATAAGTGTAGTCGGAGATTTTTTTTTTCCAAAACCCAATTAAAAAATCTAGTTTGGAATGCTCATTTTCATTCAAACGACATGAGATGAATTGAAACATTGTTTTATCTTATTTGATTCAAATCGGCAGGAAAGAATTTTCCCTCACCCTCCAGCAAGATTCTGATCATGAGAGCCAGAATATCCTAAATGCATACAAAGGTAATAGAAGCATGGATAAACAACCATTCTTTTGATTTTAGGGACCAGTCTTTAAACGCGGGTAGATACTGCAAAGGTAAGATGAAGTAAACACTTCATTTACAGTTATTAATATGAAAACTTACAAAAAGCTTCTACAATGAATGTCAAAGACTCCAATTTTGCTGATCTCTTATTACAATAATTGGCAATTCTATGCTTCTCCAGCTATCTTTCTCAGTTTTTCTACATTTTATTTAAGTTTCACAATTAATGATATACACACAAGTAGATAAGATCAGGAAGATGATTTGCCTCTGGGCAGGTTGTTCCATAATTGTTTATTATGGGTTCTCATTCCCTGAAGCAGCTGGTATTGACTGCTGACAGAAATAGCACATCGGATTAGCAGATCAGTGGTTTGACCTGTAATGGCAATTCCAATTGTCCTTTGCTGCCATGAGCACAGAAGTTTAATCAAAAAGTATGTAAATTAGCTCAGACATTTGAAAATTGAGGCACATTATACAAACTGCATTCAGAAAAAAATTCTTCTCATGTAAGTTTGGCAAATGTCAGCTTCAGTGCACAGATAGGAACAATTAAAAATCTACATTTCCTGAGTCATCTCTTACAGGAAAAACTTGTGTCCTGCTGCGCATCCATCTCCACCATGAACTTTATCACTTCTTGTCCCTGTACTGTCCTCTTTCATTCCTCCCACAAGAAAATTACTTCTGCTGACCTGGAGAAATCACAGGAGCTATGTTTTTGCAGGAGGATGATTGAGATGGAAACAGCATGGAAATGTTTGTGACAAATAGTTCTGAAGATCATGAGCGTATTTCTTCTCATCTAGAAAGGTCCACTAAAACTGAAACATGATATTTGGAAGAACAGCCAGGTTATAACAGAGATTCTACCTATGGCTACTGCAATAAAATTATTAGAGTATGTCAGGAGGACTGCAAAACCAAGTAAATTTGGCAGATTTACATCTATCCACACATTGGCCTAAGATTTTATGAGGAATAGATTTTATTTAAGAGTATAAGATGTAAATGGAGCATGGTGTCATTCCATCACCTAGCACATTTTTAAAATTAGTTTGTACACTATTAATACAGACATGTCACAGTTAAAATAAAATCCCAAAAAGTACACCAACTGTAAAAGAAGTTAAGATAAAAAGCCTTGCACTTTTTACCCAAACTAAGAACGCTGGGTTTATTCTCTTAGTTATGATCAGTTCTATGAAGGAATCCAACAGAGCACTCAGACTTCCTTAAGAGCAGATGTGCTGAGACCATAAGAAGTCTCAAAGCCACACAGTACTCATAAGTAAATGTAAGAATACACTTTTTTAATAGGTATTTCATCAGGACATTGGTAAGGCAATGGTCACAATTTAACTAAATTTATGATTAACAGTGAAAGTAGTACTTAACTGCTGAAATTTTTGCAGCTCTCCCCACTGCTCCCCCTTTAGTTTCTGTTTTAGTCAACTTTCGTGAAGTACACCTCACACACTGCCTCCTCAGCTTCAACTCAGGTATACGTTTTTCCTGTATGCTTGATTCCTTCTTTTCCAAAGGTATAATTTCAAGTGCTGAATTTTATATTAATATGTTGCTGTCTTTATAAAGTCTTACCATGCAGACAAAAGAAGAAATGCAGGTGTTGTATTTGCTGGATATCTTTGTCTCACTTTCTCAAATTAAATGTCTCGTTCTGTTGACCTTAGAGCTTAATCACATTCTCATTATTTTCAAGGAGATTGTTTCTCTGATATGCAGGAGGTGAAGAAGGAGGTCCTTGTCTTTATATCACTACACTTTTCTTACAGTTTTTCCTTCCAAAAAATTAATTTCATACTTAATGATACCAGTAGAGTTTAGGAGAATTTAGTTGAGGTGGGGGGAAAACAAAATTTGTTTTAAAATTAAGCATCTGAATTTTTCTCATGGGAAAACAGATAATTTTGTTTTATGCTGTGTGAACACGTGCAAAGCAGATGTCTAATTTCTAGTTTCCTCCAATAACTCCAGAGGTGATAGGGGCCTAAAACCAGGTGTGCTTGAATGGTATCTGAAGATAAGAACAGGAGATAAAATTGCCAGTTGCTAGTCTGGAACCAGTTTTGGTTTGCACATGCTGTTTTACTGTGTTTGAGTGACTTTTCACTTACAAATTGAGGAAACACTACATGTGTAATAGGGTACAGAAGTGTAGGCCAACAACATCTGAATCTGCCTAGAGAGAGATATCATGCTGAGTTAAAGCAATGTTTTCCAGCCCTGGAGTGGTGGAGCCTAATTTAGACTGGAGAGAAACACACAACTAACAACAAAAGATGTCTCATCACATAAAGAGAGAACAAGAGAAGCTGTTGAAGGACGTCCTGTGCTTTAAAAGGTGGTGCATTGTTTTCAGTGCCACATGCAGTTTTCCAATGGTTGGAAAATAAAAATGCTAGCAAAGCTACCGGAGATGTCGGAAAGGGGTAGCAAAGTGCAGATAGCAGAGCAATTCAAGGCTGGTGGAAGCAGCTCGTGTGGGAAAAGGCTGTAAGTGTTACTTTTCAGGACAGCCAAAGAGAGGGAAAGATTCCCTTAAGTTTGTCAAGGGATGACAGATGGTAGATGAGAGGAGTGTAGGAGGGCAAGAAGCAGCTGACAGAACCAGGTCAAACCAACCTGAGTGCAGTTTAAACCAGACACACCAATTAAGCCCTGGAAAGCTCAGGTTAATTTTCCTAGCTTATTAGATGGATTGAGATAATGGCTTAATAGCAGCATGCTTGACTTTAAATTCAGCTCTTGTTGTTGTCCAGCTAGAATCTGTGGAAGGATTAGATGCATGTGTTCTGCTAACAGCTAATAAGAAGTACAAATAGAAACATAAAAAAATATATCAATGGCTACTTTAAAAACATGGAGTTCCTGGTGAAGTCCTGTTCTGGCAGGGAAAAACAAAACAGAACTTCTCTTTTGTTATTTCATCAGCATCATATGCAGACAGAGGAGCTATTTGTTAATGCACAGTGCAGAACTATCCTGCAATATCTAAGCTGAAACCACACAACTTTTTCAATGTGAAGCAGTTTGAATCTGCATCTGTGTGGCATTGAGAAGTGCTACCAATTAGCTAGAATGCAGCATCCCATTGAGGCAACTATTCCTTTTCCCAGATACAATTTGATATGCCTGTTTGGACTACTCTGGGAAAGTACACCTGGTTTTCTATGCTATCTTAGGTAATTTTAACAGTACATTTTGCTGAAGATAATGTTCTCTTGCATTTTATTGTATCTTATGCTGAAATTCACAAGCAGTGTGGAACAGCAAGAGTAGAGCCTGACAGCTGTTGCTGAGGCCACAGTGTTTGTAGCATCTCTATTACAGGCAGTTCTGCTCTGTAGACCCAGTTAGGTCCTGCAGTCTCAGTGTTTGGCATCAGCTGTGTGCACAACCTGTCCTTCTTGAGTATATCTTCGGCTTCAGCTTCATCTGGAAGGAATTCATTTCAGCTGCCTCAGGGCTTCTCCATGACATGAGATGTTAGTAAGGACAAGCAAATTTGGTTTTAAATCAGAATCACAATAAGACTTAAAATGATGACATAGGTCTATCTTTCCCTACTAGAGTACGTCTGGGTTAGTCCTCTGTGTTAGGCTTGTGTTTGCAGACATCGTTCTAGTACCACGAGCAATACTACATGCTCAGAAAATAAAATAAGTTTATGCTGTCGAGAAGGCTTGCCTGAAAAAAAGACACCTTTATATAGTTCTGAATTTTAGCACCAAAAAATGTGGTAACAATCATTTCTGTTGATAAATACTGGCTCACAAATTCAGCATTTAGGTTTCAGTGACAAAGATGATACTATAATTTGTGCAATAAGGCTGTAATACGCCTGACCTTGACTTCATTTTGAAAGTGAGCAAAACAAGGCTGACTAGTCTGTTAGAGGATTTCCTACAATGTTCAGTGAAGTGAATGAGACCCTCTGTCGTGGGTTGACCCTGGATACATGCCAGCTACTCACCAAAGCCACTCTATCACTCCTCTCCACCACTGAACAGGTTTTGCTCTTATAATTCTTTCCCTTGTCCTTCAATTGGGAGAGTGAGTAGGCAACCAGATGGGTACTTAGCTGTTGACTGGGATCAACACTACAGAGGGGGAGGAGGGGAGAAAAATATATTTTGCCAGAAAATTCGGGCTTCCAAACTGTCTCTCAGTAAAATAAATTCCTTCATAAAATATTTGTACTGCTTAACACTACAGTAGAACAGATACTTATAGGGGCTGCAAGAAGCCTTTAGTCTCACACTAGAACCTGGCCTGAGGGAAAATTACACATAGAGCCACAGTAACTCTTTACTAGTCAGAAAGTAAAACACATTTAAATACAATGTCAGAAGCAACAGTAGAGAAGGTGTCTCACTGTTTGAGGTATTTACTTAAAGGGGAAGTTATTCAGACAGAAAGAAGATAAAATACATAAAAGAGGCACCTATCCCTGAGCACACTACCATCCAGTGTATGAAGGAGCCCTCTGGGAGCAACCCTGCCTGCACTCAGGAGTGCAGGAAACTCCAGAAGGTTTCAAGGAGAGGAGCAACACTACCTCTGACTAAACATCATGACAGACATAAGAGACTGAGGGGTACTATTGCTTTGAATTAAAATACCCAGGATCACTACACAAAATACAGCTGCACATACAAAATGTGAAGGAAAGCATTATTTCTCAGTATTTTGCCTTTACATGAAGGGCCCAAATATGAACAAACAGACAAGAATGAAAACCAAGAACAAAACCATGTTGGATACTTACTTTTTAAATGTTGGGAAATTGAGTCAGAGGACAAAATATTTTGAAAATATGGTTTGACTCTGGAGCTCCTCAAGTTACTCTGGGGTATATTTTAGTGCAAACTCATTGCTACAGATAGAAATTGATTCCTCCCCTGGCTCTCCTTGTAGTCTTAGCTGCAGGATCACTTGAGAATAAAAATCCATAATATATCAATGGGTTTAGAAGCTGCACATAATAATGCCAGCCGAAGTTGTCTTGTAGGTGAGGTAATATATATAATTATAAAAAAACCCCCTTGATATTTGGGGTTAGAGAATATTTTACGAAGTATCCTGTTACTTCTAATTTTCCCTGTCTGGAAAAGAATACTTCCTTCTATCCCCACAATCCTACACCTTAGCTAAACAACAAGCTGTAAACAATGTGAATTAAGTATTCAGAAACTGGGAGAATTTTCCTTTTTGAACTCATACATACAACATATGTGGATGGCAAATCTCTTTAGCCTTGCATAATACTATCTTAGACCATCAGAGCACGAGTGTATCCATCTCCTAAATCAAATTTCCAGACTGGGACCACAGTATACTAGATAGAACTTTGCACTGATCTTCAGGTTGTTTCTACAAATTTCTGTGACAAAACCCCTTTTAAGGGTGTTGATTTTGATAGGTCTAGTTCTATAGACATAAAAGCCCCTTCCCCATTCATATTTTTGAGAAGTAGCTTAGTGCGTTCTCCTGTCTCCATATCCTTGTTCGTAGCTTTTTGTCTTTTGAAATTCAGTGAGATAATTAGACTTACTTTTGTTAGTTCATCCATTTAATTTAATTTAAACTGAAATCAGCTTAATCCAGATTGATCCAAGGTTATTATTAACATCATTTGTTTTCTAAGCTTTGCCTAGCTCAGTATTACCTGTCATTTTCAGTGGTATTTATCTTTCTAACAAAATTAAAGATAGTTTTATCCCATAGCAGACAGAGCAAAGGTTGCAAAATCCATTTCAATATTAAGTTTTCATAGATACTTCTGAGTAACAGTTTGGGAACCCATATTATGACCAACATCATTGATATGAAGCATGAGTCAACCTGGAATTCTTAGGCACTTCTCCACATTCTTCTTATGAGAAGACCCTGATTACCAAATTTACTAATACAAGGTCTGCCCCAAATTGAAAAAGTAAATGACCCTAACAGGCACTATAGGTAGTAGTCATCCTCCATCTTGAATTTTGAGGGATGAATTGGAAAACAAAAAAAAAAAACAAAAAAACCCCCCAAAAATCAAACAAAAAAAGCAGCCTGAAGTTTTCTTATTAACATCAGTATTGCATAGCACACTGTTTAATGCCAAAATCATACTTGCCGTAATATAAACTGGAGGTGGGAAATAAAAGCAAGAACTCGTATAATGAATCTGTCCTAGTTTTAGGACCATTTTTGACTCAATGACTCCAGATAAAAAGCAGTAGAGTAATAATGATGAATTTTATTGCAACAAGTCTTGTTTCCCCCTTACATTTATGAAATGGGGACAAAAAAAAGAGAAAACACTTGATTATGCCCTAAATTGTTCATTTTCAGCTTCTTGTTATTGAAAATAAATAAATAAATATTTTTCTGTGAAAGTGAAAACCTTGAAAGACTCAAAGACCAAGGGACTAACTGATTTTTGCAGGAAAAAATGCCAAAAAACAATACCACAAGTTTCCATGACTGCTTTGATGAAGGCTTTTGAATTCACTGATAAAATTGGCAAATTTCACCTAAGTTTTAAGAGGCTCACCAATAGTATTTTCTTTGAACAACAATGTTCTGCAATGAACATCTGCAATCACTTGTCAATGTCTCCATAACTCTGAAGGAGTCCCACAGAAGTAGTTTCCATGTGAACAGGACAGTGACGCCTGCTCACAGTCTATGAAATCCAGTCTCAATTTTTCCAGTTATTAAGATTATTAACAACCTGCAGTATCTTATTATGCAGCAACAGATGCTGCAATCAAACAATTTTCCTATCTAGAAAACACAATTATTAATCCTTTATAAATATGATAAATGTGACCATGTTACGAAGTGTGGCTATTCAATTGTTTCTGAAGAACAGCATGATATGCAATGATGATGTAAACCATGTGGTGTAATATAAGGAAAAATAACCTCCATAGAACACTTTTGGTTGATACTGTGGAAAATTGTTCAGGGTTTGAGAGGAATTGGTTCAAGACCAGCAGCACAAATGTCATTAAAATAGATAAACATATCTAAAACCTTCTCACATACCTAAATATGAAATATTTTTCTCCAGAAAAAGAACATATTTTTCTCTTAAATTCACAAGACTTGATCCTGTGTGCACAGATCTGGAGGACACAGCTTATGCTGAAGTCAGTACAAATCTATGCAGCTAAAGCAAAGTACCAAAGTCAGTTAAATTTTGCTGTGCTAGAGCATAAGAACAAAATCTGCTCTCCAAGCAAAGTTCCCATGTGCAAGTGCATTTTTCAGCAAGTGTTATGCATCATAGGGATCCATATGGCTTCCAACATTCTAACAGACATCTGCATTTTTACACGAATGGAAGCATCATGTAAGAATAATTCACAAAGTCTGATTTTATTAGACAGTTTTGGTTTGCACAATCATTTTTATCCCTATTTAGAATATTTTTTGTGAGATATAGGTCTTATGAGATTATGCTACACTATAACCAGTTTAAAAAAAACCCAAACAAACGAAAACAACCTATTTAGGAAACCTGCAAATGAGGAATTTTATCAATGAAGGAATACCAGGGCACCTTTTCAAGATCAAAGTTATACAAGTATTTCTGGGCAGACTGTGCTCATAACAGATCAAACACAGTTTGATCTAGAATCATAGGGAGAGTACTCGGTGATACTGCACCCTTCCCTAGTGGTGACCACAGGAAAAAGTTCTATGAGTCTTGAGTAAAGCCATGGTTCTGCTGGTGCTTTAAATTCCATTTGTTTCATGAGTTGCTGGATATAATAAGGAAATAGGTGGTAAAGTTATGTCAAAGAAAGGGGATATATATATATACATTTATATATATACACACACATAAGGACAGACAGTCATGTCTACGTACATGTGCACAAACACCTGCTTTTGAAGTACCAACAAATCTTCACCGACACAGGACATTTACTGATCAACATAGTTTAATTGACCACGAGGAGCAAAAACCAGATGTATGTATTAATTGACAGAAACACAGCAAAATAGAAATGAATTCAAAATATAAAACAGGAAACTCTGATTTCATGTGAACCTGAATTTACTGCCTCATCAAACACTTGTAACATTTCCAGATGACTGCTGCGGAAGAATAAAAGACAAATGTTTTCCATCTTTTCAGTACATCCGTATTATAGAGGACTTCAGATCATTATTTACAACCCTGATTCAGAATGTGATTTTTAAGCTGATGTTTCAAACTTCATTGCATTTTGCTTTTTAATTTTCTCAAAAAATATGTTGTGACCTGGAAGGAAGCCATAGAAAGTTGTACTTAGGAGCCAATGAACTGACAAGAGAGGACAAATTATGCTTATGGATTCCCACAGGGCTATGAATAAAATGGTTCATCACCCACACAGATTTCTTCTACTTAGAGATTTAAAGTACATCATTCTCAAAGGGCATACAGATACAGACAATCACCAAATCCCATGGGAATAAATGCAAATCATAATCCCAATATATGAGCTGTCAAGGACCATTGCAGACTGCATTTCAATCATCTTGGCAGTTATAGTACATTGAATCAATATGGCACATGGCATTATTACTCAAGCATGTGTATTACCATTCAGTAAAACAACAAAATGGCAAGGAAAGATACTAGAAGGTAGAAATAGCTCTGGATATTGTAGACTGCAAAATTTCCAATTATCTGAAAATTAGAAAAGGAGCTTTTCTTTCCTTCTAGTGAATTATTACATTTACAAAAATAAACCTGCAGCATTAGCTCCCAATATTCTTAACCACGCGAAAAAAACCCCATGATATAGATAAAAGTTTTCTTTCTGTACTACTAACCTAAAACATATAATCTTTCTCACAGTAACGTTAATTAAAATTCATGTAAAACGTAAAACAACTCATAAATATGATTATTTTTTTAGGAGATATTTAACCACCCTGGGGAAAAAACCCTCCAACAATCCGATAGCAAACAACCCTGTATAAACCTGTCATGTAAAGACTGTAGTTCCACCTCTTGCCTTGCATTGGTGGATAGACCTGACAAGACTTTGGCAAGAATTTGTTACTAAACACTCTAAAAAAGACTGGAATTCTTTCAAAATATCTGGGATTGCAAATCTTGTTTTAAAACACACACAAAAACCTACTTCACACAAGTTGTATTAGATCTTCTATTGATTGAATTGTCTTTGTATGATTACAGATTTCTCCTTATTTTTCATTCATACTCTGCCCCCTGAATGAATTGCCAGTTTTGATCTTTAAGTTATACTGTAATTGATATCAGTGAAGCACAATAGTGTCTCTGTTGGTGGAGTCCCTGATTGTAATCATGAAAGGTGTGTGTGCCCATGATAATTTTTTTTTAAATGTATCTCATTTTAACTACCTAAAGCATGCTAGAAGACCTTTGTCTTCATCTAGAGTTTCGGATTATTCTCAATGTGCTAAAAATATGATTCAGTGTGATTCTCATGTACTATTTTACCACGACTAGTGGAGTCACAGGCCACAACTAGTCAACTTTAAAAGTGGCAAATAACAGCAAGATTATTCTACTCTGCATAGAAAGATATCATTTCTTGTTTAGATTTTTTTTTTCTTATGAGGCTTTTCTTACTAAGACTTTTTTTCTCCCTATGCTATGTTAGGTAAACAGGTATTCAAAAACTCACAGAAATATTTCTCCTTGCAGGATTATACTAATGGCATGTTCCCCTTCAAAGATACACATCACACACGACAGCTTAAAATGTTTCAATGATAGTCTTTGGTGCAGTTATGTTCCTAAAATTACATATGGTCTTCAGAGTTTCGATAACTTGAATTCCAGAATTTTAGGGAAAAAGAATGTAAGAGTTTTAAGTCTTTAACTTCAAACTGCTTCATAAAGGCCACATGCACACACGTGATAGAACTAGAAATTACCAGAAAAGTTGCAGGTAGTATTAATATTCCATTCAAATGAAGTAGATTTCAGCATATATTCAAGTTCAGGTCTACAGTTAGATTATTAAGATTTTTACCATTCCATCGTTGACCCATCTTCATAACCCAGCACTTGCTTCCTCTACCCTTAATATCAAGAACTTCTAGAAGTGGATACTGAAGTTTTTCAACTTGGCTGCATAAGACTGTCTTAGCAGAAGATCCTAAGATCAGCCAGAAAGGAAAGACCCACAGAATACTAAATTGTCCATAATATTTTGAAGCAGGGAAGCAAAAAACAAAAGGAGTAAAGGTAATACAGTGATTTTATTCCTTCAAATACAGTCAACAGCATGGGCATGAGTAGCTTAGAAACTCTTCCAAAAAGCGTTAAATGAGACAACAAACACTTGCTCCTATTTATTATTCTATTCTTCTAGTTATTTTGTATATGACTGTATGTTATTTTGGTTAAATGATGACTATTGAACTGATGGGATAATTTAAATTCAAGGCAGCTTTGGCAGTGCTTCATTGTGTTTCTAGTAGAAGCTTCCTGCATGCACAAGAAATTCTGTGGTGATGAGGAACTTCAAAGAGAGGCAGTCCTCTCCTGGTGCTGTTCTCATCTCCCTCTCATTTACAAATCTTAAAATGCAGTATATTAGTGATCATCAAGTCAACCTTTCCCTGAGGTTCTTTAGTATCAGTGAAATGCAGAAGTTTGTTTTTGTTGACTAAGATTCAAGTGCAAAAACTTTGGACTGGCCGCAATACACGAAAAATAGCTTTCTTAAAGATATATTTTTAAGTTTATAATTTTAAATTTTTTTTTCTCTTTATTTTTGGGAATTCTTCTCACACCTGTGAGCAATATGATGTTTTGAATGGTAAAACATAGTCCTTACATGGCTGAAACTGCAAGAAGAGCAGGAATCAGTACTACTTTTTTCAGATGGATAGATGTGTATGTACTAATGATGAGGATACACACTGAAAGAAGGACACTGTGATCCCTGATTGACCCTGATATCTGATAGGTCAATACATAATTAAATGAGTGCATAAAATGATTATATTATGTCAAACTGTCAAACTCCATTGCCTAAGTTTCTCCCATTCTTCTTTCAGCTATAGGTGTATATATATATATACACATCTGAATCTGGACTACATGTCTGAAAACTGTTTTCAGTGCAAGTCCTAGTTGAATCACAAAACCTTGCCAATGAATCTTGTTAAATAGCTGTCATGTTTACCACTGAACTTTATTAATTAGGTAATTTTTAAAATAAAGTATATTATTGTTTTACACTCAAAAATGAGGTGCATCTCTTCATTCACGGTACTGAGTCATATTCTCCATAGCTGCAATTGTATTTTTGATCTCTTATTTCTCTTAGCTGGAAAACATCTCATGAATATGCTTGAAAACAAGGTCACTTCAGCACTTCTTCCTCAGTTATCAGAAAGGAATGGTATTATATATTGTAAAAAAAAACACCGAAGTATTCAATGGTAAAATTAAATTTTTTTTTGTTTTTTTTCTTGGTAAAAGGCAAACACGAGGGAAAAATGAGACAGGTTAAGTTTGGTGGTAGAAAAGAGTGTATCTCAGTAAAAATGCTTTTCAGCCATATTTTATATCCTAATAGGCCTTACTTGAATATTTATAGCATAGATTAATCTCTGTCTAGGAGTCAGCTACTTGCATTTCTCTTGTATTTTGATTTTTCATGCATTCATTTATTTGTATTCCTGTCTGGAAGTACTCTGTGACACTTTTTGTCGGTGTTAAGTGGTTTGCCTTATCTATACAGAGCACAATGAACCTCACTGAAGAGGGCTCTAGAGTTAGGTTTTGTCCTTGACAGCACAGGTAGAATTCTCATCAGTGGATTCTTTAACTGTATCCAGCACAAAAGTGATTGAAAGACCACATCTTTTTCAAGAAATACATGTAATCCTGATGTCACAAATCTCTGTGCTTCCTTATACTATATTTCCACCTTACATCTTGTCACTACGACTTGTCTGTTCATGGTTAGGTTTAGACTGTGGGGTATTTATGTAAACAAAGTATATTGAAGAAAACATTATTATTGTATCCCTTTGACTATAAAATTAATCTCCAGCACATTTTTGTTTGAAAAAAACAAACATTTTTCTTTTTCTATTAATTCTTGAATAAAAATAGCACTTAGCCTATACATATTGTAGATACATTTATAGTATTTATTGGACTACATTTTTGAAGTTTTTTTCCTGAGACATTATTTTTCAGAATCAGCTCTTCAAAAACAAATTACCATTTTAGTGAAGTGGTTGAAATAAAGATTTAAGACAAAGGTTTTTTTATCACAACCCACCACAAAATTATTGTACACTAGAAAAAAAATGGAAAAAGTTAGGGTTTTTGAAGCTCTCATGCTATTTCAACTGATGTCTCTGGTCTGGATTTTACAGATAATAAGTAATTTACAGAAAATTTTATTTAATTGGTATGTAAATTTGCAAAATTTTGAAAACAGATTTGAAAATAAAGCTGCCATCAAGTCTTGTAGGAAAAAAAATATTTAAAGTATTCAGTGGTTTTGGAGAAGACCTGTACATGGCATAAAAACACTGAGAAGCATTAAAGACTCTTCCCTAGAAGCTAGGAAGAAGTTGTTTACATATGGTTCTTGGAGATGTAAGTGAAGATAAGAATGACAGCAAGTCATTCAGAGTGTTTCTGCCTTTCTGACACCATTAGAAAATAATGTCACAGAGAGGTAGTTCTATGCATATGGCAGTGAGAGAGGATGTTCAATAAGCAATAAATTCTGTGGAAAATTCTGTGCATATGAGAAGAAATATAGACTCTATGCACAAAAATTTAAGTTTTTCTTGCCTGCTTTGATAATAATTTAAACATAAAGCATAACAACGGAAGCAGAGCTCCTTTCCTATGACTACAGTCAGAAAGCCACAAACCCTGGCTTTTCTGATGTCTCTCTGGTCCTACATGCTCTGAAAGCCACTAGGCATTTGCATTTCTAACACCACAGTTGTAGTGCACTTTGAAGTCGTCTCCAGCCCCTACTTTATTGCCAAATTGACTGCTGAGTCCATGAAAAGGAGTCAGAATTTCAGGTCATTCACGTGTCAGCAGCTTTCTCACGGTAAGGCTGCTAAGTCTGAAGCATTGGTAACCTTATTCCAAGGCAACATTCAGTAATGGGTCAGTCAACATATGACATTAAAAATTAGAGTTTCTGACCTAATTTTCACTGGGCAATCAGGCATGAAACAGTCATGGAAGCTAAATGCGATCTGGTTCTGTGAAATATTTCAGTCTTTTCAAATAAGCATTTTTTTTTCTGAAATATAGTTTTACCACAATTTTTCCAATCTTCTAGAGCCCTTAGCTTTTTTTATGTATCAGTGGTTAAATTAATTTCAAAAGTACAGCAAATGCATCATGCATTCATCAATACAATGCAACAAATTCTCCCTCTGACAAAACACTGTACTGAGTTTTCCCAATCCTTTTTTCTTCTTTTCTATTTCGCCATCAGGAACAGCAGGAAGGTAAAAAGAAGCTGAGTAAGACTGACAATGCTAGAGAACATGTTTTAGGCTTTTTGAGGTGTACATATGGTGATCAGGATGATGAGAATCTATATTATATGGATTGAGCATCTCAGTTCATTGACAGTAACTCTACCATCACAAATGAATCTTTAGAAGTCTCCATGAAGAGTATGATTCATAAGGTAAGATTGACACAGGCTGTAAGCTTTTATCAGTGACTATTCTATCTGCTTTCTTTTAGATCTGTGACTCACAAAAGCCTAGAAAATTTGAGATGAAAGAGGTTAGCTCAACATATCAGTAAATTTCTTCTGCTCCAGTGCAGAATCAGCTGTATCTCAAAAGTGATTGTGAGATATTTTTCTAACATCTCTATAATAGTGTCTAAAAGAAAGAGATTCCCAGTCCCTTAGCCAATCTGTTACAGTGCTAGTCTATCTTTGCCATTAAAAAGCTATTATTAATGTCAGGTCTAAATCTCTTCTGTTGCAGTTTAAGCCCATCATGACTTTCCCCAGAGGACCTGAGCAAGAGTTTATTCTCTTCTCTTTTTCAGTAGCTTTTTGGTGTTGAAATCTCTTACTAAGGTGTACTGGGTTTGCATGGCCAGGTTTTGATAGCGGGGCGAGGTGGCTTTTGTGACTAGCTGCTGGAAGCTTCCTCCATGTCCAGCAGAGCCAATGGCAACCACCTCCAAGAGAGATGCACCCCTGACCCTGAAAGGCTGGGCCAATCAGAAATGGTGGTAACACCTCTGTGATACAATATTTAAGAGGAAAAAAAAAAAAAAAAAAAAAAAAGTGGTTGTGCAGTTGTAATTGCTGTCAGAGAAGAGCGGGGTGAAAATATGTGAGAGGGACAACACTGCAGGCACCAAGGTCAGTGGGGAAGGAGGGGCAGGAAGTGCTCCAGGCACTGGAGCTGGGATTCCCCTGAAACCCGTAGTGCAGACCATGGTGAAGCAGCTGTGACGATGCAGCCCATGGAGGAAACCCACACCGGAGCAGGTGGATGCCTGAGAGTAGGCTGTGACCCTGTGGGAGGCCCGTGCTGGAGCAGACCTGTGGAAACAGGAGCCCACTGTTGAGCAGGTTTTCCTGGTAGGCCCTGTGGGGAGATCATGCTGGAGAAGCCTGTCCTTGAAGGACTGCACCTTTTGGAAGAGTGATCCACGTTGCAGCAGTTTGTGGAGAACCATTGCCTGTGGGATGGACTCAGGTTGGAGCAGGGGAAGGATTCTTCTCCCAGAGCAGCTGCAGAAACTGCTGACCATAACCCAAATTCCCTGTCTCCCTTTGCTGCTGGGTGGGAGGAGGTAGAGCTGGGAAGGAGAAATGTGTAGAGGTAAGGTGTTCTTTAGTTTTTATTTTGCTTGTTGTTATCCTGCTCTGATTTTGGTAATAATAAATTCAAGTGATATCTCTAATTCAAGTCTGTTTTGCCCATGCCGGTATTTGGTGATGGATCTCTCTCTGCTCATATCTCAACTCATCAACCCTTCATTATATTTTCTCTCTCTTGTCCAGCTGTGGAGGGGAGTGATAGGTTTTCGTGGGTGCCTGGAATCCAGAGAGGGTCAACCCACTACATCTGGTCCAGCCCTTCATCTCCTTTCCTTTACCTTAACCACACAGCCGTTACAAACTTCTAATTATTGGAGAGTGTTAGCCTACAATACTACTGCTACAAAACTAAACTATATAGAAGAACTAATTTTTGAGGTCATATCTAGGCAGACATCTGCAAACATCTGTGCATCTGCTCTGCTTTTGCTCAGAGGTGGCTGGAAGCTGATCAACCGCACTGCTATGGCTCATGATCGGGGGCTCTGACTCAGCACAGCGTGCTGCCTTTATGGCACCACTCCGGGTTACAAACAGCTTGCATCAGCTTGTCTTGGAGCAGGAATAACAGAGCTGCACGGCCATCTGCACCTGGACGTAAAGATATATAGAGATGTTTTGGAGCACTCTCTACATCTTTATGAGCTGCAGTCAGTGGAACGAACCTCAGTCTTCCCTGGGGCCTCAAGATGCTGTTTTAATGCAAATTGCCAAGCGTGCACAAGACATTATAATACAAATAGCCATAACCATACTCCTAAGTAGCCTATGCACAAGTACGTACTTTTAGATAGGTTTTTCTTGCACCTTATATATGACACAGCTCTATGTACAGCAGTGTGCTTATACTGAAGGTAGGAGGGAGACAGCTGAGTCAGATACAGCACTATTTACATTCAAGGTATACATTTTCAGATAGTATCATATGAATGACTCATTAATGTACATTAATATGGAATTAGGGTGCCATCATGATGAAAGGAAAAAACACCTTAAAAAGAAAACTAACTTTTATATCCTTATACTTTATATTGCTATGTTAGTGAGCATCAGTACAGAGTAAAATAAAAGACATAAAGTATGACTTTTAAAAAAGCTTTTGATACATTGTTATAATCCAGTTACTGACAGTTGTCTCAGCCCAAACTAAGGTGCGAATGAAACCATATGCTGAAGTCAATGGTACAGATTTTATTTAATGGTAAATGTGAGAGGAAAAGAGATAAAAGGAAATAGCCACTTGCTGTGGTGTCATGTCTTATGGCAAGTTCTTTCTGTAGCCTTAACAGTGTTTGAGGCAACTGTGATCTTTAAGTCTCTCACATACTTTAAGTGTACTCTTTATTACGCAATTTATAATAATTCATGATTAATAACTTCCAATGTTCAAGGAACTGAAATGGCACATTTTATGAAGGTAGGATTTCTGCTAAATTCAGAGTTATACAGCAGCCTGATGTCCAAAAACATTTGAAACAGCAGTGCAGTTTATATGAGTATGATACTGTGGTGGGATGACCCTGACTGGATGCCAGGTGCCCCCCAAAGTAATTCTATCTAACTGGAAATGGGAGAGAAAATACAGCAAAAGGTTCATGAATTAAGATAAAGGTCAGGGAGAGATTTGCTCATCATTACCATCAGAGACAAAACAGACTTGACTTGGGGAAATTAATTTAGTTTATTGCAAATCAAAATCAGAGCAGGATAAGGAGAAGTAAAAAAAAATCTTAGAAACTCCTTACCACCTCCCTCCTTCCTAGCTCTACCTCCTCCCACCCAATGGTTCAGGGTGATGGGGGCAGCTGGGTTATGGTCAGTCCATCAGATGTTGTTCCTGCTGCTTCTCAGGGAGAAGAGTCCATGTCCTGCTCCAGTGTTAGATCCCTCTCACAGGAGACAGGTCTCCACCAACCTCTCCAGCATAAATCCTTCCTGTAGTTCTTTATAAACTGCTCCAGCATGGGTCCCTCACCACAGGTTGCAGTCCTTTAGACACAGCCTTCTCCATTGGCTGTCGGTGGATCTCTACCTACATCGCCATGGTCCTCTATGAGAGGGCACAGCTGCCTTACCATGGTTTGCACCATGGGCTGCAGGAGAATCTCAGCTCCAGCACCTGGAGCACGCCCTGCTCCTCCTTCTCCACTGACCTTGGTGGGTGCAGACGTTCTCGCTCTGCTCTTCTCTGAGCACAAATACATCCATGAAATGACTTTTTATTTCCTTCATAAATATGTTATCACAGAGGTGCTACTTCCTTCTCTGGTTGGTGCAGCCTTGGCCAGTGGTGGGTCCGTCCTGGAGCTGGTTGGCATTGGCTCTGTTGGACACGGAGGAAGTTTCTGGTAGCTTCTCACAGAAGCCACTTCTGTAGCCACCACTATCAAAACCTGGCCACATTAATCCAATACAGATACAGACAAAATCTTGTCAAAATTTGGCAATATTCAAGGGTCCCATGACCTCTTCTGTAGTGAACAGAGTGTTGTGTTGTCTCTATCTCTAAATGTGATGCTGTTTCACCAGGAGAAGCATCTTCAGAAAACATGCTTTAATTTTCCTGTTTCTCGTTGTTTTGACACCAGATGGCACTGCAATATAAAACCATTGTAATCACCCCAATTAATTTTGATGTAAATGGAAGAAAATCTTCATTAATCAGCTTGGTTACTAGAGCTATGTGATTGAAAGGCTTACCAACCCTCTTGCTCAATTTCAGTCTTCCGAGCAAGCAGCTGTCATAATACCAGGGACTACATTAGTCTTTTTTTTTACCTGTGTTCAAAGTACAGTTCAGCACTAGCATCACTTTTGTTCACCCCTTTCAGTTTCACTAGCCTTTATCTAAAAACACTTGCTCAATGATCAAGAAGGGGAAAAAATGTCAGGTTTGGCAATTACGGATCTAGTCTACTTGCTGTGGAACCACAATCCACAGCCATAATGAGCAAGTACCTTGAAGTTATAAGTGGTTCTCACTCACCACCTTCCAGCTCATGTGCTGTTCTGCCCATAGTTTTAAAGCACTGTAGAAGGGACTGAGCTGATCATCAGGGGAAAGGAGCAACACAGGCCTCTAAATCTGAGCAAAGATAATACTATTTTATTTACCACACTCTGATTATTTTACATCCCTAGTAGTTGCTCAAAACAATGGAGTTTTCTTCAGCATATCTTGTAGGTTCTTCCCTGATTCCCTTCCACCCACTCTTCATGAAAGAGTAGCCAAGTATTATGCAACAACCATTATTGTGCTGGAAAAAAGGAGAACAAGAAGAATTTCTGAACGTTAACAGCAACATTTAAATTACTTCTCTCAATGGCTCCGGTGAAAGGAGCCATTAAGATATGATTATTATATGTTATATATTATATATTATAGATTATAGATTATAGATTNTTATTGTATATTGAGCCATTGTTGTTTAGGCCAGTGGCTGGGTGACTGTCTGTATACATCAGGCATGAGAGCAAAATTTCTTCAAAAAATCAGTGTAATAATCCTGGGAGATCAGAATCATATTGCTATATTTAACATGAAGTCTGCTGAAATACAACACAGAGGAATCAAAAAATTGTAGAATCATTTAAGTTGGAAAAGACAATTAAGATCATTGAGTCCAAGCATTAACCTAACACTGCCAAGTCCGTCACTAAGCCATCTCCCTAATTGTCATGTATATATGTGTTTTGAGCACTTCCAGAGATGCTGGTTCCACCACTTAGATGGGCAGCCTGTTCCAATGGTTGGAATCCAACTTTCAAAGCCAATCTAAGGATGGCTTTAAGGACATCAACAGTGTTTTCAACCAGAAATAATGATTTTAGATGCAAAAAAAAAGCCTTTATGAAGAGTCAGAAAATCTATGCTGCAAAGAAAAATCGAAATGATGTTAAACAGCTGCCAATGTTGTGTGAGGTAGGGCGAAAATTGCTAACTTCTCATGGTGCCTAAGAAAGATTTAAGGGCTTCTACTGCCTAAATAAAGCTTTGCAAAGGTCAAAGACAATTTACCTTCTTGAGTATGGCCAAGCTTTGAATATGTTTCTAAGAACAAGTTCTCTGGGGTGTAAAAAACCTGTAGAAGAGCTATTCAAAATACCGTCTATTTTTGAGCTATAAACTCTTGATTTTTGGGTCTAAAACCTAAATTTAAATTCTAAAATGCTGGCATAATTACTTTCTTAATAGTTGCAGACTATGACAGGAGAGAAATACAAAGCTTCTTTACAAAACAGATGCCCATAGACAAGATTTATGACCTGTTGTTTTGGGGTGGGTTTTTTTGCTTTTGTTTTTAGGTTTTTTTCATTTTTACAGTTTGCTCCAATGGAGCTTACAGATTTTCACCAAAACAAGTTTCTTACATACCAGATGCTTGTAAATCCAAAGCAGGTGTGCATGTGTGTTGACGTGATTTATGCCTCTGTGAAATATGTGGGCAGCAGAGGGAAAAAAAAGATGCAGTAGGAAAAAAAAGCCAAAATCACCCCCCACTGGCCCCATGTAGAAACACAAGTTTTCTATGTCTTTCCAGTTATGGAAAGAAATTAAAATAAGGCTTCTTTCTCTAAGACACATGAGAAATATCGTTGTGCTTCCAATGATTTTTTGTACCCATTTCTTACATTGAACTTTTCCTCCTCATGAAAATTTACTGTTCAATATCACTTTGTAAATCTGTGTTCATAGCTGGTAAGAAAGAAAAAGCTATTCATCTTTACTCAGGAGGTGTCTTGTCTGAAATCCAGTCCCTCACATTTCTGCATAAAGAGACATAAAATGATTTCAATTTTAACCTGATTTTAACACCAGATTTCAGAAAACAGAGCAAGAATGTTTGAATGCTAGTGGAACTGGAGTTTTGTATAGTTCCTGTAGTGGTGATAGAAGACCTTTATAATAGTGGTTTATGAAAATAAAGTTTCACAAAAGTTCCTAAGACCACACTACTGCCAGTATTTTTCTGAATTAAGGAAGAGTTCAAAAAAAAGGCAATTCCCCTCCAAAAAACCCACAAACAACAAAACCAAAAAGAAACCTGAATTCCTAAATACTTTTAGAAGGTTATGTAACAATATATTTATTTCTGTATTTTACATGTAAGAAAACCTTTAGTATGATTTTTTAAATACCTTTCCTCTCATCCTATTTATGTGTTATCTATCAGATCATATATTTTAACAGTGCAAGAGGAGCTGCTATATGTGAGATCAAACTTCATTTTAGGTAGGTTGAAATTATGTAATGGAAACTGGCATGCACTAATCTCCTGTTAGAGTGGCTGACCATTACTTAGTGCAATGCCAGTGTTAGGTGGGCTAGTCTCATCAGAACCCACAGCCTTCCCTCACAGTAGGCCCAGTATAACAAAAAGACACTGCTTTTGTATGGCAAGCACCGGTTCTTCCTGCCCGGGGGCTGTGCTTGACCGTGACCTTGTCAAACTCTATATTGTTCCTGCTGGCCTGTTCCTACAGCCCGTCTAGGTCCCTCTGGCTGGCAGCATGGTCCTTGGGAGTATTACCTGGTCATTCCCCCACAGTTTGGAGTCATCTGCAAACTAGAAGAGACTGTTCTACATCACCTTCTCCAGTCTACGGAAAAATAAATTATTTTTAATAATTTAAAAATTATTAAATTTTTAAAAATTTAAATTTAATAATTAAAATGATGAAAAGGACCAGTCTCAGGACAGACTTATGTGGTATTCTGCCTGACACCACGCTCCATTTAGAATACTCCTTACCAAGTACACCCCTCCAGACCTGATCATCCACCCTTTTTTGTACCTGTCCTTAGCATCCTAACTGGGATACAGGAATACTGCGGCAGATAATGTCAAAAACTTTGCTGAAGTTCAAATAAAGAATGGCCACAATTTTCTCTGACCCAGATATTTCATCATTTGATCACAGAAGGGAATCAGGCTGGTCAGGCACGAATTACGCTTCAGTAAATTCAAGGTTTCTGCTCCCAATCATCTGCTGTCTGTGCCCAAAAATGGGGTCCATGAGGACTCGCTCCAGCATCAAAGTTGGGCAACCATGGGTTGATTTGTCTTTTAGAAGATGGATGTGGCATTTACCTTCCTCTAGTTGTTGGTGTGCTCTCCTGAACTCCACAACAACCTTTCAAAGATGATAGAAAGCAGCTTTGAAAGGATGTTTGCCATCTTTTTCAGCATCTTGGATGGAGCCTGTTGGGTCCTAAGGATTCATGTGGATCAAATCGCTCAGCAGTGGGCCTATATTTTCATTGTTCAACCTCCTTTCCATAGAAGTATGCAATATGCAAGGTATGCAGGGTGAGTCTTTGGCACGTGGGGGGTGCAGTGGAAGGGTTTTTTTTGGAGGGGAAATAGGGTGGGTTGGTTGTGTGCTTGCTGTTTGATATATTGTTTCCTTTCTTTATTAAGCTGTATCTTTTGAGGACTTACATACTGTTGCACTAACGAAGGCTGCTCACTTCTTGCATTTGCTATACAAAGGAAATGGAGAAAGAAAAAGAGGACATAAAATTAGAACAAAAAAAAAACAGGAAAAGGAAAAGATACAAGACAAAAATCTGCAGACACATAACAAAAGGAGAAAGAAGTAGGAGAAGAGTGAACACATGTCAAGCTATTTTGCAAAAGCATAGTAGGAGAAGATCATAGACCTGCAGTCATCCACCAGTCTTTGATAAAAGGAGAGACTAGAAAAAAATGGAGAAGTTGAAAAATGACTGATGGTAAGGCACAATCACCTCAGTCATCCTGAGTCTAATAATTCTGTCCTGCCGTGCTGTTTGAAAATGGCTGACAACAGCAGCAGTGCCTGTCAATCTGTTCGCAGGCTCAGAGGTTTGAGCCTTTTTTCTTTTCTCAAAATGTAGAGATAAAGAGCCACAAAAGATACATACAATAAAATGAGCAACCACCAGGCTTGGGTACCATCAAGTGATAAAAAGACAAACTTCTAAGAAAAATTTGAGGTAGCATTAAGAAAAAAATGGAGGAAAAAGAAATATAGGCTAAAAGTAACAAATATGAACACTCCTCTTACCACATGCAGGTATCGCAACTTCAGGATTAAAAGCAGGCCTAAACAGATCTTTTCTGCATTTAACAGATGCCTGGACACATGTACATATAGATGTATAAAATTACCTTGCATTCCCCCGATTCCAGACTCTTGAAGTGAAAAGAGCTTCCCAATGGCTCTGTCACCAAAACAGCAACTTGTAGAAGCAGATGTAGAATTGGTGCTGTTCTGAGAGATGATTACTATATACCCCTTCTTATATTCATTCCTCTTATCACACAGAAGATGGGCTATGTCTGTCAGATCTTTAAAGAAACACATGATTATATGGTAGAACAATCCTGGAAATGAGTGATCAGCTTGGGAGGATAGAATATAGGTATTCTGATGAACTGAGAATGTGAATCTATGTCCACATTATCCAGAATGTACTGACATTGTAAAGCTCAAAATGGAGGTATAATCTAGGAAAATGTGCTTCACTATGTGCCATGAAAAAAAAGGGAAACTACTCAAATCTTTGGCATAATGACTTTTGCATATAACCTTCCAAATAAAGTAAAATGAGTAGTCAATGCATGAGAAAAGAAAGGAGATAAGGCTGTTTAAAAAAAAAATCTAAGTTGTAGTATCTAAATGGTACATTGTCCTTCTTATTTTGGATGAAAGCGTGGATGTAATCTTAGTAAGTAAATCCTTAATTTTAGAACAGACACTTTAATAAGGATCACTTGCTTTTAACTCTTAATAACTTACCTTCTATCACTTTCTCCATATTATTCTCCCTTTGTATGCTTGCTCAAGAGGAACCATTTCTCTTTGTGTTTATAATGACCCGCTTTAATAGAAAAGTTGATTCAAACATAAAACTCCAGTACTTCTAGTTGGTGCAAATATTAACATTACACTGAGAATATAAAATCCAGTAAGTGTAACCAATTCACAAGGTGATTTATTTTAAACCTTTTTGCTATATTTTATAATAATATGTATGAAAAGAAACACAGTCTTTTAAATAAAAGCCTAAAAAATGTGGAGTTTTCTTAGCTAGTACTGTTTCAGAAAAGGCTTTTTTGCATTAATTTGGAGTGCCAAATGTTAAGAATTAATGAAATTGTTAACTACTTTGCTTGCCATCAAAATAGTTGTTTTTGCAGCATTGCATTGTATTAGTTTGAACTTTGTTTAAAGTAAGAAGTTAGAGGTTTTCCTTGAAATTTCATCCAAAGAAAAAGAAGGAAAAACCTTTAAGAGCTAAGAGTATTAACAGTCTAAGAACATTTATACCTTGACTGTCACTTTCCATCCTAGCTGTCATTTTATTTAATCCCTTTGTCCTTCTCAAGATGTGACTTGGTAACTTCTTTTATAATTGGTCCAAGAGATTGTCCTAAAGTGATGTAAAGTAGGAAAAGAATCATTAATATTTAGTGAACTACAGTGGTTCACACTCATTGAAGAGTGTCTAATAGCACTCATTTTATGAGAAGTCTAGATACAGAAGTAATGATTTAAATATATTTTAAATTTATTCAGCTAAAAGCATCGGGCTGTTGCATTTTTCCACTCATATGCTTGAGTATTTCTAATAAAGCCAATGCTATTACTCTGCCCATCTCAGCAGTGACTGAGACCTTATATGGTACGGAATACTGTATGTACAGCTGGCTGACACCTATTGTTTCTTAGTCTACCTCCTGTAAAAGGGACTGAAATTGGATCACGTAGTCTCTCTCTAGTAAAAAACACATATTGTTCTGAATTCTATAGGAAAGCTGCTGGGGTGCATCTGCAACAGAACAAATGATTTTCGAAGAGTCAGAAGATGTTAATTCTCATAGTGAGCTCTGTTTATAATCAAGTGTTTGCAAGTAAACTAACCTGATCAGAAATTCTCTAAATCGTTAAAAACAACTGCCACCCAAACCTGGTTGGTTTTAATTTCCCTGCTTACTTCATGATGTTTTTCTTACATTTAACTTCAGAAACATTTCACTTAGACAATTTTGATATTCACGTAAAACTAATCTTTAACTTTGAAACTAAAACCACATCAAACTAGAAGATGAAATGAGATCAAGTATTTTTGAATTGTCAAAAGTAAACAATTTCATTATCCCCTAAAATACTATTCATTTGTTGGATGTTGAACAAATTTTGTTCCTATTCAGACAAGGTCTGGAAAAAAAGTTTTGAAAAAAACCCCAGGAATATCAAAAATGCTGATGGGACAGAAAATTTTTTACCTGTGTCATTGAATCACAGAAATACTGCTCTTAATTCACTAAATAAATAGTAGAAAATAAATTGGCAGATCAAATATTTTTCTGATGTAAAATGACAGACTCTGTATTTCTGAAAGTGTAGTGCAATATTTGAAACTCATTTATTAGATATTCCTTTTAAACCCACTATTCTAGATGGGTTCTTCTATGATTTTTTATAAAATCTTTATAATCTTCTGTTTTAAAATATAGTTATTGTTATCACACTTGGCACAAATGATGCATTCGTTGTTGAGAGGTAAAATCACAGAGACTGAGACTGATGAAGTGCTGTGTTATAGACCCTAAGTATTTTCTTCATGAGTGTATTATACAATAATGAAGTGAAGTTTGCAATCACATAGCTGCATAATACAGAAGTGCTATTTACAATAATAGTCTACAGTCTTTGCATGAGATTTTTAAGGCCTCAGGGCTAAGGTTTGTAAATTTGCTCTGCCTGAAATATTCTTGACCTGTCTGCAACTTGATTTTGCTTGATTTAGCTGTGGCAGCAATTTCTCTTGTTGACCAAATGTCTACAGCTAATTTGTTTTGCTTTTGTTTATCTTTGTGTAGCGTGATGACACTTTTATAGAGACAGCAGGAACAAGAATTTGCTCTCTGTAGAAGAAGATATTTGCATCCTTAAAATGAAGTGTAGAGAAATACTTGGCATAATAGCAGCTTTCCACTCAGAACATGAAATACAGGATGTGGTACACAGGCATACAGGAATGGGAAGAGAAAGGATGAGGCATGGACTTGCAAGGGAGATGCTGTGGCTATAGTCAACTTGCCAGTTGTTGGTTAAAAACATGCAGAGCTGGAGTAGGGCAAAGCTGGTTGTTTGGGAATCAGGACAAAGAGTAGGATCAAACATACGTAAAAGCCATAGGTCAAGTACGGTAAATCTGGATTTAACATGGACCTGTGGAGTAGTGAAGTGTAACAACAGGTTAACAAATGTGAAAATAACCTCAAGTGGATGTCAAGGGTGGAAGAAGATACAACAGGCCTCAACATCATATTTCTCCCCATGGAAGTCTCCAGATACTGAAGACTTAGATTGACTTCTCCAACTGTGTGGACTCAAGACCCAGTGTTGCCACGACATTATGAAATAGAGATTTCTATCATTAGAGAAAGTTTCACAGGTAGACTGTCCAAAACTAAAATAAATCTCCCTTAAGTATTAAAAATGCCACAAAGCTGTGGTGATCACTACGAAGTTCTGTCATCTTCCAAGCCCATTTTACCTGCCTTGTTCAAACCAGAGAAACATGTTTTACTCCTAAGGATAGAAGTAGACAATCCAAAGCCCATCAAAGGAAAGAACTGTCTTTATCCATAATTCTCTCTTTGAGAAGTAGATGAGAGGTAAACAACCTGGTAGTGATGTCAGACACAAAGGACTGTAAGGGATATCCCAAGATCCTGCAGTCACAGGACTGTTGAGGATGCAATAAAGCCATGTCTGAAATAAGTCACTAATGTTGGTGGTGAGACAAGCTAAACCAAGATTAGCTCTTGAAAGCTCCAAACCTATGTTGAAATTGAATTAGGCTTTGGAACCTATGTCAGAAAAATGTAAGTCTATTACTTGGTCCTTGTTTTAGAAATTTAAATTTAGGAGTGTAGATGACAGACACCTGTTTATGTAGTACAGAAAGATGGACAATTCTTTATGAGTTTAGCCCAGATTCAGATACGGCATGAACTTAATTTTTTTCATTTTGTTATAATTCCTGATTTTAAATTCCTCTCAGACAAGATTATTCATGTCTTTAACAAGCAGCTAAGTGGTCTGTAGGACAAGATCTCAAGTTTGTAATTAGCCTGGACTTCAGAAACCAAGGGCATATAGATGAAAGATTTTAATTCAGCAAAAATCCAAGAAGTGACTTAACAGAAAGAAGTTTGGTATCTATAGGGAAAAAAAAAATTGGATAGTAAGTATGGAAGACTAGGTATTATTTAATCCAAACAATTATTATTCTTTTTGTTGCTGTTGTGTATTTCCTAGATTTAAGTAACACTGGGTACAAAGGGAACTGGTAAGTTGGCAATTTGTGAAACATTTATGTTTGTAGTAGGCCATCATTATGAGAGGATGAGGTATATGTGACAACTTCAAAAAAGTAACTTTCCCGAGGAAAGTGAGTGTGGCAGAGAGCAAAGAAAGATGTTCTGCCTGTCAGACTAAGTCTTTTCTCATAATAACTCCAAATTTGGGGAAAATAATCTCCCCAGTTTCTTGGCTTTTTCTTCATTTTCATGGACATGTCTTGTTTGATTTGTTGTGATAACCAAGTTAAGAAAATGGGTTTTAATCCTCTTAAAATCTATGCCACAATAGTACTACTAGTAATAGGCATTAAAGTAGGCATCTTTTCTGTAAGTCTTTATTGGAGAAAAATCCCTCCAATTAGTCAAAATATATTCAAAATTGTAGTGGACACCTTTGTTCATTTCTGAATAGCAGTTGGCTCTCTGTGCACTGCAGGTGCCATCTCAGCTCTGAGCTGCCTCTCACATGCTGTCAGGAACATGCTCGTGAGCCAAACAAAGTTTGTTGCCAACTTGGCACTCAGAAGACAAGTGTGACTCTCTGTTCTCTGTGTTTCTCACCCTGACAGTTGTGCACTGTTGTAGTCACAGGGGTCTGGCACGAGAGGAAAACAACATTTTGGCTGCTAGAGGCCAAAATGCTTCATGCAAACTAACACTGACACCAGTTGTCAAAAGAAAAGATTTTTTTCCTCACTCCAGGTAGAAGCTAACCATGTATGCAAATTCATTTTTTTTATCAGTCAGTCTTGTATTAAGCCATGAAACTCAGGTCCTTATACCATTCAAATACTGTAATTTTCTTTCTGGGTTTTTCCAGGCATTTCTTGAATCAGTATTAAGAGTCGACATATAATAATAATAATAATAATAATAATAATAATAACAACAACAACAACAACAACAATAATAATAATAATAATAACAATAATAATAGTAATGACAATAGCAAGGAAATAATAAATAATAAGGAGAATAGTGAAAAAGGTAACATTATGCACATCTAATTGGCACCTCAATAAGCTCGTGATGACTCAGTTAGTGATGGGGTAATGCTGAACACCAGTGAAGATTCATTTCTTAGTGTGCTTGCAAGGTTATGCTCCCTTTGTATCCACCCTGTGTAATGTAACTCAGTGAAATTTTGTTATTGGTTTCAACAGCATTACAATGGGATCAAACCCAGGAATTTTTGCACATTCTCATGGTAGGAAAAGCTTGCGGGGTTTTTTTTCTGTTTTGAGGACCAAAGAATGAGACCATTAAAAAATCCTCAGATTTGAAGTCCAGCCTAGTATCCAGGTACTCTAGGAAGACCCATTTTTTGTATTCACAACTACAATTCCATGTAAATATCTGACTCTGAGGACATCCACTAACTGTGCATTTAAATGTTGACATTATTTCATACTTCAGCTCCAAGGACTCAATCTCCTCACCTCAATCCCAACTCCAAACTTCCTGTCAAGTGTGCTAAACTCCAGAATTTAGGCTGTCACAGATTAATAATTCTCCACACAATAGCTCTGTGTGATGCGAAAAAGGAGTTCAAGATGCCTCACAACAAAAGCTGTGATGCCTGTGATGAGAAGAGACTTGAAGCTACTTAGCTTTACAGAGAATAATTAATGATTTGATGGATTGAGAGTGTTAGAGACCTAAGTGAACTTGGCTGTCTAGTCTCGTGATGGGACATTCACCTCGGAGCTGAGTTGTGGTCTTTGTTCCAATAAATTTTCAGTTATTGTATATTAAACAATTCTTGGCCCTTTATATTAACCCTATATCAAATAATTGGTCAAGCAAGATGTGAACACTTACTCATGAGTGCTGTCATCACTAGGCTTCAAAGGCATGATCCTTTTCACAACTTTTATCCAGGCCAATGACCTTAAATAATTTTAAATATGTTGTATCTGGAAAATGGGGTGCCAGCAGCTTCTGAAGAGTCAAGGTTTTGGTCTCCTTTCATATAATCCTTCTACTGGCAAACAGAGTGCTTGCTAACGACAAAAACTACCTTGTATTTGGGAAGAATGTAGTGGTCATATACGAAAAGGCTTCAGCAGCACAGTGGTGCTCCACAGTTGCTCTACAGTATTCTGGCAGTCCACGGCTGTGTATATTAGATGCTCAAGTAACTGCCTAGTGCAGTCTGCCATAATGAATTTACTTACCCCCAGAGTTTGTCATATTACTAAGAATTAGCTTAGGCAAGATGAAAGGGTTAAAGAAGATGCGTTTGCAAACCAGTTATGATAATGCAATAACAGTTAAAAATATATTATTAAGATTTACATTTAAAATTTAAGCCATTTAGACTGTGTCTAAGTTTGTGAGGCTATACCACTAGCTCTAGAAGTCATACCAAGGTGAAATGTCCTGAATAGTTCTAAATATTTCCTGTTCTCATAGTGAAAGACTACTTCATAGAGTGTCTCTGATAAAACAAGCGTCTCTGCCCAAAACAACGGCACACCATAACTCATTCGTCCTTCACAAGAGACAGGGAAAAGCAGCCCTGTGACTGGGCAGTGCTGCAACACATGGAAATGCAGGGCATTCTGTCATTTCCTTTCTGGTCTGGTCTGGTCTGGTCTGGCCTGGTCTGGTCTGGTCTGGTCTCCTCTCCTCTCCTCTTCTTCTCACCTCCTCAAGAACCCTTAAGATTTAATTTAGTTGTCTTAATCAGGGTCATCCCGATGCCTGGCCTGAGGCTGTTTTCCTCCACATACAAGCCGCACAGAACATGGTAGTAGAAATTTGCAAATTAGATGTCATAAGAAATATTGATTTACAAGCTTCTTTCAATATTTTTGCATGTTTAGCTTCTGGGAAGCTTCATATGAAGACTTAAAAAAAAATCTTGATGTGACAAATGTTGACTGCTTTGCTAGATCTGGGAAAATCTCTCTGGGCCAGAAGGTGTTTTCAACAGAAAGAAGAAAAGGTATTCTCACCTATTCTTTGAGGGTAAAATATCTGTAGGAATAACAGCAAAATAGATTCATTCCATGCTTACTCAGGGGAGGATAGTAAGTAGTTACACATTCTTCAGAATCAGATGCCGAAACATTCAAACTATTTAATAAAAACAATCCAAGTCAGAGCATTACAAGTGAATATATATTTCCTTAAAAAACAAAACAACAATCAAACTTCAAGTGTGAGTTCCAGGACAAGATGTAGGCTCTGATTCTCCAGAAGACAGCAGCCTTCCCTCAAGGCTATGAGAAAACACTGCATGGCAGGAAATAATGAGGTTTAAGACATACTAGTTTCCGCAAGATTTATCGTTGACTGTGACTCCCAGTCAGAGCTCTTGCACTCATGTATTCCACTCCAGGATATTACACAGGGTATGAAGTACCTCACTCACAAGTATGGTAAAAGTAATCTACAACTTAGAAGCTGCAAAATTTGTGACTTCTTTTGTGATTTTATCTCCATATAGTTGGTGCCATGAGACTGCAAAACTAGGGATTGTGAGCTGTTTTTCGATTTTTGAGATGTAGCTTCGAGGAGGCCTTTCTTCTTTGATTAATTAAAGAAAAAAGAAAAGGAGAGAAAGAGAGAAAGAGAGAAAGAACAAGCAAATATTAAAGAAACCCAGTTCAACCAGCAGAGGAACAAATTTACTTTATCCCAATACACCACACAATTTCTTTCATGCTTACTTCATCTCTCAATGCCATCAAGAGTTCATTTTCATGCCAAAGTAAGAAAAACTCAACCCACTCAAGAGTGACTGCACAGAAGGACAGAGATCTGTTATATCCAGAATATGATAATTTTTTATGCATTGAAGTCTCCAGATTTACAGTGATTTGGACAAAATGGTGACTGATTCTGACAGCAGCTCATTCATCCAAATTGTACTCAGTGATATGAATCGGTGATTCTCAACCCTGCTAAACTGCCGAGTTCTAACCAGTAAATTGCCAAAATCTGGAGCTGATTTCAGTCGTGACAATTCTCTTCCTTTTCATGTGTGCTACTGCTAGAATCTGTGTTTAGAGGTATTATTTGTGTAATGTTGGTATGCTTAGGTCAGAAATTTGTACTGAAAACTTGCAAGTGTGTCACTGTATTTTTGTGATTTTCCTTAACATGCAAGAGTTTTTGTGAGTTCACTACTTCCTGCAGACAACAGTCTGTATGAGCAAAGCATTGCCCTCTTGGATGGTTACAAGCTCTTCAGGAGGGGTACACAGGACAGAAGAGATGGGGAGGTGACATTGTATGCAACAGAAGGGCTGGACTGCATGGAGCTCACAGTGCGTAATGACACAGCTGAGAGCCTCTGGTTAGGGATTAAGGGACAAGCAAATAGTGCAGATGTCATTGTGAGCCTCTACTATAGACTGCCTAGCCGCGATGGTGACACTGATGAATCATTCTCTGAGGAACTAAGAGACACCTCTAAATGAACTGCCCTTGTCCTTAAGGGAGAGTTCAACTCGCCAGAAATTAACTGGGAACATCACAAAACTGACCCAAACAGTTCCAGAAGATTCCTAAAACACCTGGATGATAGCTTCATGGTACAGGTACTGAGGGAGCCAACTAGGAAAGATGCACTCTTCGATTTGTCGCTTGTTAACAGAGGGTCTCATGAGGGAAATGGTGGTTGGTGGCTGTCTTGGCCACAGCGACCGCAAAGCAATCGAGTTTTAAACCTCTGCTGTTAACTGTTTGTTTTCTTATCTTGTTGCTGTTTCCCGTAAAATTGTTCATAACCCAGCCTGTGATGTTTTCCCTTTGTGCCTCCAATTCTGCTCTCCATCCTGCCACAGCGGAGGGGGTGCAGAAAGGGGGAATGAGCAGCGCATGGTTTTAGTTGGAGCACTAAATTGGAGAATACCATTCCTAAACCACGACAATTATTTAAAGGAATTGTCAACAATAAATATGAACCCTTTTTTATAGACATTGTACTATATGCATTCTTTAAAAAAGTACAGCCATTCTTACAAACCCTCATATATATCGGATATAAAGTAGTGCAGCAAAAACGTCTGCATTTAAAAAGATAATATTAAGAAAAGCCAGAGAAACCCCACAGCATCAAAACCAGATGTTTGAAATTTGAGCAAACATCCATGAAGAAATCTTACATCAGCATTCAACTAGCTATCTTCTAGTTCAAGAAACCAGATTTAGTCATGTAGTTCTGTATTCCAATTTTGAATAACACCAGGAGACAGTAAATCTCTCAGCATTGTATCCAAGGACACTCTTTTAACATAGTTCTCTAGCAGGAAATCTCTGTCTAGATCTACTGACCTAAATGTAATTTAATTAGAATTCTGTTGCACTATCACAATTTAAAAGAGGAAAAGGAAAAGAAAGGAGGGGCAAATCATCAGGAACATGAATTGATAAGAAGAATTGCTGAGCAGAACCCCTCCTCTCTCCCAAATGTATGATAACATGTAGTAAGCCAATGTACTTAGTAATGCTGTAAAGAAGAAGGAATATGATGATAATGACATGGCCTGCAGCTTTTTGTTAATGATAACATTTATCAACCATCTACATTAGAAATATTTCAGTTACCCATACAGTGAGTCATTGATATGTTTAAACAGTAGGCAGAGGATGGTAAGGAATAGCTGCATAGCACCTGCTACTCCCTGCAGTGAACTGTGATGATGTCAAATGCAGGAAAAACTGTTAGCCTGACCACAGGATGTTTTTTCAAGTGTATCAATACTATTATCATGAGTATCTATGAGTTAATTTTACAGAAGGCATGCAAGTAACCTTTTTTGACGAGGACTTTTCAGCATAGAATTACAGTCAGGCTAAACTTTTATTGTCTTCTTCCTACATTAGCAAAGTATTAATGCATTGTTTAAAAAGAGAGCCAAAGCACGTTTAAAATTAAACATGTACTCAGGTTATTATCACAAAAGACTGCCTTGGACACAGCTCTTCTTCAGCAACACCAGTGCTCTCTAAAGTATAGATCTTTTTGCATGTATCCACAGAAACCAAGCTACTTAGGAACTGCCCAGCTTATGAGAGGAACCTGCACAGCCAGATGGTGCTTATGTCTGGGATTTCAAAATTTATGGAAAATGTTGGTGAAAATGCCACAGCTGCTCTATGCTCGCACAAACTGAGCTATGACTGGGAACTGTCATGTTGTACATCATAGTATCCCTGGAAAGCAGTGCAGTTTTACAAGTACTTTTTAGAGAAGGTTTTTAGGTGCCAAAGGTAGGGAACTTTTAAGAAGGGAAAAAAAAATTACATCATCTTCAACCCAAAATTTGGAAGAGAATGTTTCTGGAAAGCCAGCAAGTGTCTGGTGACAGAACAATGCATGCAACAAATCAGCAGACAACATCACAGAGCATTCAGTCCCCAGATTCAACGGTCAGATATTACAGTTCTACCTAAATGATTGTGTGTGCAAGTGGAGGGCATAACATTCAAATTGAATAGAAGTGGTTTCAGCAAGAGCGTTAAATGATCATAAGCCTATGTGAAGACACAGAGATAGAAAAATTAGAAGCCATTTCACAAATGTTTTGAGAAGCTATGATCTCTTCTTGGTCAGGCAGAATATTGTGGCTTTCTAGTGAAAAATAGTCAAATCTATTTTGCTTTCTGCATCTCACACACAACATGGTCCTCAGAAAGATAAACTGAAATATCTATATGTATTAACATTCATTGAATTTTGGGTGACAAACTACATTAACATTAATGTTAACAAATAACATTATATGACAGTTGACCCAATTTCCCCTTTAGTAACTACAGCGAAGACTCACAGAATGAATTGTTTCGTCTGTATAAGAGTGCTCCAAGATGCCATGCTTTAGAGGTTCATTTCCTTATAATGGACTGCAGGAAAAGGGAAGACGTTTTTGTTCTAAATATTTCCATGATGGGCCTTTATAGCACATTACCATAATAGGGTAACTACTCAAGTACAATCAAGAATTCCTGGAAGTATATTGATTGAAGACTGCCAAAGATAATGAGCAATTTTTTTCAAATATAAGAGGAGTTTTCAAGTTCTGTAATCCATATTTAGTGTCTTTCTTATGTATAAACGTGGTAAATACCAGCATGTATTTTTTTCTTACCGCAGTGGCTTTGCCTTCACTGCAGAAGCCCGCCACTAATAATGTAAATTTCCTGGGCGTAAGAGCTCCCTTTTCTGCCAGCATCGGCACAGTTGTTGAAAGTACACTGAAGGCAAATGACTTTATGAACTCTTAGAATCTCAGTTTTATATCTAGAAGAAGAAAAGTTTGCAAACTCTTTTCAAAGGGATGATTAATCTAGGGTGGACTGTAGAAGCAACAGACTGGGTCCTTGTGGTGCACAGTACACTCAGCAACACACAGAAGCTTTGCTGGACAATCTCTGAAAAAACATGAGGGGCAAACCAGCTTCTGGCAGTATGGAAAGGAATGACAAAATTTCACTTTGAAAATTTCCATGTTTAGCATTAAAAAAAAAAAGTCATTTGAAATACTTAAAGAGAAAGACTACAGTTGAGATTTACTTTGATAACTATCTGGCAATGTCTTCAAAACAGCAGACAACTCTTTAGAAAGCCAACAATTCCATTAGGCACCAAAGTTCAGGCCAGTCCACAAAAAAAAATAATTCAAATGAAAGCTATACAAAAGTAGGATTTTCACCTTGACCCTTTAACTATGACTTTGACTTGCAAAGTAATTCAGATAAAATTTAAAGGATTTAACAATTTGCTCAGTTCCTGCTTTCTGTTCTTTAAATCTTCTGCCCACAAAATGTAAAAAGTAATTTGTGAAAAAACAGGAAAAAAAAGGAAAAAGAAGAAAGATCTTACCAGCTTTAGCCAATGGAACAACATACAAAAAGAAAATAAATATGAAATATTAGTCAACTCAAATAGAGTGGGTTTTTTCAGCCTTTTTTATTTAAAAATATTCAAATTTTTTGGAGTTTTTTTTGAGAATGCATTGTAGGAAGTAGAACTTCCATAATCTTCTCAATTTTTTTTTCTAATCCTGTATGAGTTTAGCATGTTTAAAACTTAAAACTGGTACATGTGACAGCCAGCTCCAGAATCTGCACTGTATACTTACGCAGGAATGTTATGTGTTCATGTTTTACCTAGGTAATTTTGATCAATTCTCTCTGTAATCCAGCTGTACATAAAAAGGGAGAATGGGAGGGAATAAGCAATTACTTCAGATACCTTCTTCCTAAAAGGATAATATTTCATATGCAAACATAACCATGTTTTATTTATTTTCTTCCAAAAATAGAACAATACTGAAGCTCAGAAGAGTCCTACATTTTTTCTGAATTTAGCATTTACTTAGGTTTGTAAGCATCAGGTCTTTTAAACCCTTATACTCTTAAGCTGTTCCCTTAATGTTCTTCATCTCCTAATTTTCAAAAAAATCTTACATTCTGCAGGCTTACGTATTTTAATACCTTTGCCTTTATTGATAGCTGAAGACTGTTTCTCTTTTTACCGCCCCACTCATAGCTATGGCACAACCTCTTTTTTCCCTCAACATTCAGACAAAACTTCTCTCTTTACTCCATATTTCCTTCTCAACTCCTATACATCAGCATTAAATGCAGGATGGGATTTTACTGAGCACTTTGCAACCGTCTCTGGGTCTGCAGGGGAGGGAAAATGTGGTTCAGAAACCTTTCCTGAGGTACTAGCAAATCAATTTGCACATTAGGACACAAAAAATTTTGTCATAGATTTTGAAGCATGGGAATCCATCCAGCCTGAGTGACTTCTAGATATATCATCATCACATCAGTTCTTTAGCACAGCAAAATCCTCCACCCAGTGTAAAAGCAGATGATTTGATCCCACACCTGTTTTAAGAGGGTGCTTGCATGAACAGGAAATTTCCTCAAAAAGAAGGTACAGTAAACAGCATTCTTCATCTGTGTGTACTATATAATGGATATTGAAGGCAACTGGGTATTTAATTTCACCACCTTGTATTTTACTCTTCATAATTTTCTAATGTTAGAAATGTCTCTATCTTGGGTCAGACTTCCCTTGTTTGGGCAAGACACACTTAGCAGAATTTAAATTTGTATTGTCTATATTATGTAAATATGCAGACTTTGAATAAGTCTTTATGGAATTATACTGTTACCATTTCTGTGCACACACTTCAGTTTTAGGGATATCAGATAGATGTGAAATTCAAAGCCTACTGCTCTTTTGGCTCCTCCTGCTTGTTCCTCTGCATGAAATTTAAACCTGTCATTTCTTGCAATGCTCTGTTTTTTCCAGGGCTTCACAGATATTAGCTGAAAGATCTTATAGACTTATAAAGTGTTCATATTACTGTTTGATTGAAAGAACTTCTCTAGATCTTCCTGCTAACTGTGTTTTTCCGGTGCTCATGAACACAGTAAAATATTTGTTAAGAGTTTGTGTCACGTTAGCCGAAATGTTGATATAATGCAAAAGGCAGACACCTACACTAACTCAGCAGATGAGGCACTATCGAATTTCCAGTCTTGAGCTTTCAGTAATCATTAAACTCCGTGAAACAAGGAAGCTCAAAGACAATACAAAATATCTGTCAAAGTGATACAGAGATAAAAGGGTGTGGTTGATTGTTGTTTCTTAAACAGAGGAAGCAAATAAAACTCAAAAGAAAGTCTAGTTTTAGTTGCTATCAAGACTGTAGAGACAGAAAGTGGGATGAAGATAGTCCCAGTTTGAATATTACGTCTAGTCATGTTCAAGTTTTGCTATAGATTACACTGCATTGAAACAGTATATATATGAATATATAGACTCATGCCATCTGTGGATCTGGTAATTAATTTTTCCGTCTACAAACCAAAACAAATTTGTTGTTATTAAATACACTGCACCTGTGTTAAGAGGGCACTTCAAATTACATACTTTTAAAATTCGTAATTGTCCTTCTCCACTTGAGAATGCTATTTCAATTTAGTTTAAGTAATTTTAAACATCTGTTAGGTTAGTTTTACTGCATAACATATTCCAGTTCAAACTATCCTCTCTAGAGCTAGAAACAGAAAAATACTCTGAAAGCTATCCTAATAGTCTTTATCAACTTAGGCAAGTTTCTGTACAAAACCAGTTTGTTGTTTCTAGACTAAAATATACTGTTGAAAAATACTGCACTGTCCTATGTAGAGGTATTGCTTAAACTAGGTCTAGAGTAAGGTTATCTGCTTTTTCTGGTTGCCGTGTCATACATCATTTAGTGACACTTACAAAACAGCGTGGAAGATAAGGTTTTAAGGAATTTTTATCCATATAGGTCAGGATTATTTATAATGAACAAAACAGTAATTTGTAAACCTAGTTTAAGGATATTTCCAAGATGCTTCAGCCACTGAAATGAGCTGACTTAAATTTGCATTTGGAGACTTTAAGTTATATAAACAAAACTCAGGTCTGCAGCAAACTCTATAATTGACACTTCTAGTTTTTATAAGCTAATTTACATGTTAAAGTACATGCATCGTTTTTAAGCAAATATAAAAATCAATGTTGCAGATGTCAAAGTAAAATCTAAAGGATTTTAACACCCATGGCTGTTTTCTGTAATTCTACAAATCTCTGCTTTTTTCCTGCTGTATTTCTTCCTTTTCATTTTATGCTAATTTTGTACTCCATGTAAACATCTTTGCCACTTTACATGGTTTTACTGCAGTTTTCCACAGCGACAAGATGGATAAGTCAGGCTCTTATTTGGGGGAAGTGAGAGTGAAAGAGTAATTTATTTTTTTTTTTCTGTGTGAAAAAAAAGGATATTTGTATGTATAGTGAGAGGTGGAATTGAGGATAGTGGAGCAAGAACTTGAACCATACAAGGGATGCCAAATCCTTTTCTGAAAAAGACAAGCTTCCCACCAACCCTGTAAAACTGTGTTCAGTATAAGCCTCCAAAATATGTTGTGTGATGTTCTCAGCATGATATCATGCATTAGCTGCAAAGTTCTCAAGATCTCAAAAGGTGGCAACAGCACAGAGTCTGCTCTGTCCCTTTGAAGCTCCTATCTGCAGTTGTGCATCATGGGGAGCATCCCCACTGAATAAAATGAATGTTCTTTCTCCAGCACAGCATGATAACTTTGAAATTTCAGGTATGATTTACCCGCGAAGGCTACCCCAAATTCTTTAAACCCAGGCCCATAACCAAGACTTAAGATAGGCAGCCTAAATGAGATAAGTGAGATCAAGACTGATAAAGAGAAACATGAAAAAAATAAAGAGGCTTGTGAACTCCTTTGTGTGAGAAAGTTAAGAGGTGTTAAGAGAAAAAAGAACATTAGGTAGACAAGAAGGCAAAGGTTAATGGGCAGAAGGCTTGTCCACAGCAGGTCATATGCTCATCAAGAGGTTGAGTCTAGAAAGTCACCTCTAGAAACCTTAGAGTACTTCTCCAGTCATTAAAAATCTATGAAATCTATTGGAAAAATAAATTATAATTTATATGTATTTTACTCATAAATGGGTATGTGATCCTGCTCAGACATTAAGTCTCTGAACCACTACAGTGGATGACAAAGGATTTTAGTCCAGAATAACAGATTTTATATTTCAGTTACAGAAAATTACCTTTAAAATCCATCCACTAAACACACTAATGGCAAATATTGCTAAATAGTTACAAGTACTTGACAAATCCTTTCAGCACACTGCTCCAGAATAACTGTCCAGCACAGACAACAAACCCTTTCTCAGATTTTTGCCTACTGGATTTAAAACTTTGCAGATTCTGGGGGCTTTGGTACTTAAGACATCCTTCAATAACTTTTGAAATTACTGATAAGTGGTACCATGACTGAGAGCTAGATTCTCTCCAAAGGGAAACTTGTAAGGGTGAAATGAAAAGCAGAAAAATCAGAGAAATTTCACAACAGCAAACTATAATATTCCAGAATGAAAGTACTTAAAATAAATTGTCAGTCCTAGCTGACACTTGGACAGTGTGACACCATACAACTGAGCAAACAGCTGAGCACCAGATTACCCACAGTTAAAATGGTTACAATTAAGGGACAGCAAGGTTAGAAAAAAACATGATTAGAACAAACAAGGCTCAGTCCTGGGTGAAATGCAAGTTGATGTCAGTCTCAAAATTTATGTTGTAATCAAAAAATTCCATGTATGATTACATAAGTATATATATCTATATCTATATCCATATATTTATATTTGTCCCTATTCCACCCAGAGCTCATCCATGGAATGAAAAAATCCTTTGTTTCTTCATTATGATAAAGGATTAGCAGAAATCTTTGTAGCAGGTGTAAAGGCTCAAACAAATGGATAGATTATAGACAGTGTCATAGAAATTTTTCATCCTTGGAAAACATATACCTAAATAAGTGGATGAATACTGAGATGCCACTCTGAAATACTGTAAGCTTAACCAGGAAAGAGTTTTGTACTGCTTATATATGTTATACAACAATCTGTATTTGAATCATCACATAATAACTTTGGCCACAGGCAAATTTTCTTGGTACTTTGAGTGTCCGACACAGCAATTTTAATACTTTAACACAGTTTTCTGTGGGTGGTACAGCTGTGCATATGGAAGCTTTAAAGGACTCCTAAAAAATAATTTTTATTAGAAAAAAATACTTTTTTAAAATCTTCCTATTTACAGAAGGCAAAAAATAAACCTTGATGAAATATCTATTCAGAATGATTTTTAAAAATCTTAAGGCATATAGCTGGTATTCCCTTGCACTTTATACATTCAAAAAGGTGACATTTTCAGTCCATTTGAATTCCATACTCAAAGATACAGCTTGTTAAATATTGTTCCCCATGCCAGTGGCATTTTGTGGACTTTGAAGCTGCTGTTTGAAAGACACTCCTTTCCAATTAAATGAAAGATCAAGGACAAAAAAGGATAGGTGTAGATCACTGTACTAGAAAATGAAATGTTAATCTGCTGCTAATATTGACTATAAAGTAAGAGGAAAATCTGGCAGCAGATGAAACTCTTCATAAATACTGTGGTTATCTTTAAATTTGCTAAGAGAGCATACAAATCCATGAAACGCAACAGCTGAAACCTATCATTCTAAAATTTTGAAAACGAAATGTAGTTTGAATTAAACTACTTGGGGTGAAATTCTCTTATTAAAAATCACTGAGTGACACCTTATAAGCAACTAGGAATGAAAAGTAAAGTAGTAAAACATCAAAGTAACAAATATTAGAGAGTACTCAGAAAATTTTTTATCCCTCACATACTCGTCCTTTTTAGCTGCAAAACCTCTGATGCCTCAGTTCCCTTTTCAGTGCACACAATTTTAATCTGCATTTGTGTATCCTCGAAATTATTACTTATATTTGGGAAAGCATAACTAATTCATCCTTCCTTTTATCGCAGAAAGACAGAAGAAACTGAGGTCTGGAGGAGAGATTTATCCCTTTACCTTCCTGCTGGACACGCAAAAAACCGCTTCTGGCTCCTTTTTGTACAGTCATCTTTTCCAAATGTTTTCTTCTGTGTATCTTTCCATCAAGGAGAGAATAACTTTACAAATAAAGCACCGGAAACCCTCACATTACCAAAACCAATCCACAGAATTCATAATTAAAGAACAAACCTGATGTCTTCTCTGGTAATATCTTTGCATGTTGCTTAAGCCTTGATAGTTCGTGACACCTCAACAAAATTGTATATTAAACTGACATGGACCATGTGGGATAATGGATTGTTTGGCACCTGTAATAAAGGTATATGGGGAGGAAAGAAATCAGATCTACAGCTTCAATTAATTTTTGTTTGCTCATTCAACTGAAGGAAAAGCTGATATCATCATTTCTGGCTCCTCAACTTGAAAGAGAGCAGGAGCTCCCCTTACTTTCTTATGTGACCTACAAAGTGAATGATATTATCAGTCTTAATCAATGCCTAGAAGTGCTTTACCTTATAACTGCTTACAGTTTTTGTAAATATGACTAATGATTTTTAATTTGCTGGTGGCAGTATGGCTCTTCTTCAAAAATTTTAGAGATAAGACTCCCTAGCAGCCTCTTAAAGCTCTCTGAAATTTTTCATCATTTGCAGATATTTTAATCTAGAGTTTTATAAAACTTTACTTCCATGGGCAACAATATTGTAATAGGCTTGCATGGTACTAGGATTTTGAAACGCCAGGAATACAGATTCTAATAGATGAATAATTTTATTTTAATAGCTGATTATTTAAATTGGGTTAAAAAAAATGTTCTGAGGAAAAATGGATTGTGATGTTGAGTTGTGTACCTTGAAAAAGAAGCCAAGTCGAGTGCACACACATTCTTTGGCCCAGAAAGCTTTCTTTTGCATAAAAAACATATTGAAAAAAAAGCTACAACCCCTAGCTGTTGGATTTGTTACAAAGACAAGAATTTTGAAGTCATGTGGCAGGAGTGTGACTGTTTTCTGAAATCCTGCTTAGATTTTGGCTAACATGCAGCTTGTGCTGAGGGCTGAGGTATGTTGGGGGCAGCACCACTAGGTCAAAGTGAGGGCAACACGTAGTCAGGACCGTGGCCAGGAAGGGCAAAAGGTCATTATGTGGTCAATATCACCTGTGCTTGCTGTCTCCAGCAGTTAAAATCCTGTGTATTGTTTTTCTGACAGTTTCTCCAGAATCTGCTAACTAAAGGAAAAGATATAGACCAAACTTCCAAGCTGGAAGGTATAAATATATCAGCTTACCCGAAAGAGTTTTTGAAGCAGATCCAGCAGCAGCTTGAATGCTGAAGGTTTGTGCTTCCCAGTGTGTTACAAGGAACATTCACACCACGATGGGGGAGGAAGGCTGGGTAGTACCCTTACCTTCGGCTAGATATCTATTTTGTTCATAGGTACACAAGATGCAGGTTAGAGAATGTCTGTATCAGAAACCTCATGAATTGATGAATCAGTGAATTCACATATTAAACAACTCTGTACAAAGGGAATTCAGCCCTTAGATGTTGCATTTTTTTTCTTTGTAAATGAGCTCACAAAATAAAGTTTAATTCACAGAACACATTGTCCTAGGAAGCTGAGACATCCAAATGGACCATGACACCATTGACCATTACTTATGACCAGCTGCAACACGACTGGAGTTGATTATCTCAAAAAAAAGAACCAAACAACAATTCAACTGAAAATGTAAAGTGCAGAACTTTGCTTGCAACACATTTTCAAGGATGTTGCAGTAAGATTGGAAGCCGTCTTCCTCCACTGTAAAATTTCTAAGCATTACACAAACAGTTATGGTCCGATGGAAGATATTTACACCCAACAGATGAACAAAGCCAGTATAAACAGAAAGAGAAAATTTCAATTGAAATACAGCCTGAGAGTCTGTTATTAAACAATGAGACATGCAATACAGGAATAAGAAGTGACGTAGTGGGGAATAAGCCATACAGGTTAGGTCCAACACCGAAAGTATTTAACATGTAAATAAAACATCCTAAGTGTTTTCATTTTATATGCCATGTAGAATTTTCTTATTGAGGATAAATATTAAAGTATTCTGAAATTAAACATAATGCTTTTAATAATGTACTGATGCATTCATGATCAATTCATTAATCCCTTAACAGAAATATTTCTTCTTATTAAAACATCTCAAAAAATGCATTTATTGCATGTTAATCTAAGAACATATGCATGGCCTCTTTTGTGTAATTACATTAATATGCTGCTTAACTTTTTTCCTTGTTGATTATTAAAGAACGATGACTCATAGGAAGCAACGGATTATGCAAAGAGATAGAAATCCAGTGCAATTTGAGACCTATTTCTTAATCATTATTGTTAAATTTATTAGACTCTTGTCTCTTTTTGTAACGAGACAAACAATTCAGCTGAACTGTGTAAATTCAGTGAATTTTGGCATTTTGAGTTTCAAGTATTCGTTTACTTAATAAAAAGTAATTTATATTGCCTTAGACTCTTACTGAATTCTTGTTAAAAACTTCCATATTAATTTTAGCATTTAGGTTTATAGGACAGTAATTACTAGGTGTGCGCTTTTCCCTTTGGCATAATATTGACCTAATATTGAATGTTAATGAAGTGTTCTATGAAATTAAAAAAAAAAAAAAAGACAAAGAAAAAATTATTTAAAGGAGAAATGCACAGTATTTATCTTTCTACATGTTCTATTTGACGAAGAGGGATTTTTCTTTTTTCCAATAAGAAGCTATTACTGCTTTCTAGTAGTGTTGACTGGCCCTGCATCAACCCACATTAACAGAATATGAGCTCCTTCACCTCCACCTTCCCACCCTATTAAGTGCCTCTGACAGCTTCCCAGGTGACAATATTTCCATACCCCTGGTGCATGCAAGCCACCACACTGCCCTTTGGCTGTCACACACCTCACTGCCCTGGCAGAAGACTCCACCAGCCTCTGTATTCTGGCTCTTCCCCTCACTGCTGTGCAGTGGTATGACTATGCACACACTGCTATGACTATCTCTTAGAGTTCTCCTCTCCAGCTATCTCAACTTAGTGTCTGACAGTAAAACAAGCACAGGGTGGTAAACTGGGCACAAAGGATAAGCGGACCAAAGCAGACAGTTGGTAGTGCAATTAGAGATTAGAAGAGTAATGATAAGAGGCAAGAAAATCCAGAGAGGACAAAGGAGAAAAAAAATTCAAAAATGTATTTTAATATGGATTGAAGGAAGTGAACTTGTCTCTACGTAATTCCTTCTCTATGTCCGCACAAAACCATATGTAATGCATCTCGTTGCTGTTCCAGGTTTTTGGGCTGATTAATAGATTTTCTTAATGCTGACTTTTGGATTCACAATAGCTTCCTACACCTACAAAATAAAATTATTTTAGAAGAGACTTTGAAAGATGACTAGAAAACTATTTTACTCTCTTCAAAAACTCACTAAATTAATTGTGGAAAGTGTTTATTTAGAGATACTACCTTTTTTTTTTCCAGTGCTATGGAATAGCTGTACATCATTGGAATGGAAAACTGTTTCTAGTGAAGGCTGGATATTATGGAAAGCAATTGCCTCAGGAAATGATGAATCAACATAGAAACCAGCTAAATTTTTAATGATATTTTACATTTCCAGAGCTATTTCTTAAATTGACTGAGGAAGTTCTTAATCCTACAAACACAATGCAAAAAACAAGATGACAGTTGATTCTCAAACCAGCTGAGTCTTCTCAAACCAGCTCTTTTCTTGTACTTGCCCATGTAAAGAGTCTATACTCTTTTTGCCTGTTTTGCAGGAGCTGTCTGGGTTGAACTATTTCCCACAAGGAAATATGACTAGTTTTATCACTGAGACTGATAGCAGGTTGGCCTCCTAGCATGGTGTTGGAATTAAAGCTCCGTCCTGGACACAGACATATATTTTGCTTAGGTTAAAAACTTGCATAGAAGACAGAGTTGATTTCTATGTTTTGAGCTGAACACCATTTATTTTATAGACTTAATAATTTGATCTTATAGCCAATATAGTGTATGAAACATGCAGAAGGCCTTTGCACAACATGTTTCCAATAATGAGTTTTGTGTAATTTGCAGCAATTTAAAAACAATATGTATAGAAGTCAGAAATAGGTATGCCTACATTAACTTCTACCACAGAAGCTTTTAGCCAAAAGTAGTTAAGCAGTGCAAATACACTACTAAATCTTGGAAATTCATCTCTTGATAACCTCTGAATTCTTCGTTTTCTCACAGATCAGAAAATAACCCAACTAAACAAAACCATAAACCTCACCACTGAAGACAAGAGCAACTAGGAGATGGCAGAATTTTGGGGGAAACCATTTCTTTCATCCAGCCATTGGATGCCAGCAGAGGTCACTGAGCAAAAATGTCCTGTTGCTGGTAAGGATGCTTAATTTTTATGTAAGGTTTCAACTCCCAAATTGATTGATTGATTATTCAGTTCATGCGCATGGTAGGACTACCAGTATTCCTGGAGAGTTAACCCCGCAGATGGAACAAAGGATGAAAAGAGGTGCTGCACTGGGATATATAATTTGAAGACAGTTGGGACTATTCAGTGATAATGATGCTCAAATGAATTAATTATATCTACAGTATGGTGAACATGAGTACTTCCCTTTAGTTTTTCCTCCCAACACTTATTATAAAGCATAACCAACAAGTATATGTCTGTCGGGAAGGAATAAGCTTTACCAATTGTGTGTTCATCTAACAGTAAAACCTAGAGAGTTCAGTTTTTCTCCCCATTACAATTAATCCTGTCAAACATAACACTGGCCAATTTTATTTTAGAGTTTGGAAGTATCTCTTGGATACTGTATCATTATAAGTTAAATCAACTTTGAAAAAAATAACTAATAGCTGAAAGAGCAAGAATTGAAGGAAGGCAACAGATAAATTTTTAGATTAAATACAAGCAATGATGTGAAATCACTGAGGCTGTCACATAAAGGAAAGTTCGTGGTGATCTCAAAAATTCATATAATCTTTGTAATGAGTAATAACACAACTTCAAAACCCCACAATATCTGAGTCTTTGTTGCCTCTCCAACAGCTGGAATAACTGACCAATGTGAAGGATAGCTCTTGAAACATAGAAGGTACACACTTAAACTCAGTTCAAAAAGAAAAATGTTGGGAATAGACAGCTACTTCTTGCTTATTTATTATAACTGAACTCTCTCTAGGGCTGTGGGTAGACATATTAGCAGTTAATCACCTGTTAGGCACTTTATAAACATTAAACATTTTTCTGCATAGCACCCAAGGGTTTCAGCTATCTTAATTTATTTTAGGAGTCATATTCTGAGGGCTTCCCAGAGGATGACATTATTCAAACACCCATGTTTACACTATGAGTGAAATTGAATTTGCAGAAAAATCAACGGTAATATTCTGGGCACACAGTAGTCTAGAAATTATTGGATATTGAATGGATAACAGAAAAATGAATGCAGCCATGAAACAAAGGTTGGGTGAAGACTACTGCAGAGATGAAGAATAGATGCCAATGTGCATGTGTTTGACTGAAGGTTGATGCAATTTCTGCTTTACAGTTTTACACTAGATATTCAGAATCTGGAATAAACTCTTTCCTATGGGTTTCCTGCATGACATAAATTATTACATACATGTTATCAGCTAGGCTGACAATAGAAGAAGAGTTCATTGCACTTCACCTTCTGAAGAGTCTGCGTTTATGAGAAAAAAAAAAAAAAAAAGAGGGAAGGAAGTAAAGGAAGTTCATACTTTTTGGAATACCTTTATTACCAAGAAGTAGGATTAAAAAAACCCAGAAAACTCCTCAACAAACAGCAAAATTTTGAATGGAGACTGAACACCTTCCTGGTCCTCCTCATACCCTCTCAAAAAAAAAAAAAGTTGCACAATTTTGCTAATTTTTAGTTAATGTGTATCACTTTTTTCCCCAAAGTGGTTGCATTACTTAAGACAAAGAAAGAACCTTTGACTAAATCATAAATAGCCAAGCTTTTCTTAAAGAAATGCCATCTTATCCCATTAAGATTAATTTTATTAAATGGTCAATACAGAGTGCCAAATGAAGTTTTGATGATTAAACTATTCTACTTTGTAATAGCAATTGCTTCAAAGCTTTTTTCTAAGCTATTTTCTACTGTACCACAACCCTCCAGTAACCTAATTATATCGAAGAGACAGAGGAAATTGAGCAAGAAACCTGCTTAGGACCCAGGTTTTTTTAAGTAGAGACACAGACTGCAGGGCCACAGTCCATCCCGACAGCTTTGTGTAACTTGGCTTACTCTTCATTGAACTCAAAATTCTGCAGAAAGGAGAAATAGAAGAGTGACATTGCTAAACCATTCTAAACTAGGGTGTAGGCAGTACAGGAAAGAAGGCAGATATTTGTCTGCATGAGTACAGACATGGTATAAAGCCAATAATTGGATTATGTAATTCAATGTGGACAAATATAAAGACATACAATTTTTATAGGCATCAAATTTTGAGTTCAAGGAGCATCTGGTGAGAGCTCTTAGCTATATGATATATTTTTATACACTCCTGAGAAGAGCAGAATTCTATGATTCCAGGATTACCCAACAAAAAGTAGGAAATTCCCTCATCAGCCACTGTGAGACAAAAAAAAAACCCCAAAACAACACTCTATCCGAAGTCAGGAAAAATAGCTGGGACACAAAGTCTGACGTTTTGAAGTTGAGGAAAAGGGGGGTGGATAGTTTTTGGTTTGTTTTTTTTTTAATATACAGATATCAGCTCATTCATCTTATGGCAGAAAACAACATTTCAGAAATATCAGATATAAAAGGGTAATATGAAATTGAATCAGTTAGATGCACAGTTAGAAATGTTAGTATTTAGGAAAGTGTGATTTTTTTTTTGCTTCATCACTTGCAATGCTATGCAGTTGAGGATTTTCCCTACCATTCAATCATGTATTAAGCACATGGAAAGAGGAATTTATCTCAGCTTTTAAGCTGATAAAAGACAAATATTCATCTGATCTCCACCACAAGAGAGTTCCACAGTCAAACATCCCTTTACCATAAGTGTCCTTCCTTCCTCTATAGTCATTTTGCCTCCTTGAACTGAAAAAGTCTGCTGGAAGTCTCTTGAATAAACATTGAATACAGCTGAGAAAGTGAATTTTGAATATGAGAAGAAAACCTTCTGGGAATTAAAAACTCATCACTTACTTCTGAAATAGGTTTTAGCAGAAAAGGAGTGTTTGTTGACCTCTTACAAAGTTTTTTATAGAATTTGCAAACATTCCAGAAAGATTCTAGCAAACTTTAGCAGTTTGCTATTTAGCAGACACTTCTAAAATCTTTCAAAAACAAGGAAATAAAAAAGCAAACAAAAAGAACACATTAGTATCTCCCATCAGAAACAAAACAATCCAACACAATATTAAGAAGTATTCTAGATAACCCTTTGCTCTCCACCAGGGGCAGTAGTTCGGAACCAACAGCTAATTTTTCTTCCCTGTATCTTGCCAATTCTGCAACTTTCTGTAGTTCTTGATAACAGACCTTTACTCTCTACATTTTCATTTTTCTTACTGGACTGAACAGGGTAAATGCTCCCAGTTTTATCTTATAAAATAAACACTATCTTTCTCTGCTCACCCTAACAACTGTTCTTTTTACTCATTTATATAGTTACTTTTTTTCCTTTGAATATGACTAAACAGAGTTACATGGAACATTTCACTGTTTTGCTTTTTTTTTTCCAAAGGAAGAGCTGTGATAATATTTTTAAAAATGAATGTATAATCATAGGCATTACATACTGTCGTCTGTGCTCTGCAGTCTGAACACACAGACCCTTAACCCACTTATTAACACTTTGCAACTTTAAGAAAAAGTTATCAGTTTATTTGCAGCCTGTCATTCAGCCAGGTCAGCAGTGTAAGCGAACCATGATGAAACACTTAAGTTTTACTAATATTATTATTTGTCTTCAAAGTCTCTGGCTAAGTTCATGGAGAAAGAGGAGGAATACATCTCTGAAAAACTTGGTGCACCTTTCCACAAATTCAAGCAGTCATTACCTCTATATGTTTCCCTAAATTCTGAAGCAGAGTAACAGGAATAGACTTTGTCTCTTAAAGAAGGGTGCACCACATAAATGCTGAAATTTCAAAGGTTCCTCTTAAAAAAAAAAAAAAAAAAAAAAAGGCAACTTTTAAGCTTTTTCTGAAGGTAATATCCAAGATAATGAGTGCACAAAAGACTTTTTCAGAAGAAACCTGTTACGCTTCTTGCCTGTTGTCGCTGCAGACATCCTGCTGAAGTGTATGAGGGAAGATCCTCATATTAACAAAGCTAATGGTAACTTCAAGAATTATAGGGGGGAGGCATAGGTTACTATGACTTCCTACCATGGATTTCAGCCTTTGATTAGGACTAATAGATAACATCAGTGGAGTAGTAGTTATACTTAATAAAACTATTAAGCTTCTTAATGGAAAATTCTACAGTTTATGCACTCCAGTGGGCATCATGAGGCCTTGACCAAAAGATTCAAAATCAGGCATAGACTTTGCATTATAAGCATTCTTAGAAATTACATACATACCTAAGCTTGCACTGTTTGCATGGTGGCTGAAGCTGTAACATAAAAAGCAGTTGCTTTCTTACAGTACCACAACAATCCTGAAAGAAATACTTTTCTCTAAGAAATTGTATCTGTTTTGACTCATAATATCCTAAAAAGATGGAAAATAATTGCCAGAAGTGAGAACTAAGACTGGACTTGTACAGGGACAACAAAAACATTCTTTCCTGCCATCCATTTTAATAGAGGCATTGGAACACATTTGATTTTAGTCCCATTATGGAATAAATATACAATTTTGGAACCTCAAAGCACCATGAAATGAATCTGTCACATTCTCAAGGTCTCTCTAGTATATGGCGTTTCTGGAAATCTGGTCCTCACGTTTTGTCTTAAAGAGACAGCTTGTTAAAATTGAAAACTGTGACACACGATAACCAATAACACCCTTGAGAGATTTTTGCATGCATTTGCATAATTTTGCTCCCTTTAGAAGCAATAATGTAAACATGAAGCAGACCCCTTATTATTTACACACTAAAACAATCAGTATACATTTGGTTTTGACTTTTGTTCAATTAGCCTAATCTCCTACAAAACCATTTGTAATAATCAGTATTTACTGCCATGACACATATGGGCATGAGTGGAACTAATCATCTGCAGGCTGTCCCTGCTGCTGAGCTGAACAAACAAGCTGTTCAAGACTTCTTCCTGCAAACATTTCTGCTTCATAAATCATGAGAACCTAATGTAACATTTTCCCTTTTTTTTTTTTTTTTTTTTTTTCAAGAGACTTAACGGAGATCCACAAACTCTTTTTTAAATATCCCCCAAAAAAAAAAAAAAAAAAAAAAACAAAACAAAACAAAAAAAAGACATGGACCCAAAGCAGACAGTAATAAACAAGCACGCCAGTCCAACTGCACTTTTAATCTATAGAATTAATATGTTTTCTGGCGTCCACACCTGTGACAGATGGTCAACAGAGAAGAAAGCTATCCCTATCAGAACTACTGAGTTCTTAAATCCCGATGCACAAACCACAGATGGCACTAGCAGAACAGGTCAGAGAATTAGAGACCCAGAAATAGACTTTTCCTTTTCTGTGTTGCACTTCTAAAATGTGTGGGCTCTATTTGCAAATTACCTAAAAGCAAACACATCACTGGGTTAAAGCAACTTGTCAGCCTTCATTAATATAAATGTTGGATAGTAGGTCAGGGGCATGCTAATCCAATAGATTGATCAATTCTTTTTACATTTCAGTGCTCAGAATTTCCATTGACCATGGGGAATGATTCCAGGTCACAGATCCTGAACATTTTTGTGCAACTCACAAATAATCAAGGTACTGCTTTGCACTCTAGGCAAATAATCAGTCTTGGAAATCTATTAATTGTTCGAAAATGTCACTATGTGTGAGTTGACACAGGTTCCCTGATCAAATTCTGAAGCTATGAGTGCTACAAAAATGTTTGGAGGACTTCTATTTCACCTTTGTGTGTGAGTCTGAGCCTCTAAATCCCTACGCAGAGCTGCCAAAATCAAGCCCAGAATCTACATCTGAAGAGGCGAGTAAAAAAGGCGCTTGTTACCTGTGAGAAAAGACATCATAGCGACATGATTGAAATACAAGGAATTTTTAGCATCTAATTAGAAAATTTCTACTTTAAAACAACTAACATACTCCTAGCTCCATATATGCAGTGTGTTCCCTTTGGCCCACCATAAGAGTTTGAGTGTAAGAGGATAAATTACTGCAAATAGAAATCTGAATAAAACATGTTGTTGGCAGGACTACCTCATCAGAAGTGCTGAGGTTAGAAAATCAAACATAGCCGAGTTCCTATAAATTTCAGGAGAGCAGCCAGAGATTTAAGTCTGTGTCAGTATGGAGATGGGTATTTAATTGCATCTTGAGTGCAGAAACAGTGTTTCTCCCAAGTGGTTAAAAATAGATTTAACAAGCGGGCTTTTTTTGCTTCCATCAGATATGAAAGAAAGAAGATGGGAAGCAACAGCACGAAAGGTAGAAAACACCAATTTAAAAAAAAAAAAAACAAACTAAAAATTAGTTTCATTTTTAGACCCCAGGTGGAGCAGCCTAAGACGGTTGCTTCCAGTCTTAGGGATTGCTGATCAATTGAAAGCAATGAGTAGAATGAGAGCAGAAGGGAAGGGGGGAGGAAAGGAGGAAAAGAGGCAGACAAGGAGAAGTTCTCCCTCAGCTCAAGGAGGATCTTGAGTCCTTTGAACTGTGTGTGAGGTGGTCATAAGTGCAGCTCAGAGCAGGAAATTATTTTGTGTGCTTTCCTAAAAGTGAGCGAAGGCATGAAGACAAAGAGAGGGAGCCCATAGGTTTGAAATTGCTGGGGGATGTGCATCTGTTCTCTTTCCTCCATCACTTGCAAAGAAAGCCTCCAGAGATTAAGCCAAGGTCAGTTGCTGCTGATTTTTTTTCCCAGCTTCACAATACTAGTCCAAGTCTAGCTCATATGAATTAGTTTTTCTGTACATCCAAATCTTCCACTGTAGACAGCAGTTTACTGCATCAGTGGCACATAATCAATATAGAAAGGCAAGGTTGCAAAGAGAAATAAGTTACCAGGAAAAGCAAGGACCAATTGCTTGGGATGCTTTAGACAACAGGAAAAATTGGAAAAAAATAGGAACACACAAGTAAAGGAATAAATTTTGAGCCGATAGATATTATTCCCTTTAAGACAAGAACAAAGCTGCAAAATGCTAATGCCTTTCTGAGTGGTCTTCATCACATACAGACATGAAGATTAAATGCACTCTATTACTTGGCAGCCTGTGACTGTAACCAACAAACACTTGATAATTAAAACATTAAAAAGCCATCAGCTACTAAGGACAATCTCAGCTGAAATGGACACCACTGAAATGACAACACTATTCACAAAACAAATCAATGCACTTGAAGCTTTGCAGCTGGGCTAATACAAGTAGAAAGGAGGCTGGATTAAAAAAAATCATTAACTGCTGCTTTTTTTCACAAATCCTAGATACGCACTCTTCTATACGATGCTAAGAAACATTCAGCATCATCTTGACAGACAATCATTCTGCTATTAGGTGGCAGGCTTACTTTAGACAATAACAGCAAATCATTTTCCTGTTTGAAGGGACCTAATAAATGAGAAGAGAGGGGAAAAATGAAGAGGAATTTTCAGAGACCTAACAAATACATCTTAAATTTAAAAAAAAAAAAAAATAATAAAAGATGGCTGAGTGCCTACTTACTTCAAAAATCCAAATTAGCCCCAGAAAGAAACAGCCAATTAAGAGACTTCGGGTTTGTTTTCTAGATGACGATGAATCTAGAGTGCTTCTTCCTGTTTATCAGTTGGATTTCAATACTGAAATTCCCTCCAGACTCTTTATTATATCCAACTGATAGAGAATCATGATTTAAAAATAAGTCTCTCTTAAATTTTACATTCATCATTATGTTAAAGAAGAGACTTGTTTATCCTTAGTTCATGTTGTTTAGTTATGCTTGGAAACTTACCTGTGTCAATTGCAAATGCAGTCCCTTAACAGAGGTAAGACGTGGATTTGGGAAAATCACCGTTTGTTAAAAATAGGGTATTGAATGGAAGAATTTAATGAAAAATCCTACTTTTTTAGCAGCTTTTTTCAAGTAGTAATTCCTGGATGATTTTGTAGAGGCTTTCTCTGACAAGTAGTAGCTAAGTGGTTTACTTTGATTATGTTTTTTGTTCAAAACTTGTCTAGCATCTGGGAATCACAAGACTTTGACAATGAAATTTGGTTTTAATCTGCTTATTGATTCAAAACACATCAACCATCAAAAAATGATGGGTTTGTTCCAATAAACAATCAAAAATGAAATTGTGACATATATACCCCTCTCCACATGAAACTTTCTAATAAAATATACACAACCAAGAAGCAAAAAACCCCAGGTTTCAAAGTAAGCTTCAGGCAAGCTCTATCACAGAAAGGACCTAGGCATTTGAACACAAAATATTATTAACACATGAGAATGCATTTGAAGGGTATTTTTGAAACTTTTTCAAAAATTTAATTTCTTCATCTTAAATATTCTGTTAAACAGTTCTGTGTTCACACACTCGTATGTTACTTGCCGCTGCTTTTATATACTGTTACTTTTTTACATGATGTGGCCATCTTTAATAATAAAAGCAATCCTCTTAATGGATTATAAATTATGTCACCTATGTATCACTTTATCATTAATCCTGAATGAATAACAGTTTGCCCTGCACAACACCTTAAACTAGTATGAAGGTTATGAGAGATAAATATTTATGCATCAACAATTGGCTGCTTTCTTTAAACGGCTTAGCCCAGATTCCTGAGAAATTTTAAAGGATATTACCAATATTGTCTCCAATTGTCAAATCCTTCAAAATGGTAGTACCACCCTTGAGGCAGGAATATCTGAACTGATTGTTTATTAGTCCCTGAACCCCCAGCTTTCAGCCAAATTAACACAGTTTAAATTGAATATTAATATAAGACAAACGTTGTTTTACTTAAAAACAGAGCATAAAAATCGCAGTTGCTCAAGAGATGATATGCAAGGCTCAGCACCAGTTACCTGTTCAGACAGTTAAGTTGTCCAGAGGGAATGATAATGCCTGATGCAGGCTCTGGAATTGCGAGGCCACTGGCCAGGCTCATGTCATTTACTGTGACACTGTTGGTGTTTACGATGCTATTGTCATTTACTTCCCACTACTGGTGCCACCAGTGAAACACTTTAACTCAGATGGCACTTCTAGCATTTTCATAACAACCATTTTTTTTGCCTCTTCTATTACAGTTCAGTTCCCATGACACTGAATGCCTGCATAAATAAGGATGTAAGCATTTATTTATAAATTTAATTGTTAAAAAAATTGAAGGGTTTGATTCAAACTGGTACTCTCTTAAAACTGAATATTCCCCAGCATGTATTCTTTCATGTTCAAATAAACATATTACCAGAAAAATTAATATCTTCCTAAAAATACAGAGGCATAATAAGTAACATAAATGTAATTTTAAATAGCAGATCTTTATCAGTGATTCACAGATAGAATATGTACTTCAAGACAAAGTCAAGATGGGAATAATTCTGTGGTTTTCTATCAGTGTATTTCACATGTGGCAAAATTAATTTCATTTGCTGGACAAGCTTTAAAAATATAAAAATAAAAGCCTGGAAAACCTGGTCAAATAATTACTATAATCCTGTGGTTCTCAGATGATTCAGAATTCGTATCTCAATTCTCTTCCCAAGAGGATAAACTAAACAAAAATAGGGTCAAATAGAGAGTATTATAACATTTTTTGAAAGATCACAATACTTCAGCTTCTTAAACTGGTCTGGAAAACATTTTCCATAGTTCCTGGAAAAGCAGGAACAATGTTGTAGTGGGAGGGACATGGACAAAATATGCACTTGACATGTTAAAAAACCACAGCTATCCAAAATGCTGTAATGTGCTTAATGCATATAGAAGACAAATGCTTAAACTAATTTCAAAAATTAGATAGACCCCCTCAAGATATTATTTAATTATAGAATTGTTTTATTTCATTTTCAAAGTGTATATATGCCTGCTGTATCTACTTCTTGTACTAGCTTTTTGGAGTAGGAATAGAACATTTGTTTTGATTTGTTCAATGCACAGGATTAGGAGGTCAATATGTGACAGAATTTCTAGCTAATACTAGTTAATCTTGTCTAATTTGAGATCCAACCACTTGCTAGCATCTCCAAATGTCAGCCATCATTTAGGCAAAAATCCCTGGGAATATAATATCATAAATATTGCTTGCATTAGTGAAGTTGAAGTTTCTGCTTTATTTAATAAGGAAATGGAAAGTTCAGAGCTTAAGAAAGACAACCTTTTCTCATTAATAATGGTGTGATGTAAGGCTAGAATAATGAGCGACCAAACTGTCCGATGGTCGTCTTAATGCCATACAAAAGATTAGCATGGGAAGGAAAAAGTACTTACAGAAAGTTGATATGCTTTTTATAAAGTAAAACTGTTTTATGATATCAACTCTCTTATCTTGGCATACTACTTCCAAGGAAAGCCAACATACGAATATGAATAAACAACAATTATATTGAAATTATGTCAAGAATTATATCACATTCTAGCACATTTTGATTTTGTAATTTTACTGTCTATCCCATCTAACAGCAGTAAAAGAAGCATTGAACTCATTTCCTTCATTTCCTATGCTGCTGCAGGCTGAGTTTGTCTTAGATTTCCTTGTGTAACATATCAAATGAAGGATTTTGTCATTTGAGCCCAACAAAGATGACTTTTTTCACCTGCCCACTTTGGTTAGGTGGTCCATAATAATTTCTCATCACAATGTTGCCCTTGTTGCTTTGTTATCTACTTCTGACCCTCAGACCCCCAATAAGTTTGTCACCTGTCTGGAGAGCTGAAGACCTCCATATATCTGAGCTGCTCCTTAGTGCACTGGCAACCCCATCTTCTTTTCCCAACTCCTTGTCTTTCCTAGGGAGCCTATATCCAGACATAAATCCATCAGAGCCATCCAGACACACAAGCTGTCCCCATCTCAGTTACTGCAAGCACATCTCAGTTTCGCAATTACACACACCACACTTGGTCCTCATGCAGTTTACCAGGCTGTGTGCATCTGTGCACAGGAACTTCAGAAGTGCCCTTTGACACTTGTTTCATCTGTTCCAAAAGCCCTTTTACTCCAATCACACTGTCCCATGTGCTTATTACCCCTGACTTGCACTTTTTCATTTACCTGCAAACTGTCATCATCATTCTCAGTGTATCTGGTTTAACATTCCCTCAACAAACAAGCAAGACTGGGGACAAAGATGCTTTTAGGCCATTACTGTCAAGTGGGTCCCATCTCTTGCTAGAAGTTCTCATTCCTCAAAGAGAGACCTGTGTTTATAAAAGCCAAGACACTACCCAGGACACCAGCCAGTTGCTAACTCACAGTTAGTTCCTGAGTCCTGAGTCTCGTTCCTTCAGTAGCAGAACTGAGATAAGCACGACTTGGTGTCCTTATCTTTATCTCCAGACTACTGCAGCCTCTCCTGATTTCTTCTCAGGCTCCCTCAGAAGTGATGCACATGGACAAAATGAATGAGAGCTTCAGAGTTGGAAAGCCTTTGGCGGTCTCACCAGAAGACCCTTTCCTGCCCCAGTCCGGGATGTTTGCAAGCAGCAAACCTCATGACAAGCAAAGTGTGCTCCAGGATTTCTGGTCAGATGTGAAGTGCTCTCACCCTGCAAAAGGGGACCTCCAACCATCACTACCCTGTACCTCCTCTTTGTGCTAGTGTCCTGTGCATGCCATTTCACTCTGAGGCTTCTCTGAATGGAACTTGTTCCCTTACACAGGATACTACTATTAATCCTGTGAGCTCAGACCTGAGGATATAAGATAAGGATAGATAAGGAGTCTTTCTTTTGCTGCCAGAGGTCACAAGCTTCATGCCTCTCCCATCTCATGAGTCTTTATCTATCACTCATTCAAGCATGGTCTTAATCTGTCCCTCCTTCCCTGCATCACAAGGCTCAGATCTTCCCTCTGCAGGGCTCCTTGTGAAGCCCCTCTCAAGACCACATTCATCACCCCTGAGAGCACACGGTCCACTCCATTCCCCCAGCAGCTCCTTTCCCTGGTGATCCAGGGCCCTGATCAATCTCTGCTGCTGGTGCTCCTGGAGAGGAATCCCATTACTCCTTTCTGCTCCAGACTTGACTTCCGCAAGAGTTCTGTCTGGGCCAAGACACTAGTTATCCACTTCTATTCTTTTACTGTACAGAAGCTGTGAACCTTCTCTTCTTCTTCTTTTGCCAAGCTAAAATAGATACAATATTTCAAATTTTCAGCAATAGTTTTGTTTTTATTTTAGTGTAATTCACCTTACGCCTTAAAAAGCTTGGCGTGTCTCATGATAAACTCTTGTCAGTGATATCCTTTTTCTCTGCAGACACACAGAGGTCTGCTCTCTCTGGCGCATGAGCAATCTTGTTGCAGTGGAAGCTGTGGAAAAGTCTCCTAGAACTGAGAGGTCCCAGGGTAGAGTTCAATAAGGAGTAACCTGTAGCTTATCAAAGGTAGAGAAAGAAATTAGCACATTATTTCTCAGAAAGCATATTTCAAGAAAGCAGGGACCTCCTAGTGGATGATAATGGAAAACTAACATATCATATTGTTAAAACATGTAGCAAAATGTCTCTCAAGTTACAGATAAGCTCTCCTCATCCATGCAACTCCAAAAGAGCCAATGTAAAGAAATACCAAAAAAGCTATCAATAGTTTTCTGTTATTTTGTTCTTTTTAGTTCTGTGGTTGTGAAATCAGTTGAAGATTCATATCTGAATTGTTTACAGTGATGATCAGTAGTAAGAGGCAATTTCTAACTTTTGGTGACTTGTTTCATAGTTGTCATGGTTTAGGTACTCCCAAAATTAGTTCTCCCACCAAGACCCTCCAAGACACATTGCCACTCGCTTGCTGCCTCTTGCTTACTACAGCCCCTCCACCCCACCTGACCCCACGAGTGGCCTGAGAGGTGAATTGGTGTCAAAAAAAAGGCAAATATTATGGGTTGAGATAAGGAGATATACAATTTACTGGAAAGAGCAATAAGATAAGAAAAGGAACAGTAATGGCAGTGATACTAAAAACAAAACTGCATGAAAGAGAGGGTGATTCAAGAACAAAATGCTCATGAGCCCAGCCCAAATGGAAGCAAACACTTCTCTCCAGAAAAGAGTTCCTCCACCTCCCAGACCCCCCTTCCCTGCACCTGGCAATGACCTGAGGTGGTATAGAATAACCTTCCTGTCTTAGCACTGCCTCCTCCTGACTACTGCAAAAATTAACCCTGTCCTGCCTGTAGCTAGGACAACAGTAAAATGCGTAAATCCCATTTCTCAAAAACAGATTATTTGGAAAATTTGTAAAGAGGAGTATCCACCTGTTATTTCAAACACTCAGTTCTCCAGTTTAAGGTGAAATAAATGTCCTGGACACGATACCTTGAAAGGACAAAACTTTTAAAACAGTCTAGTTTTTCACTGTAGTTTAAGGACATACATTTAGACTCTATTTCTCCTACATTTAGCTTAAAGTTATCCTTCCGCTAGAAAGCTTTCTGACAAAAGCACTAATTACATAGCCTTCCCTGCCTACAAGCTTATTATTTCTGGGAAATCTTAAACCACTGGGATATCATAGTCCTCCCCAAGCACAAATTTTCCACAAACTGAGTAATGGCATGTCTATTATGATACAGTCACTCACATGTATTTGAAAAGAGATTGCAAAAATTCAGATAAAATTCATCAGAGTTTCCTTCCTAAGAGAAAAAGGAATCAATCATCATTCACAAAAATTTAACAACAATTCTTAATGAAAACCATTAATCCAAGCATATAATTAGTGGAAGTTACATAAATGAAAAATGTATAACAACATGAGGAATTGACTACAACAAATGTTTAACAACATTGAGGAAAAAGACTACAACAGTGGAAAATTATATACAATACTTTCAAAATAAACTAGTTTCTTTAAAAATAGATAGCTTTTTTTCCCCCCTTCTATAAAAAAAATTTCTATTTAAAACAGGAAGAGGTAGAAAGAACCAAGTCTACTCACATTTTCTGGTTAAAAGTTTCCAAGATAGAGGAGTCATACCAACAATATATTCTGTGGAAAGCAGGTTGGAGAAGACTGTTACACCTCAGTAGCCATTCTCTTTACATCAGTTGGCTATACTGCTGGGAGGAGATTCTTGTGAAATTCTATCCTGCACTGCTTAGTTACATAAAACCAGACACTACTGAGAATTGTGTGATACTCCTCAGTCCTTGGCTTCCAGGCATCCTCAGCATGAGATTCCCAAAAGTGCACTGCAACTGCCTGGATATATTGCTTTCATTGGAAAACAAAGATATTATTTTCATCCAGTGGTGAACAACCCAGATTCTTTCCCACATGGAAATGACCTGGAATCCTTCAGGAATTGACATTTCTATCCTATCTCAGAGCACTCCAGCACTCAATATATCTCTTAGCCTATATGAATTAAAAAAAACCACCAAAAACTTCTGGTTACTTAGTAATTGCATTTATTGTGTATTTATAGTGTGTAAGTCTTGGCAACGCTGAAGAACTTTTATTTGAGGGAGATTTACTGTAGAAAAGCTGTGTAAAAATGTAGAACAAAATAAAAACAATTGCTCCATCAAAAAGGTAAGTAGACAACCTTCCTAGAAGCTGGATCTGGAGAAGATTTTTTTCTTTCCTTTTCTGCCATTGAAGAGAAAATTTACTGATCACATAATTTCAGGTGTTTTTTTGACCTATAAGAATATTTTCTTGTGAAAGCTCTTGAATGTGATTCTCTATAGCGATGAAAGAAGTAATAATTTTCAAGTTTTCATGGAATAGATGTTGCTTGTAAAGAAATTTTAAGGAAGTCTTAGTAATAAATCAAACGCTAACAAATTAAAATCATGCAAGAACTGAGTTTCATTCACAACCATATTGCATCTATGTAGCTCATTTGGCTTCATTAAAGCATGCAATTTCTGATCTGGACAGCTAAATGGATGGAGAAAATGAGGCCTTCTAAGCTCTCTCTCATTTTTTTTTCACATTTAGAGAGCTCTATAGAGATTTCATTGCCTGTGAAAATACTCAGTCTCTCTCAAAAAAAACCCCTGTTTTTATGCATAAGCCTCCTCTGTTAACCATCTATCTTTAATGTCTTCCAGTTTTCAAAATCAGAAACAACATTATGCTGACCTACTCTGGGAGCAAATGAACGTTTCTTACTGGGTTATATAAAGCTTTCAACTGATAAAGAGAAATGCAACTGATAATTAAGTAAATTAAAAATATCTGATGCATCATAATTTCCAGTCATTGGTGCTAAATAATTACGTAAAGAAGAAAATCTTTTCACTTTTTGTGCAATCACACACTAATTGGAGAGATTAATGGTACTAAGTGTATTTCGCAAGTGTTGAGCCATTTCTGAAAGCACTTGTAGCGTGAAATACAATATAGCCTGAAGACTAAAGTGTACTTAGAAGACAATTACTTTAGCTTCTAAACAATCCAATATGATTTTGCTCAAGCAGCAGTGTCTGAAAAGGAGCATATATTACATTTGGTTTTGTACTTTGAGCTGCATATTTTTTTTGTATTTCTGTCACTTATATTTTACATCAGTAGGAAACATGCTAAATTTGGATAAAATATCTGTTCTTTTGGTGCAAATGATGGATATAATATGATTACTTCACTCAAGGCTTGAATCATGAAAGGACCCTTGTCATATATCTTCACATAAGTGAGTCAAGGTGCATATTATATGCATGATCAAGAAGCAGAAAGTCTGACATTTGAAGGTCAGATCAGAGAGGGCAGTAGCAAAAAGGAAATTATTATGCAACCTTTTACCATAGAAAAAGGGAAGTAATAAAGGTTATGTGAGAACAGAACTTTTCACCAGGTTCATGATAAACTGCTATAATTACACAAGAATCAAACCACCTCAAAACTCCAAGACAGTTCCTATGAACCATTAAATATATTGTCTTATATTTAAAATTAATCTCATGAAATCTCAAGATGTGTATTTATATATATTAATGTAAAGTATTGGGGAATGTGAAAATCTGCATGGACACACTTCTGTGTTTAAATTATACTTTGAGGCTTTTTTTTAAGCCTCAGTGCATTAAAGAATGTGGAATTTGCTGTTGTATACGGTAAAAACAGTAAGCAAGCAATCCGGTAACAGGAATTTTTAGAGGAAGCCCAGAAAGTGGCCTCGTAAAATACATAGCTTTACTCTGTGAATACTCTGGGGGAATTACTTACTGATGCAATGAACTGGATAAGCCATAAGTCAAGAGTGGGCACTGCAATTAATCTACTCTCTTTTCCTGATTTTGTGATGACAAATGGCAGACTGGAAAGGGACTGTGCTAAGGACCCAATTAGAGAATAGTTGCTGATGTGAAAACCATGGAAAAAAGGAGTCTGAATTTGCCCTTGCAGAGGCAAGGCTTTTGGAAAGAAAAGCTAAGCAGCTCTGTGACCAAATACCCCATTGTTGCGGTACTGAAGAACACGAACCACCTTGTCCAGGTTTGCATACCTGCGTGAGTCTGTACTGATAGTTCTTTGTGTCAGAAGCTACACAGGTGGAGTACAAACCAAGGTCATTCCAATGCACAGAATCTGACAGGTAACTGTAGGTAGTGAGCTGCATCCCAAAATTTCAAGCAGGATAATGCCATGCAGAAACAGGTTGCAGTCGTTCCAAGACACAAAGCGGTCTGTGCGCTGCAAACATGGCTGTTCAAAATATTTATGCTGAAAAGCTGATAAAAATATTTTTTATAAATTAAATTTGTTGTCGATTAAAAACGTTAGGGAAAAATCCCAAATTTAATTCTTAAAGGAAAGAAGGGCTTTGTCAGAATATTTGATACCCTTTCTCTCACCCAAGACCTTTCTACAGCCTGATCTCCACAACTTTGTTATGATGATACTAAACCAGATACAGCAGCAGACATCATAGGGACTTCATCCCGCCATCCTCTCCTGAACACTACTTTATCAAAGTTCTGAATTGTGCTATGGAAGCTAATTTTCTTAAAATAAAGGTTTGAATCTCCACTGATAATTTTGCTTCTTCTCTGTTCTGCTACACACAGTAACATAGAAAAGAAATATTAATGCTTATATATTAAGGAACCACAGAGTCTTGCCTAAACAAATAATTGATCATGAGCTCCCTAAAAATGAAGGAGGTTTCTTTCCACCTTATCTATGTTTTTTATGGTCTTTTTATGAGGATGTATATAAGCTGTCTTTGGTAAGTAAAGAAAATCTCACCTTCCTTAAACATTCAAAAAGCCTCCTACACAATTTATAATGGCAATGTATTCAGTAAGGCCCTTCTTTGTAAAAAAGTCTCTAAAAGCTTGTTTCATTAACTGTCATATTCATCAGCAGTGTGCTGTTTGTTAGTGAAAGTCAACTAAGATTAATAATATATCATTTTAAAAGTAGATTTAATATGGAGTTCTGTTGACTGAGAATACTTTTTTCAATTATTTTACCAAAGCTAACACCATATACATGCTTCTTGCATGATGTGTCAATATAGTATTATGACCAGGAGAAATAGCAGACAATGAAGACATTGTGTATGTTTCATAGCTTTAAAATTCTTCTAACCAGATTCAAAGTTTAAAAGTATTACTATGGCCTGTAGATATGCTACAAAAACATATCTTGGAGTCATGAATTTTCCTATCAACACAATATTAAATACAAATGACAATTAGGAGTATAGATATGACATTAATTTGACCAATAAAGCAGAAACATCCCACTCGTAGACATACTAAGACAAAGAGAAAATTTCTTTAAGAACGAAACCCCTGCAGATTTAAAGCAGATACTAAAGTGGTGGAAATTTAGACATTGAAATATATTTGTGAATGTTACTGCCAATGCAATTCAAGAAAGTCTGTGCTTTTAGACCATCTGACACATCATGCCCATAAATCATCATGTTGGCTTTTCTCCCATTGCTTTATTTTCATTTCCCCATTTCATTCCTGCTCCTGCCACTAGGAGCTAAACACAGAATGTAGAATATGGAGCTTTGGATTTTTACTAGTCTTAGCAAGGTTAGGTAGGCAATTCACTTGAGCCTGTTAGTAGGCTTCTCTGACCAGTGGTTTTTTGTTGTGTCTGTATTTGCAGAGAAGGTGATTCCAAAGTTGAGAGGCAGAGAGAGACATCCTTATTCCCTTGGGGTTTCAAATCAGAGTGTAGAACTATAATTTGTGGTGAGACAGTTTTTGTTCCTGTTCATGCAAAAGTGCACTACTTCCCACAAATACCGCATTATCATTTCAGCCTTAAGATAACGTGGAAGATTCTCACAGGCTATTACATCTGTTTCATAACCAAGTTCAGCTTAAGTCCTTTTACATAGGACAATTCCACACAGGATGCAACTTTTGGATAAAATTCTGCAAACCTACCTGTGCAATAGTAATACTAAAAAGTCTGAGTACAAACGAAGCTGTCAAACAGCAACCTAAATGCAGGCATTGAGTGCTATAAATAACTTGCTGTGGGAAGTGCGCAGGTGAAAACAAAAAGCTACAATGATTCAGAGTGGTGACTCAAAACACAATATAAAACCAATAGCAATTTCTGAGGTCAGAATATATTTCTTAAAATGTTCAACTCCCACTGATATTCACATACATCTGAAAACTCAACTTTCCTAGCATTTTTGATAGACCTGATCATCCTGTCTTCAAATCAAGGCCAAAAATTCTACTATTTTCCTCATAAGTCTCAAGGTAAAGGGCAATATGCTCCAAACTTGATTACAGAATTTTCTGATGGGGTAGAATTCTCTTAAATAAAGGCTGTAAAAGTTTTATTTCAGCATTCTTCAGATACACCCACAGGGGATGTAGAGGATTAATGAAGTTCAGATACCTATGTTAGTGAGAGTAGATGTTGCTTCTCATACTTGGAAAATCATAAGTTTTTATGCCAGGTAATAGGATTTTCCCTTTAAAGAGAGTGTCCTAAAACTGCAGTCCATGAAAAATCCTGGTAAATAGTACTGCAAAGAGACTGGACACTACATCTGTGTGTTATGCACACCAACTGGTAGATTTTTTCAGTAATAAAGATTTAAAGGAGCGAACGGGAGGATGCACACAACTTTACATTCTAGAGCATTCCCGAAAACATTTTTAATCTAGTGGGATATAAATTTCATGGTTCTTCACCAGGACCTACACTGTTTGGTTTGAGACAGAAAATATCCTAGTACAAGTCTACAGTTTGCTTTAGCAGCAGCGAGCAGCAGGCTAGATGTTAATCAGAGACATCCATCACTGCTGACTTCCTGAAACAACAGCATTCTGAAACAGCTGTCTGAATAGAGAATGTTGCTGCCAGTTTCCTGGGCTAATCCTAGCTTATATTTCTGTATTATCTCACATTCTCACCATTTTTTTCCCCTCAGCATACAAACCTAAGAGATAAGTAAATGTGAAAGGCTTCAGCCCTTGGGAGAGGGCACTGAAACATTTGCTTTCCTACCTATGAATCAGTATGAAAATGCTGCATATCTCTTCTTTTTTGCAATTATAATTCAAGTTATTGGAGAGGAAATGAGACAGACAGCTGCAAAGGGAAAAACTTAGGAAAGGTGAAGATTACTTAGCAGCACTGCAGCAAGCTAATTGTCTTCACTGTAAGCAAGCTAGAATAGAAGGAGTTAAATCTTTCAGCCAGTCTTCAGACTATTTACATATTGACTTGGGGATTTACACTGAACACCGAGTCCTGAATTTTGACAAAAAATATTTTTAGAGGGTTTAATGATCACCCTTAAAGGAACAGTAGAATGTGAAGTGGGGTATGTTCAGACATTTATGGAAATCAGATGGCATTTCAAGGCCAGGCACATGTCAAGGTGGTTTGTAATCTTAGGACCTCATGAAAGTTGAATTTGTGTTGAATATAGAAATGTTTTTCTGGGATTTATTTGTTTCAGCAGCAATGGAAACACTTGAATATCTCATCGAACTCATTACATAAATCATCTTTCTGCACTGCATATCGATTCAAGAGACTATATTTGAAACATCCTCAAATACAGTGTTTGCTTCAAGACAGAATGATACAAAATAGCAGAGATCTCTTTTACCCACATGCTGCAGTGCTTGTCATCCTACCATGGAGTCTTTCAGCTCTCATGACAGAACTATTCAGTTTTTAAGGCAATGATTCGGAACACGACATTTTTAACACTTTGACAAAAATTACTTTTCCCTGGTATTTTTTTGCTGAGTTTTAAGAATAACTCGTAAATATTCCATGAATTTTGTTTATTTCCCACTAAACTTTGCCTGTGAATTGCAACATAATTATCAAATAAATGGGAATATTCACAACTCTTTGTGGCTCTTAGGCGTGTCTTAGGTGATCTCCTAAGTGAAATGATGTGTTGCCTTTCTACCTTGTTTTGTTTTTTAATGAGAGAAGTACTAATTTAGAGAGTATTGACTGGTTCTAAGAACGTGCACTGAACAAAGCTGTAGCATTGTGCTTCACTCATGAAGAAAACACATATTTTTCTCTTCCTTCTGATTTTATTTTTCACTCTTTCCAAAGATATGTGATAGCAAACGTGTAAACACATCTATATTTTCATTTATTTGCATTAAAAGTCTTTTTGGTTACTCCACATTTAATTACATAGAACTCACTGATTAAAAGAAACACTACTGTCTTATTTCTGTCACTTTGATATATTACTCCAATTTCAACAGAAGATTTCTTCTGGCTCACACTTTTGGTTAGTGTGTTCGTAAATACCTTCCTTAGGCAATTCATTCTGTTAGGAATGTGTATGACATTGGAAAATCTTTTTTCTCTTCAGACTAGAGTTGCTATGATTTATGGACCTGATCCCGTCCTGTAAAGTAGATTAAAAAGTCCCTTTTGAACTAGATTCACCATAATGTTATTCTAGATTTTCTGGAGAAGTGACTCTATTACATGGAAACTGCTTGTGGAAAAGCTGCTATGGTCCTATAGCTACAAAGGTGAAGTAAACACAGGTCAAACCTTTTCACAGTATTATTCCTACTTCCTAGAGACCTTTTCTTTTGCTTTTGATGAATGTTCTTAATTTTTATTTTTCATCTTGAGGAAATGGAATTGTGTACAGTGTGGATGTGTACTTTAAAAGGGGCTAAACCAAGTCTCGAATAATATAAAATAAGCCTTGCATACAATATTATAGTTAATAGTCAATTTTTACTCTAACAGAAAATCCACAGAGATGTTTGCTTCCATTTCGAAATTAAAAAAAAAGGAGGAATGAAAAGTTAGATTTAAACTATTAATTTTTTTTTTTCCATATCTTCAGATGGTTATCTCCTTTCTTCCTTTTCCATTTTCCAACTCTCATGGAATCAGAGATTCATAGAATAAAGCAGCTTGGAAGAGATTTGAAGAGATCCTCACATCCAGTCTTTTATGCAGAATAGTCAACACTGAATAGGGCAGATTGCTTAGTTGGGCTGTAAAAACCTCCAAGGAGAGGTATTCTTCAGTCTCTCTCTGAGATACACATGCTAATACTTAGTTATGCACAAGACAGACAAATTTCTTTCGCCTTATGTCAATTCAGAACCTCATAGACAGTTTCAATTAATGACAACTGACAATGTTTCATTCTTTTGGAGGAGTGTTTCTTCTACTAGCTCTATGCATGGGCAACTCTGTAATTTTGGTTTGGTTTGTGTTTGCTTGGTTGGTTTAATGTGCTATGTCCCAACACTGCATGTTGATTTAGAGTCCAGGATTTAAACCAGAATTATAAGAGGTGCAAGACATAAATCCAGCCTCCAAAACAGCAGAAAAATATACAATAAATAAGGTGATGAATGCTTCCAGGGGGCCCAGTGGATCCTCAGAACTGCATTCAGGCTCCAGGATTTTCAGGACCATAGAAAAGTTCAATTCTTTCTGATGAAGAGTGATAAATTCCTGAGGAGGGGTGTCACTTTATCATCCTTCATGGTACTCAATCCCACGTGACAAAAACTGAATGGTTTATATTGAAACCATAACAGAAAAATTCAGTTGCCCCATAGCTATCCTGTAGTTATAACTTGGCTGAGTGTCGGGGCTGTGCCTGAGTGCATACACAGTGCGTTTAGTCATGAGTTCGCTGGGTGGTCCAGGAACTCCATAGCTCCTCTTTCTGCACAGATGAACCAAAGGGCTGGCTTGAGAGATGGGTTTAAATGAATTCCTGTCCACCTTCATGTGGAAATCTTGGACTGTTATAGACTTGGAGATTCTCCCGTGTAGCTCATGCTGCGCCTAAAAAAAAATGGTAAATATTATCTGCATGCTTCAATTATTAATTAGCATTCTGAATGAAGAATCTGGTTATCCTGAAGATGTTTGCTGCTCCAAAATAGATTAGACTGTAAACAAATAGGACACCCTCAACAGTCAGTTGAGACTGTTCCTGAAAATGCAGAATATTCAGATAGGTCCATCGTCTTTGCTTTCTAAACTCCTTCTCAGAGAGGAGCCCAGGTGTGTCTGGATCCAACCTTAGCCCTCACTTTGTCAAAGTTTTGTGTCTAAAGAATTATGCAGGTGTAATTCAACCTTTATACAACTTGACTTTCAGGATTAAGGATGTCAAACCTGGTATATTTATATCAATATAAATATTTATTGTGATAGTGATTAAACAAAGATGTCTAAATCAGAATTATTTACTAAACAGTATAGGAGCTATAACTAATAATATAGTATACTACATTCTTTCTAAACCACATTGAAGCAATTATATCAAAGCAATTGTTTTAAAGCTACCAAAACCAATTATTAAATAAAGATTCATGTTACTCGCCCGTACTAATGACTGTGGGCAAATCTCTTTTGCTCACCCACCCTGAGGGGTGTATTCAAGCAAGAAATCTTCATACACACCCCAAGAAGGGGTGTAGTAGAAGACCTGCCTGTTAAGAAGTGGGACTTTATACTGTATATTTTATAGCATAAAGTGGATGACTGCCAGTCACGTCTCCAGGCCATCTGTGTCAGCTCAGCAGGTTTAGGAAAGTCAATAGCAGCATCACTTGTTTGTATCTTCCTCGGAGTATTTTACCAGTTCTACCAGATCTTCACCTCACTATCAAGATGTTTAACTTTGGAATTGACAAGTCAAGCTGGTTTCAGCATTCTTCAACGCCAAAAGCTGCATGATGCCCCCTTTTCCGTTCGTCACTGGTAGATTTGCAAATAGGGAGGGCATTGTTTGAGCTGGTTTACCCCACTCAAGCCAGAGCATCCTGCTACAGATGTCCAAGATGAAAGTGGGCCTAGAACAAAGACAAGCAGTTTATACTAACAAAATCACTTAGAAGAATATTTTACTGCCTTAGACTACTTTCTACTGCCCTAGTCAGCTGCTTTTTGTGTCTATGGCTATGCCTAGAGCCTGATATCTTAACACAATTACAAAATCTGAAGGGAAAATTTGATTTTTTCTTAAATTTCCGCTCCATTCAGTTCACTGTTTCAGGGTATTTCCAAAAATCACATTGGTCTGGAGAGCTACAGCAGCTCTTTATCTATAACAGAAACATTCATTGCAGTCTGATCTTGTTCATGTTTCTTGAAACGACTGCTTTACCACTAACATTCACAACATCTGGGATACACAAAACATAAATAATTGCCATGTCAGCGACATATCACCATCTAACATAATAGATGACATCCCAGTTGGGGGGGTGTATGTGTGTGTGATATTTACACGTACAAATAACTTCCAAGAGGATTGAAAGGTGGAAAACAATACTGGAAGAAATCATCATTCTATACAGTTGATTGGATGACAGTCTTTTTAAAGCTTCTGAACTGGAACTTTGAAAAACAAAGATGATTTATAGAGTACTTTCTGACAAGCGAAAAGCAAGCAGTATTGAGTAAATCTATAATATATTTGATAAGACTACTAAAATGTGCAGATACAAATTTTTGGAAACATTGTAAAGAAAAATTGGGTTATATTGGAACATTGTATTCCATTATTAAGTTAAGAGCTATTTAAAATATTTAAAGGAATAATGTTACAAGACAAATAATGTACCTGAGGAAAGAGCTTTACACATTAGTTAAAAAGATTTCTGATGAATGATGCACACTACAGAAAACTGGTCAAGAGCAAAATTGGAATAGTAAAGGGAGGTTCACTTGTTATAGGCAGGAATATATCTCATAAACCAATTTTTCAATACTGCATGATGAAAAAAAGTATACATACATTTTGGGAAGACTGAGCTGAGGAGAGGGTTTTTTTTTTCTCTCTTTTTGAATGTTTGTGTTGGAAGAAAATCTATTTCATCACCCTTTTCCATTCCTTCCTCTCCCTCTTTNAATATATCTCATAAACCAATTTTTCAATACTGCATGATGAAAAAAAGTATCCATACATTTTGGGAGGACTGAGCTGAGGAGAGGGGTTTTTTTTTTCTCTCTTTTTGAATGTTTGTGTTGGAAGAAAATCTATTTCATCACCCTTTTCCATTCCTTCCCCTCCTTCTTTCCCCTCTCCCCTTCCTCCCCTCCTCCCCTAAAAACCATAACTATTGAAATTTAGAGAAGATGTGTCCCTTTAATCTCTGGCACATTTTTTGTTTGCATGGAATCAGCTAAAAGAAAACAGGTTCAGAATGAAACCAGTAACAAATTTTTAAGTTATGGTGGCAAGAAAAGAAACTTCATTGACAAAGTTTTGGTTATTTGAATTAATACAAATTTTCTAAGATACGAAAGAAAAATCATATGTTAGTCAATATGTACTGAGAATGCAATGATGGACATGAAAAATTTGTGTTCTAAGAGAAAGCTTTCAGATGTATCAAGAGAATCAGGAGAATACAGAATGATGACATTTCCTAATTTTCAGTGTTTCACTACAATCTGTATTTATAAATACCACTACAAGAGGTGAGTTTTTGAATACCCTTTCACAATTTTTTAAGTTGTTACAGAGAAAATATGATTCTTGTCCGAGTCATAAACATCATCTAGACAGCCTTGTGATTCATCAACATGATCGAACTGGTACGTTTTTTCCTGTGGACCTGATGATGGAATCTGATAGCCTTAGCTGGTTGTTACCCTCCCTGTGAACCAGCAAGAGAGGAAATGACTGCAAGAGTTTCTTGACAAGGAAATAAAACAGATCAAGTGCTGATTATTATTTACCCTTAGTAAGGCAACCATGAAGCCAGAAGATCAATCTGATACTATCTAGAATCAGTCTATTGATTAGGACTGTAAAAGCAACATAACCCAGTAAAAGCATCATGTTCACAGCATCACTGGAGTTGTGTGACAATAAATATGTAGAGGAAAGAGCACCACGGGATTTAATTTTTCTTCTTGATAGCTATTATTGCCCAAAACATATATTTTAACAACTGGCTTTTTTTTCTGTTGACTTTAAAAATACTAATAGAAGTCATATAATTTTCTTTGCAGTGACACAGAAAGAAATACTTTGCTGAATATAATCAAAATTACTTTGCCGAACAAAACCTTCAATTAAATTCAAATTAAATGGCTCTTCTGGTTTAAGACGTAAAGATTGATCAGACTGCTACTGAAGAGCTTATGCATGCAGCAACCTCTTTTCTCCAACTAAGAAAACAAATTTTCATAAACATCACAATTAAATCAGTTAATAAAAACCTCATGCTGATTAACATCAGGGCATCTAATATACAAAGTTTTGATTAACCCAAGCATATCAGGACCATTCCAGTAGCGGAGAAAAGTGTACTCCAGCAGTCATTGATTAACAATTATTCTCCTTAAGCCTGAATTTCCTTTCTGTTCCATCCAAACAGCTGGTATCTAAGTCCATCTCTTTCATGCCCTGGCTCTGCATGACAGTCTTCTGTTCAACCCTATGTAAATGAATTAATTTCATGCACACTTTTCTTATTTTTGTCATAAACCAAGAAAAAAATAATAGTGTAAACAAACCATAGAATATTACCATTTTCTTGCAAACAAGAAAGTTTTCAACCACACTGTCAGTTCTTTCTACCCAAAATCACACTTGCTTTTGTTTTGGAATGTAGTTCAGTTTAGCTTCTATCCTAAGCAAACCCAGAACTTTTTACAGAAGCCAGCACCAGATTTTTTTTCTGGCCTTTAATAACACCAACTATTATTCTTTTAGTCTTCTAGCCTTAGAGAACAAGTAGCAGCTAATTAGCCACGTTCCTCAAAGCTCACTTTATCTTTCCCATGCAGTTCACGACAAAACTATGACTAAATTATGTGAGAAAATTTTTATTTTGATGATGGACCTCTGTGACACCCAGATGATTAATACTTCACTATAACAGCATAAAAATTGAGAACATTTGGTCTGTCAGTGTGTGACATATCTCTAAATGTCCTTCTATTTGCAGTATGACAAAATTCTTGACTTCAGACCAGATGCTTAGTAATAACGTAACAAAATATCATTTATTGCAAATAGTAACAAGACAATGATATAACCATTTATTGTGTAATGGAGCATTGATTTTTGAAATAATCTAAATCAAACTGGTTCTCTGATGAGTCACTTTTTCACATGGAACACAAATGATTAAGTATATTCAACATGCATAAATAATGAAATCTTTTAGAGATTAACCAGAATTTTATGCTAGGAGGGCCAAAAGCCTGACAGCACAGTTTGAAATCATATTCTCTTGCACTTACCCTTCTTTGGTATTGTCCAGCCTATCAGCATCCTGCTGTACTGTTCTCTGTGGGAATTGGTGTGGAGAGGAAAGGAAAAGGATGGATATTCCTGTTACTTACTTTTTGGTGCTCTTTCAGTTGTTATTTAAAAAAACACTCCATGAAATCTTGCTTTCTCAAAGAAGATGAACAAACATGATATGGTTTCCTATGCTGCTTTTCCAAACAGGCCTGTGACTTTAGGAATCTCATCTTTTAATCCCCTCTTGTCACAAACTATTTTCTCTTTTTTCTTCTTTTTTTTTTTTTTTTCCCTTCATGTACACATGTAGGAAAACATGGAAACAAATCAAAGTTGTTCTTTTATCAGTCTTCAGAAATCCTTCTCTCTCACACCGCATAAGAAGCTTTTGTTCCAGCTTAGTTTTCTGGCTATTTTACTCCATGTGCAGTTTCATTGCTCCTCTCATTTAACCTAAATGTAAGATGTGTGCCATACCTACCACCATTAAGAAGATCTGTGATAACTTACAGACTAAAAAGAGGTCCCTTGTTCAACCAGCTAGATATTGCTAGTCCAGGTCAGAGTTCCTCCTATGGGAGTAGGAGTAGTAGCTCTAGCTGTGAATTCTTTTGAGAATCTAAAACAGGTATTGAAACTACCAAGTCTCTTCAGCTATGCCTAAACTACAGGACTTGGAAAGTCTCTCAATGCCCACATTTAGCTGTGAGACCCGGCAGCATCATGGTTCAAAACACATATGCACGTGCTAATACATACCTTGCATCACAACTTGATTTCCATCTGAAGAAAAAGATCCATCCTAAAATCATATCACTAAAAAATGTTGCTTTTCTGTTATAAACTTCACTTAGTAACACATTTGACAAGAAAGAGAGCATAGCACAGAGAGTTTGTCCTGCAGCCTTTGTCTTTACAATTTCCACTACCCGTTATTTTTTTTTTCTTTTAACAGCATGCCACTTGAAGTTCACTGCCTCTATCATAAAAAATATTGGTTGTGCTAGATTTTTTTTTTTACGTGGATATAAGTGGCTGCTTTTAGTATACGATCATGAAAATGTACTGGGGTATCTTTCGATTTACATGCAACAACTAATTGTGCATAGCATTAATTAAAACAATAAAAAAAAAAAGAAAAAGAGAAGAAAGACTACAACAGCAATTTGAAAATTTGAGTATCTTACCTATAACTTACCAAATTAACCATGGCTATAAAAATGAAGCCAGATAGTCCTGAAAATTTTTCAAATTACCATCTGTACTTTCCATAAAAAAACAGTGGATATGAAATTAAAAATATTTTCTACATAGTATCTACTATTGCTTGGTGAGATGTACATGTGATTGCATGAGTGGCATCTTGCGAATTGCCTGTGGATTTACATTAAGAGAAAAATGAATAAAGATATAGATATTTTCAGGATTTTCCCAAAGTCAATATATATTTCATATAAATTGGCATAGGAAAACTATACAGAGTACAACACTACATACCATTGTATACTGCATACAGTAGTATAAACATACAATAAATTTAATACGAGAAAATCTGTATACAAAATACTCCTCACAACATCCTATATCTTCACCTCTGCAAGGACACAAGAGAGCAGTAAAACCTACCTGACCTTTCACCTTTCAGTGAAAAAATCCACCTTAGAGGATTGAAGAAAGGTATTTCCTTTCACCTGAATCTTTCTAAATAGAATTAGAGGTAAGGAGGTTTAACTGTTTACAGGAGAACCTTCTTAGGCTGTCAGAAGCCATGTTTTCCTTTCAGTACTCACACTCAAAGGTATTTCAGCAGAGAAGCACTGAATTTTCCTTCTGAAATCTATTCTGTGTTACACAGAAGGAAGAGAAAGAGGCACCAGAAGGCAGAGGAGAGAAAGGGGTTTACAATCACAGCTGTAAGCCGTGGTGGCTTCTGAGGCCAGACATGGATGCGTTTCACTCTGAGTCCATAACAAGCCAAAGCAGCTGCCTCCCAAAGAGAAAGGGTGGTAGCTCTGTGAAAGGCAAGGTCTTCCCTCTCCTACAATAATATGAACTCAGGAAGATGCAGGAGCAAGAAATCTATGCTTTTTTTCTGAATTTGTTAGCAGTGGGAACCCCACAGCATATGTCCATCATACCCTATCTTACATTCAAACCTCTGTCATATTTTAAGGCATGCCTATTCACCAGCATTTAGCTTCCAGATAGATACTTACTGAACTAAATTTTTAATCGGAGTAAAAATCCATAAACCACAGCTTTTAGTCTATTGTTATTCAGAATATGTGCTTTAAGCATGCCTTTAGGTGTTACCTTGTAGAGATGCTATACCTAATGGGAGCCTTGATCTAAAACTCTGCTCTATTCTGAATGCATATTTTACTCTCTTATTCACATGCATTTTTGTTTTCAAATGAGACAAAATGTTAGTGTGGCAGTTTACTCCCCAGTATCCATCACATTTCTCAGACTGTGGTCTATTCCCATATTTTCATTTCCCTTCACAACAAATTCTGACATGTTCTGACATGTTCCACAGCGGGTACCTTTATGGCTCCTGTACAAGTAGCTGCCTGTTAAAAAGCTATCCCCTACCAAAAACTGGAAGCTGGCAGAATGAATAATGCAGATGATACTACTTTACAAAAGAAAGCTCTATAAAAGGAAGATGCTCAGAACCATCTTCTATCTTCCCCAAGGTTTCTAAAGGTAACAATATGCAGGTTAACTGCTGTAATTATAGGCCGTCTTTTTCATTAATAATGGTCTAAGAATTCAGGCTGCTCTCCTCATTCTTCTTATCACAACTTGTCTGTATAAATTTTTTGCTTCTAATAATAATGCTGCTATGAACCCTTGTCCCTCCCCATGAGGATAACAAGGTAAAGCAGCTTCTATACACCCAACGATCTTCACACAGACCACCGGTGTTGTCACTATAGACACACCTTGCTCTAGACACAGATTCAGCTCATTTCCTCAGAATCCTGTAGTAAGACGGTCACAAAACCAACCCTGCTCTCCCTCACTTGTCTCATCATCCACATTGCTGAATCACAGCACATGTGCACCGTATCTCAGCAATCCGGCAGGAGAGAAGGCAGGAGACAGCACTCTGAAGAGAGTGTGAGGCGGCTCTATAGCTATAAAAAGGTACACGTTTGTACATTTCATTGGAAGATGAGACTGAGATAGAAGTGCATCTGCATATAGGGCAATTTGGCAACTTTGGTTTTTCTTTTCTAGTGCCCTCAGCACACAGCCCAAAATGTATCTGTTCACCACCTCTGATTTATGGAGTATTACCGTATATCAGTAAAGACTAAAAATAGTCTGCAAGTGCTGAACTGGAAAAAGATTTCAGTTTTTCTGAGCTTTGTGAACATGACTGTCTTTCTGAATACAAGATTCTTCAGCGTAAGCAGCAAGTGCCCCAATGAAATGAACTTGGTTGTAGTTCATAGATGTTGGTAAGTACATTCAGAGTGGAACTGTAATGACCTAAGAATTCCTTCAAAAGCAGTCATACAAAAATTTTATGTAAGACATCATATTAACTGTGACCTTTTAATTTTCTTGATTTCAAGTCCTTTCAATTTTCTTGATTGCATTTTCACATTAGTGCTCTTTTATTTTATTTTTCCTTCACAAATTGAATTGCCATGTGTTTCTCCCTCTTTTCTTGCCCTTATTATGTGTCTTTCCACCTTATATTGACTGTTCTTGTCACCTATTATTTGTCATGCCAGTTTGTGTGAAAGGTTTTGTATAAAGAACTCAGTCTATGCAATTAAATTTCAACATTCTTAGAATAACATTTGTGTTAGCAGATGCTTACATTCCCATCACCTCACTCTGCAGTGGTTCAGGTCCCCAGTTTATGTTATGTGGAATACATACAAGTAAGCAAGGCTAAGTTGTTTTGATTAAAAATATATTATTATTACTAAATTTTGTGTACCACAGTATGCCTCACAGACAATAAACAGGATAAGTAGTGTCAGTCCCACCGCACAGTAAGAGAGAGTTTCTGCCTCAAAACATTAAAATCTAACTCTATTGAGTTAAAAATGAAAGAACTTTCTTTCCAAATATGTGAAGAACAGAGAGAGTGTTTTATCAGCATCTCACTGTGGGTTGCTGAGTCAAACCTAGACGACTCAAGGAACTTCTCTTAATATAACTACAGTTTCTGAAATACTATAGTAAGGGTTCAACCTTTCAAAAATATTGATACAGTTTTTTAAATTTCATGGGTTTAGATTTTGTTTTAAATTTTAATTCTCATTCTAAATTTAACTTTTCTCTAATTCAATAACAAAAAATAACTATAGATAGGTAGTTTGATAACACTCTAATTGTATAATGCACCATCAGTTGCTTTGTGAGGTCATGAAGTAATTAAGCATTTCTGAGACAACCAGCAGACTGGAAACAATCTCTGTTCAAATTACCTCTTGACTGTCAGGACACTAATTGTCTTCTGTCTCTAAGATTTGCTCAGAATCTAAGAAGTCAGAAATGAACTCAAGGAAGTGGTCTCATTGTCCTAAGGATGAAATGACTTCTGATTCATTGCCTATTCTATAACCGATAAATGGAAGTTCACAGGATGAATAAAGGGAGAACCAGGGCCACAAAACTAAATTATTTGACTAACAGAGAAGTTAATGAATACCTAATAAAAACCTGAGTGAGCCACTTGAAGTTAAAGACAAGAAGGCAATAATGGCAATTGCATCCTGTATTATAGGTAGGATAAAAGAGATGACACAAGCAGACTTGCCATCCTGCTTTTCTTGTTCTCTACAAATGTGATTGTGTGATTTTCAGCACATATGCACCAAATTTAAATGCCACAATTTTCACACAAGAAAGAATTAAATAGATTTTTTATTTTTAAAAATAAGGCATTCTTAGCTTTTATTTCATATAATTCATATATGCAACACTCATATGCCTTTGATGCCATAAAGTTTTCCCTAAAGCAGTGTTCTTTCACCCAGTGTGTAAGACCAAGTCAGAGCACTGATTTGAGACATTTGATTTCCTTACCATTCTTTAGAATAAGGGGAAAGGCATCTAACAAAGCTGGCACCCCTTTTAGGAAAGGAAAGCACAATCTTATGCATTGAAAAAAGGTGATAAATATTGATACTGGAACAGGTGATTTGTTGCTCATGTTTCTATAACAGAATTCTTAATGTGCGTGTGGCAGTCTTGTTGCAGCTTATTATACTATCATTTACATATATAAATTTCTCTGTATGTTTTTTAGCCATCTTAGGTAACCTGAGGTTGTATTTTCATCCTATCAACTACCACCAAGTTATTAATTAACCTTATACTCTATTACAGTTTCTACTTGAATCTGTTTGAACAACTGGTTGTCAAACAAACAATTTATAGCATTCTGTTCTGGAGACTCTTACTTTCGTTCTGTTCTTGGGGACTCCTCATTGCTCCATTGCTCCAACACCACTTTATGATGGTTTCAATGCTGTTTTAGAGTTATTGAGAGTTTGTTTTTTTTTTTCTTCATCTGATGTCAGTAATGTTGAGAATTCCAATAAATAAATAATTTTATTTAAACTCATCTCAACAGAAAAAATAATCAAAACATGCCATATAGTATCAAGAATTTAAGATGATGAAAAAATGCTAGTAGACCCCATTTTTTTAAAAGACACTCTGGGAATACTCTCTCATTTTGGCTTTGTTAGAGTTTAATTTCTCAAATTTCTACACATAAAAGACCATGTTTGCCTTTGAATTACTAGGTAGTATTTTAAAGAAGTCTAACAAAGAGGTCAGCCTCAGACACAGCTCCACAACAGCACTTAGCAGATATTTAGTTTCAAGAAAATGTTTGTTATTCTGCGGTAAATGGTACTCAATTCATTCTTAAATTAGAAGTTATTATAAATTCTTGTCTGTGCTAGAACTGGTGGTAAAAAAACAATTGAACATTTCGTTGTATAATGAAATATACACAGTAAAGAAAAACTGACAGCAAACTATAGATCATGTGGCATTGTTAACTGAAGGTATTGTATGGTTTTCTCTTTCAGAAAGCACCATTGTCCATCTCATACGCATACTTTAAATAAAACAAGCGGTAATAAAAGCTAGAGAAAGATAAAAGGCAAAACCTTAGAGCTCAAAAAGAACATAAACTGTCGAAGTAAGATACTCTGAAGTATCCTGTAAGCAGGTTCCCAAGATGCTTTGAAAGACATTACATTAAAATTAAAACCATTTTTATATCCTAGCCATGAAGGTCAATCCTTTCAGTAATATAATTTAGGGATGCAATATCTCTATGTAATAGACTTCAGCAGCTGCTCCTGGGTGTACTAACTTCTGGCACAACATAAAGGTCTGATATCTGTTCAATACAGTCAGGAAATCAGTTCTGGGTTGCAAGAGGAAAGGGCACATGTAGACAAGACTGGTGTGCTCCTCCCTGGCTGAAAACATACATATCTTCTGTCAGATTTGGCCAATTCACCTGTAGTGCTGCAGCATTGCTTTCAAGACTGTGCTCAATCCTGTATGTCATGGCTCAGTTGATTCCTCTTTCACCCTACTGTGCTCAGTCTCCTGTAATCCAGTGTCCAGGTATGATTCTGGTATTCCTGTAACCGAAGTACCTTTGGGGTTCTTATTCAATTCCTCAGGGAAAACTAAATATGGAAGAAATTTAAAAGAGCATAGATCAAACATACCAACAGCACTGAAGAACCATGAGACCTAATGTCTTTAAAGTTCAAGTTTTTTGATAGAAGGAAAGCTTGAGAAATTTAATATAAGATTAATTTCACAAATTAGTGTAGGAGTTCTCTGATAAAGTTGCAGACATCTTCAGATTGGTTGCTTTTGAACTTTCATTAAGAACAAAAAAACTAACAAGATTCTATTCTTAAAATTAGAATTATAAAAATTTTTTCCTGATTACCCATCTGCATTACAGCTATTAAGATAGTAGCATTTGACAGTAAAATAGCAGAGTGACAGAGAATAACTGCTTCTAGACTCAATTTCATTTTTCAGTATTTTGCACAGAGATGCTACACACAGATGGAGAGGCTACCCTAGTCTTAGGGGGCCTCAATGTCTGAAATTAAGTAATTTCTCCTTACATTACTTCACAAATAACATGCACAAAGGCACAAGAGTTTTCCTCAGATGGCTCAATCATGATTCTTTTAGAGATTCACAACCTATTTTTATAAACAGTCAAAAATTATTCATTTCCCACCCATGTGCAATTTTCTTTATTTCCCACCAGCCTACCCCATGCCTTCACTTTTGTACTCTCTTCTAGCTTCTTTTGTTGATCTCCCTTTTATTTTAGATTACTTTTTATAACTCTTCAAAGGCCTCCCTCCCATTGTCCCTTGCTCATACCTTGCTCTGCTGAAAAATCTGCAGCAGCAGGACTTTTTTTGAAAAAGTGACAAGAGATGCTGCTGATTCAGTGCAGCAAAGACATGATACAATGAGAGCAGTGGGTGGTTTTACAGCTTGTGTCAAAATATGGGCTGGCCTTAGTTTTCTTGCAAATTTGTTTAAATAACTGCGTGTGATTCTTTTTATCAGGAGAAGCCAAGCTCAGAATAAAGTTTTTGCTGGTTTGGGAGAATTTTTTACCTATCTACTCTTCTGCATTCTTCTCATAGAAAAATATCTTGCAAAATATCCTCTCTCATGAAGTTGAGGATAGATACATACTATGAGGACTAGATTCTCCAAGCCAAATATTTCTGAAGGGCTTCTTAGCATGCATTGATTTGTCACTGTTTTACAGAACAGTCCAATAACAAATGAGTTCCGATATTGCTGATTAGGGAATGTCCACTCTGAAAGAAAAAAAAAAACAAAACAAAACAACAAAACAACAATGCCATAACTGAAAGAAATCATAATGGTTTGGGGCTTTTGGAATGACACTGCAGCAGAAACTGCATGTGGGCACCCCACTATTCCTTCAAAGAGCAGATTCACAAAAACCAGCTTTTTTGGGCAATGTGTTCTATCACTCCTATGCACGCTGTTACGTCCCACTAGCTGTCATTGCAACTACATTTAGACTCTCCTAGTGCTCAGGAGGCCATCTGCCTTTTTTTCTGGGGAGTTCTGGGGAAGAACGGAGAAGGACAATAAAAAGATCTTTCTCTTACTCATCCAGCCCCCACATCTATATCTTGAGAAATTGGAAAGGAATAGAGGAAACAAAATCATCACATTTCTGGGCTCAGAATTCAATGTTACTAATTATTTAAACAGAAGGACTACCTATGGAGAATATTAATCTGAATTGAAAAATTGAAGTATTTTGAACAGTCCAATGAGAGATGCACCTATTGGGATAAAATCCTCTAGGTCCTGAGTACATGCAAAAAAATTTTAGGCATAAAATCTTTAGTTAATATAAATACCAAGTTCTGAGCTACTTGATACCTTGAGTTTTAACTTTTATAATTTAAAATCCTGTACTGTCTAGAGTATAACTCTGAAGTTTCTTGTAGTCTGTTAATTGCTGCTCTCTTAGGCCAGATAGACATAACAAACCCTCTCCAGGCCTGCCCTCCAAGGACACCCAGCCTGTCCTAGGCCCAAAATGTAAACCAGCATCTTGGGAAGGCGGGGAGTGAGCTTGAAGAAATTACATCAGTAACTGAAGCTTTAATTGGAGAATTAAGCATTATATGCAAATGGACCAAACTTATAAAAGTGTGAAGAACTCATGACCAGGGGTCCATCTTGGGGTCTGTCTTGGCAGTAGCCTCTGGCTCCCCAGGGTGTACCTTTGAAGGCCCTTCAAATATATACCTACCTTTATTCCCTTACACTTGTCTAGTCTCTGTTTTTTAAGTGGCCTGATAAGGCATCATAATCACTTCTTCAACTATGTCAAACCTCAGTAGAACCACAAAAAATATGCCACAGAGTTACAATTCACCACAGACAAGTTACTGGGCATGACATTTTTCCTCTTCCTAATTCACAGCAAATGCAGTGTTCCCAGAAGACAAATTTGTGATGAAAAAGCATTAGCCTAGATAGTTCTGTTTCCCAGCGGGTGAGTGGGGGCATTTGGTCTTCAAGGTTTAGGTGATATACATTGTGTAAAATGCCTTACTGATATGAGCAATATTTCTTTTCACCTCCGTTTACGTCAGGTAGGAAGCAGTTTAAGTGATCGTTATATGAGGTCACATCTTTAATAAAAGTGTCCAAACAGAATTTTATTAAGCTGACAAGGAAAGTTCTCCTATGTAAACAAAACTTACTCGTGCCTTTCTCTTACCTTCTTGGCCAGCAGCACTTCAAAAACAAAGCAGAAATGAACAGAAGTCACGTATGAGCTTTGTTCTTCCATAATCTATGATTTTATTTCATGGTCTGAGTGCAAAGGTTCATATGAGACTTCCTGTCTGACCCTACTCCAATTTTTCAAAAATACTGGGTTTTATACTTTTTTTTTGTTCATATAGAGGATGAATTGTCTGTCCTGTGTGTAAGGACTGTTGTTTCCAGAATTTTCTAATGCCTGCTACCTAACATTGGTGCCATAATAATCCTACTTTGATCTTGGCTGCAATGTAGGAAGCCGGAAATCAGAAGTTGAAATCTGGCCCTAAGGAAGCATGTCTTTCATTATGAGCAGGATCAGCACCAGATCCTGCTTTGCCAGTCCTTTTTTGACTTGGTCAGAAACATGATGAAAGAAAACAAAATCAGCTTGTTTTAGGCTCTCTCTTAATTCACAGTGTTTATAATACCTTTCCTCCTTACCAGTGATGAGCCATTATCATGTGAAATTCACACTATATAAATATCAATATAAATGTATTGTCATGGTTTCAAATAACCTCATTAGTTTGGCAGCTTAGTTACAAATAACAGTTCTAACCCTCATAGGATCAATCTAACTGTTTACTTCACAGCAGGTTAATGACTATAACTCATCAAAACATCTTCTTTTTCCACAATAATAAGAGGTATGAGAAAGGTATTTAATTATTTTTAATTCAGAATATATTTTACCCCCTTCCTTGCAGTGTGTTTGTTGCATGTATACGTGGGTGGGACTTTTTCTTGCTGTCTATTAAATTATTTAGTTTAGAAAATCCTATATCTACTTTTTCTTCTATATAAAAGCTAACAAGTGGGCACTTTAAACAAGCAGGATGTTTTTAATGATTGGTTATTGAAGTCTGTGGGTGAAAGAGCTACAGGTGAAAAGTACCAGCACAGAGAAGATAAAGTGATTATCTCAGATTTATTTTGAGATTTAGAGATCTAAATCAGAGAGCAAAAAAAAGGAGATCCAAGTTATTGGAGAAAGGCTTGAGAAAGGGAAGAGGTTGAAGAAGAAAAGGAGATGGAAAGAAGAACTGGCTAAAAATAAAGGACAGTAGGAAACAAAATATCCCAAAACATTCATCTTTGTTACTTCTTTGCGGCATAGCAAGATAAGGCATGAAAGGTAAGTGAAAACACAAAGTGAAATACATAGGCTGAAGAATGAAAATCTGGTTTTATTACGCAAGTTTTAATTTGTCACATTAAACTGTATTTTTGTGGGATCCTCACTTTGTGCCTTTAAAGTGTCCTGTCCTGCTAGAACACTTGCCACTCAAAATATAGTCAAATCTAGTGTCCATTTAACTTCCTATGTAGTTACTGTACTCTTGGTAGCTATGATAAAGCTACCAAAATGAGTTTAATGTTTACTGTAACTGTTTAAGTATTAGATTAGTTTTCTATTTATTTTCTCTCATAACATCGATGGAAAGGTCTCACACTCATGTCAGAATGTTTCACATACCTATTCTCATTAAAGTGCTTTGGAGAATCTGCCACTTCAAGGAATAAGTCCTTGGTCCTTGCACAGAAACACTGTGCCTTAAAGTTACAATATACCAATGTACTTTCGTCACCAATCAGTGCTGGTTAAAACCTGAATCTTACTACATATTGTACTGTAATTTGACCTTTTTAAAAATAAATCTCTTTTTTTGGAAGTTCCTCTGAATAATTTTAATAAATAACTCAATTGCCAAAGTAAATAATGCAGCTTTAACATGAGAACTGCTACCCATTATAATTTTGGTAACAGGAGAACAGTTCAGTAGGGAAAAAGTTCCCTGCTTGATTTAACCACTCTGTGACAACCCAGCTCCCTGGTTTTCCCGATGTCTACAGTACAACATTGGCTGTCGCAGTTGAGGCGGACATGACACACACTAATTCTAATACAAAGTGCAGGCAAAAAGCGTTTATTCCAAGAGCCAGTGCCATATATATACACTTTTGTGTGTTTATCATTCGTGTTAATTGTCCATTGGTTGCTTTACTACAATAGATTCATCGGCTATTTTAACTGCACCATGCTATTATTAGTTATCTACAACACAGACATCCCAAGAATCCAAACAAAATGCCAGCTGCAGCTGTGTTTGCCATTTACTCCCTCTATTGTTTCGAATTTCTTGCTTTCCTTGATTGAGTTTCTCGCAGGTAGAAACGGGCTGTGCTGAGACCAATGTCAGAGTCAGACTCAGACAAGTTTGCTGACCTGCTGTTAATTCCCACAACTGACAATCTCCCAAGTCTTTCAAAGTAGCAATAAAACAGCAACTCTGAATGAAGCTCTGGGTATTCTGAGTATTTAATTAATTTTCCTCTTTTCAAATACATCTTGTTCTGACAAAGTGCTACACAAAGTGTGAGAATATCTCTCTCCACCCTGAAGTGTAACAAGTAGTTAAGAAATCAACATTTTCTTCTGTTATTTCTGCCTCTGTCAGGAAATGAGAACACCAAAAGAGAGTCAATTAAGCACATCAAAACAGCAAGTGTAAACATTTGGATACATTTCCCTTTGATTACTTTCTTTCACTTTCCCATGCTGATGTTCTTTCCCGACACTTTTGCTATGCTATGTGTTACTTACAGAACAATTATTTTGCAGATGTATCTCCCATCAGATTCCTGTCACAGCTTTTATTCTTACATACCCTTAAAAATTGTCTTAATTTCTTAATTGCATTTTTTCTAATTTTCTCTTACAAAACACCTTAGTTGAACGTTCTGATTACACAGTTTTAGGAAAAATCAAGATGAAATTTAATAAAATCTTGTTGCATAATCTTGTAAATTTATTCCACTCTTCACTAGAGGCTGGAGTTTAAATATGATAACACTTTCTGTTCCAATATTCAGTGATGCCAGGAAAAAAAGACTGACAAAAACCTAAAAAACCTGCTAACAATCTTAATAACAATCAAAGAACTTGATTTAAAAAAATGCTAATTTTAGTAGTGCTGCCAAAACTAATATGGTATGAATGTACTTGGTGATGGACACAATTATACACTTTGTAGTCCAGCAATATTCTTTCTTAGAATGTATCACTTGTCTAGGATCATACCTTATAAACTAATGGTTTACTAATGCGCTGTTTAGTCCAGAAAGAATTGCATTTTCAGAGGACAGATATCCTGAAATGCTATCTTCTTCCCTTTTTTACTATAATAACCATATGCAGTGCTAGCTTCTTCAGTAGAGAGAAGTTTAAATTAATGTAGCATGGCATACTGTCACCTTGGTAATCTTCAAAATATGGAGGTGGGTTTGAGAAAGAGTAAATAAAATGAATGCTTCATTGGAACAGTGAAATACCCACAGGAGAAGCCTCGGGAGATCTCCAAGGTTTTATCTTACAGCATTACATTGACAGGTACATATTAAAAAATCTATTTCTCCACAAAATGTGTCGCGTTGCCTAGCCAGGTTGCATTTGTACATGTATTTGTGTTGTTTCCAATGAAAACTAAGTATACCACGACTTTGGAAATGAGAAACAGAAGTGATTTCAGCCCTGTAATTTTCGGATAGTTTTTTATATAAGGTTTTCAACGCAAGGATTTTTTTTCTCATGCAGTGTGCCTTGTACTTCAGACAACTTTTTATGGAAGTTTATGGCATGTGATGACTTGGGTTTATTATCTGCAGCTGTGAGTTCATACAATGGGAAGAAAGTAGTTTTGTTACCATAGCCATAAGAATCCATGGAATGACATAATATAGAGGATTCTCCTATGAAAACATTCTGTGTATAAAGATATAGTCCTTATGAAAGATTTGTTCTGTCAAAAGATACATTTTACAATGGCATTGTGTAGTACAAGGAGAAAAACCCAAAAAAATCAAACACAGGCTATTGGAAGGATCCCTAGATTAAATCATCCTAGCCAGGATCAGGACTAAACCAGCCTCTTTGTGCTGGGGTTAAGGCATCTTCATTTGCTTCAGATTCATCTACTCTTCCTGAATGAGAATGGGAAAATTATTTTTTCAGCTTAGCTGCTCAGGCACCTGTCTAGACTCAGATAAAAATTTTGATAGATAGGGCAAAGATGAACAAATATGTTGGTATACAATGCTTGAGCAAGATGATAAAAAAATAAAAGATAAAACAAAGCAATATAGTTATTATAGTCAAGACCAAAAAATATCCAGTATTTTAGGGTGTTTTACCATAGAAACAGAAAGAGTGGGGGGAGATCCTGGGGGCTGTCACTCCATTAAAAAAAAAAAAAAAGGAAAGAAAAAAATAAACCTATATGAATCTAAATGATCAAAGTCTGCAGTAAAGTTCAAAAGATGAGTCAAGAAAGAAAAAAAAGTATTTTAGGAAACTGACCTCATTTTCCAAGAGAAGCAGTAAAATAAGTGGTTTTACTCCAAATTCCTAGAACAGTACTGAAAAACATCACCCAATGACTAACATTGATATGATTAATGCTCATAGCTAGATGACTGATGCAAATAGCGTTCTGCAAATATTTTGATAAATTTTTAAACTAATTTATAGTTTAGTTATGTTTGATTTTCTTTTGTTCTTTTTCCATTATCATTCCAGAAAAGGCACTTCAGTTTTCAAAATGGGATAGGAAGACACAAATGCTATGAAAACATTTTAATAATAGCTCCTTCATCATACCCCAGTAGAATCTACAAGTTTTTCTCCCCATGGAGAGTCATCATTTGCACATTATTCAAAGCAAACAGTTAATGATTACATAAAATGAAGAAAATAAATGAATGTAGAGACTTATGCTAGGAAAATGCAGCCAGTCTAAAAATAGAAATATTCTCTTTACAGAAGAGAAAAAAATATTAAGTTAAGAAAACTGTAGACTCTTCTCATTGCTGTCTGCCACGAACCAATGGCACATATGAAAGAAGAGTAGACAGTATTTTCCACCTACTAAGAACTTGAAAACAACCAAACTACAAAAGAAAAACAGATTTAAAAACCTAAAATAGTCACTATCCATCCTTTCTCTAAAAGTCCGGTGTTTGAGGAGGTGCTAGACTTTGGTACTTTACTTTCACTTGGATCAAAGCAACTGTGCACCAAAGAAACTGCGTGCTTCTATGCCTTGTTTCTCATGGATTAACACCACAATTGTCTGCACTAGCAAGACAGAAACTTGGCAAGACCAGGACATCTGTAATGGGCCTTTGATTCCTGGGTATAAATAAAATATTGTGTTATTAATGAGGACTGAGACCATTACTTTCTTATTAGAAATGTTAAGGTCTGAAAATGAAAAAAGATGGATACACTGGGAGTGTAAGTTGTAACAAAAAGTTATTCCCCACCTCTGTACTTCCAGGTGAATTTTAATTTTTGCAACAAAATGTAATAACTATTTTTTTTTAAATAAAACTATCACAATTAGGTTATCTGCCATCAAGACAGGTATAAATAATCTGCAACTAGTTCAGAGAATTCTCATGTGATTTACACAGACCAGAATGTGTGACAGTCTAGAATTTGGCTCCCAGAGAAAAACCATCTCAGTCAAGACTGTTAATGAAATAAGACAGCACATGAGTCACAAGGCAAAACTCAGGAACTCATGGCAGAGTCTCTATAACATCTAAGCTTTTAGGAAGGTTACAGGGGGCTATTTGGCATGATAAGTCAAATCACTTGTGGATTTATTGTTCAGAGATCTGGATTTCCTCACAAGCAAAAGACATCTTAAGTTAATCATGTTGATATCTGCACACATACATGCATGCAAACACACTCGCACCCAAACATAGAGAGAAGGTAAAAGCTAGTCCGGAAAGTTAAGATAAAATTTCAAGAATTTTAAATTTAAGAAGTTAAATCAGAAATTTAATGAGAAAAAATATATTTATATATTTTATGGACAGTTTTGGAGACTACAGCAATTATTCAAAATATTAAGCTACCTATCATACTTAGTAACCAAGAGTCGTTCTTTGCCTTTGGGATAAGTGGAGAACAGTCTCAGATGGTAAAAAAAAATCTTGTACTTATTATTTAAAATCAGAGTTCCTTAAAGCTGTCAGATGATGAATATAAACAGGATGTCAGACTAAATGATTTTATGTTTGCGGGTTTTTTTTGTTTATTTATTTATTTATTTATTTACTTACTTACTTAATAGCCACCTCTTCCAAAATATTGCCTACTCGTGTCTCTCACTGTTCTACATCCTTATCATTCCCTTTCTACCCTCACAAAAATGGTTGGTTTTGCACTCCTGAACTCTGTAGAGGAACCAAAGGTTTTGCGCAGGGAAAATTTTTGTGAAAATGGGAATCTTATGTGGAAAGTTTGCAATTTAGTTTGAATACTAAGGTTAATTCTTCTGGTACAGTTTTTCGTAGTCCTGAGAAAAATTCCTACCAGACTTCCTGATGTTGATATTTCCTACAGTGAGTTTAGGTGAAGACTTGATAATTTTGTAGGAGTTTTTGTAGGTGTTCTGTACATAGAGTGTAGCTAGCTCCAGTTCTCTGTATTTTTTATTTATTATCTGTCATAATACAAAAACCTAGAGAGTTTGTATACTAAAACTTTTAAAAAAATTACCCTTGTAAATTTTTTTCAGGAAGAAGATTGAAACGTCACATAAATTCTTACTCACTATATAGAAAGATCGAACTTCCACATTAATAGAAGACATTGATATTACACAAGAGCTTATAAGATTTGCTAGCACTAGGCAAGACAGAAGTTCTTTCTCCCAAAAAGTGGACATTTGAAAAGGTATTAACCATTACAAATGTTAGGGGTTTTGAGTAGTGGTAGGCAGGAGAAAATCTGGAAACCTTCAAAGGAAGTTTTAAAGGAGAAAAAATGCTCATTTGGAAACATCAAAACAATTTTATATAAACTTTCCAATATTTCATTTGAAAGTTATATTTTCTCACCTGTCATTTCTTTATTCATTTGCTAACAGGTTTTGCATACTTACTATGACAACTAGAAAAAAATTAACATGTTCACTGAAAAATTAGCTTTTTTTTTTTGCGTTTTTTCCACTTTTTCAGAAATAACACTAAAAATAATTTAGTTCCATTTGAACTAACGTCCATGTACTTTTGCAATTCAACCACTAACTTGAAAGAGAACCATTGCTCTTCCAGCTTTACTCTGTACCTCAGGAGCAAGAAAATAAGCTAAATGTTTTTTAGATGCTTCAGCATTAAAATCAGGAAAAGCATGTTGCGAGTTACATTTTGAAAAATGTAAGTATTGAAGAGGTATTGCTGAATGTTCAGAGTTAATAAAGAAGTAATGATGTTGCAGCTGTAACCTTACTTCAAATGCTCTCATTATGGATTACAATGGGGGTTTTGCACCAGTAAAGACTGAGTCAAAACTACAGGAAAGAGATTAGAAGAAATTTAAAAGTCCTTCTAAAGTCCTTTTAATGTATTTAAGAATGGTATTCCAGTAGCTAACATTAGAAATACTCACATTTTGATGGTTTCTTTGTGTTTGAATGCCATGCACATATTTTACATATTGAGATACAGAACTATTGTAATTTCTATATTTTCAGCATCCTTTGAAGACACAACTGTGAAATACTGAACTACTTACAAGGCAAAACAGGTTGCAAAATCAAGATTCATTAGCAGGCATGTGACTTTTATATCAAAATGCTATATCAAATTAGACTCCATGTTCAGAATATCTGGTATACTATCATCAAGTTGGGAAGGGTGGGCAGGTAATGGTGACTGTCAGCAGTTCCAGAAGAAGAAAAAGATATTTTTCCTTTGAAAACTTAAGTCAATAGCAAACCATCATTTTCTTGCAAAAAATTCTAGAGCTGTTATTTACTGCTATCTTAATTATAAGTAATTTTGTGATTACTAATACAAGTCAAATTGTGCATCAGCAACATTTCTAATTTAAAATTCATAATAAAGAAGACAGAAATGAGAGGGAAGAAATAAGAGTGCTTTCTGGTCCAACTGTATGACACCAATAATAAAAATAATGACTGTTATTGTTACTGTTATTCATCAGGATATATGTTTGCTTTTATTTGAGAAGATTTGGCTTTCTCCAATGACAAAATATGGCTTTATCCGCAGGAAAAAATGGTTCTGATTCATACTGGAAAGAGATAACCTTTTTACATGAATTTTTTAGAAATGAGCTGTTACATAAAAACCCAATTAGAAAGGTAACATAATTGGAAAGTCAAGCCTCCTTCAGATTCTTGACATTAATCTTTGGATATCCATCAGAAGCCTTTATTAAGAATTTATCTCATAGTGAAGTTTGCACATACAGTGTTCAGTGTAAAGTCACAGTCTGATAAACAATATAGCTACATATCCAGATTAAGTAAAAGTTATTTTGTCAATTGTATATACATGAGCAGCTCTCCCACAAATGGCCTGGACTACAGCTATGCTTTTATGTATTGCCAGCTCCTGGTGTTTCTTAATATACCCTTCTTTCTTCTGTGAAGTTCTTCACATATGTTACCATGCTTTGTGAAAATACAACAGAACTAACTCTACATTAGCTCAAAGTAGCAAGCAGGAAAAAAACAGATCTTGTAATCACTGAAACTGCACAAGCAAAATTTCATGGATCTCTCTGGTAGCGTATTGGTCCATATTTATGGCTTCTGGTTTATTACTGACACTCGGGAAAGAGTTTACATCTTGAATTATGTGTATAATCAGTAAGTATACAAAGGAAAGGGGAAGAAAACTTCTGGGCTGGCCAGACCCAGAGTGGTGCTGCTACATCAAGTTGGTGGCTGATCACTGGTGGGGTTCCTCAGGGCCCAGGATTGGGCCAGTCCTGCTTAATATCTCTATTGATGATCCTTATGAGGGGATTGAGTGCACCCTCAGTCAGTTTTGCAGACAACAATTGGGTGGGGGTGTTGATCTACTGAAGGGCATGAAGGTTCTGTAGAGGGATCTGGACAGGTTGCATTCGTGGGTTGAAGACAATAGAACAAGGTTCAACAAGGCCAAATGCTGCATCCTGCACTTGGATCAGAACAGCCCCAGGCAGTGCTACAGACTGGGAGAGAAGTGGCTGGAAAACTGCCCAGTGGAAAAGGACCTGGGGGTGCTGGTCGACAGTGGCAGAACATGAGCCTGCCCAGGTGGCCAAGAAAGTCAATGGCATCCTGGCCTGTATCAGCAACTGTGTGGCCAGCAGGACTAGAAAAAATGATCTCTCTTCTGTACTCAGCACTGGTGAAGCCAGACCTCGAGTCCCTACACAAAATATTCAAAACTACAAATAAATCTTAAACCTCAAAGCATGTATTCTATCTCAGGTACGTACACCAAATGTGTCATTTAAATAGTAAGGAAGGTTCTATGAAATCAGATTTTGTATACCAGACGTTTTGTGGATTTTCTGGTTGAATTCTTTAGATTGAGGACTCGGAAAGTTAATAAGCTTGATGGTTTTTTGTTCTTCTCTAAATTACTAAGGGAAGAAGTACTCACAGTGTGAAAAACTGTAATGGGAAATGAAACTGTTTACCCATATAATTTAAAAATAACTGTTAAAAAAATTTTACATGCTGTTATGGGCATTCCCAAGCATTCTCAAGTTTTTTCTTAAGCATATTAAAGTTTTTTGAACAGCAGCTCTTGAGGTAGAAAGTATCCCGTTCAATCCTCTAGGTTTTTTGGGTTTTTTAAATTCATTATGAAGTGTTGCAGAGTTACTTTGAAGAAGGAAGTAAGAAATAGCAGTATTTCTTTAAATATAAACATAAAGAAGCAGGGTGCTGACACCATTCAGTTTATCTGTGTCCTGCTTCCTACATGATGCAGGAAAAAAGAGCTCTTCAGACATGAAAGTTAGCTTGCTATTGTACATCAAAATACATTTACATTTTTTGCTCGATTGAGTGGTAGCTAGGATAGTTCTTTGAATATTGATTTCAGACTTCTTTTCTCCCGGACATAACAGTAGGGTTAAATCTTTTTATTTTTAAAGTTTATGTTGATGATTAATTTTTTTCAATATATAAAAATTGAAAGTGTTAAGAAAAGTTTGAATGATTTCTGAATATGTTTTTAACAGATGTCATATTAACAATGTCTCTGGCATAATCCTGGGGAAAATCCTTTCAATTAGCAAAGATTTTGAAAACAGTTGATTGCATCTCTGATGCTCACTTGCGAAATTTCATTACTGCTAATAAAAAGAGCTTTTGACATTTTGAAAATGTTTAACTTTTCTTAAGAGCTTATGAAGTGGTTGGCAATGACATGACTTCAGAATGCAAATACTCTAAATATAAAAAGGGCCAGAGATTTCAGCTGATCTAAAATTTTAGTCCATCGTCACTAGTAAGTGGTTTGGTTTCTTTTTAATTGCATGATTTATTCTCCAAAAACTGCATTTAAAGAAAAGTCTGAGCACTAATGATCTGATGGCCATTGATACTTCCACTGACAGACTTTCATGAGTTCACTGAAGTTCCAGAAAGATTTCTCACCCATGCAACTGATTGTAGAATCACTACATTTAAATGCAAATTACTCTATTTCATTTTGAATAAAATCACTTTTAAATGGACTGCAGTACTTTAGAGCTACTGTCTATAACATTAACTATACTGGGAAAGGATGCATTTGACATTCATTAAATTGCATTACACTGTCATTTGAATTGACGTTTTGCTTATTCACTGCATAAAATCAAAGGTAATGAAATAGTGCTTAGATGCCAAAGATGTGTAATGTCATTCTTCGGACTATCTTTGTATCCAGTGAGAACTAAGATTCTATTTTTAATGGTATTAGCCATTAAAATGTATACTTTCCTCTGTGGAAGCGTGAAAGGTTTGCTACTTTGCCAAGCAGAGCTAGATTCCACCCATCCCACATATGTCCACACAGTCTTCTGAAGTCAACTAAAATATGTCTTTCCTTGGGACTCTGCTATTTGTGAGATTTCTGTGGTCAAAAAAAACAGAAGGAAAACTCATGTCTGTCAATTGAGGTACAGGTTTAATGGACTATTTTTAAAAGTTGTCATTGTGGTCATCTTAATGTCTGAGTAGCATGACAATATTAATAGCTATCTTAAACTGAAAAATCAATTTTCTTGTGATTAATAAAAAGTACCACCATATAAAGAAAATAGCAAATAGAAGTATTATCCTATTCATTTAAAGGAAGAACACAATAAAAAGAGAAAAAATTATGGATAAAAGTCTGAGAGAGAATTACGTTGGTAATTTACCTGGCAGAAGTAGAAACACTAAAATTAAGTGTTTATGCCCAAGAGTTATTAGGGGTTTTTAACTAACAATATCAACTATTTCCAGGAAAACAGGGACCCATAAAATTTTACCATTACTTGGGACAACAAACACCAGCATTCCAAACATTTCCTTAACCTACTTCTTCCTCCCAGTTTATATACTGAGCATGATGTCACATGGTCTGGAACACCCCTTTGGTCAGTTTGGGTCACTGGTCCCAGCTGTGTCTCCTCCCAGCCTCCTACACACTCCCAAATTCCTCATCAGTGTGGCAGTGCAAAAAGCAGAAAAGGCCTTGGCTCTGTGTAAGCCCTGCCCAGCAATAACAAAAACATCTCTGTATTATCAACCCTGTGTTCAACACAAATCCAAAACACAGCTCTGAACCAGCCAGTGAAGAAAATTAACTCTACCCCAGCAAAAACCAGCACTCCATGGGAAGCAGCGAATTAATTCCTTGTTTTCCTTCGCTTGCATGCAGAGCTATTGCTTTCCCCAATTAACTGTTTTTATCTCAACCCACAAGTTTTCTGCCTTCAAGCCTCTGATTCTTACCCCCATCTCAGCAGAAGGGAGTGAGTGAGAAGCTGCATGGGGCTCAGCTGCCAGCAGAGATTAAACCACAATAGTAGTGAGCTTAAAACATTCTATTTTCACTCTCATCTACAACTAAGAGAAATTTTGAAATCTGTCGTGAAAAAGAGTCTGTACTCTGCAAATTGCTTGTTACCACATGGTCAATGGGACACAGTGTAATTTTCACTCTTCCAGATGCAAATATTTGATTATTGCTCTTTCAAATATTGCCTGCCAGCTCGTGTGAATGGAGCTTTCTCTAACCTCTATCAGAGATTTTGCAAATGTATTTTTTCATGTGCATAAGAGGGAAATAACAGCAAGAAAAGATGGAAAATTACAACTTAAACTGTAGTAGCTTTAATAACTTCTTTGCGTTTTATGTTTTTCCTTGGTCAACAATGTTCTCCAGAAACACACCTCAGCTCAGCAACACAGTTCCGGTTATCAAAGTAAAGAAATAGCTTCAGTCAAACCTCTGACAGGCAGCTACAGTGTCAGAAAGCAGCAACAGGCAGTTTTCCTTCAAAGGCTCGATGCCATGATGATTTTTTGCCTTTTCTTTTATACCCGTTTTATATACTCTTTTATATAACTTTACGTATTCCTAATGCTTTTAGCCCACATAGTTATAACTCCTTAAGTTAGGTAATCTAGCTGAGACCCACTGTTTTGTTAAGCCAGGAGACCAAACACCCTGGAAGCCTCGCAGTCAGGGGTCAGAATGCCCCAGACATCAAAGTCCTCTCCAGAACACATTCTGTAAACTAAGATAGGCCCATGAAAGGGGGAAGATTCCTTGGGATGGGGGGTTCACTCGAGCTTCTCACTGGGGAATCTTTGTTGGATATGCTAATTTGTAAAGCCTGTAATAGCATGTGCTTTCTGATGGGTGTGTGTACATTTCGGCGTGCTCTTTTCAGTGCATTCCACGGGGACAGAGTGCTGCATCTGAGGAACCTTAAATAAATACTGAGGTTAAACCCTTTTTTTCACTTAACCATGTTTAGTTCTTAATTTTAAGACCAGGGAAGGGCAACAGGCTAAGTAAACCCAGATATCTAATAGTTGTAGCCTCTGGGATTACAAAACCTACCATTGCCTCCCACCAAGGCAGTATGACAGTTCACCCGCACAAAAGGTCTGTTGGGATAAATAACACCTTTTCCTCCAAGTAGCAGATAAAGATTAAACATCATGCTCAGCAGCTCTGGTTGAGCATTAACTTTCACTACACATGATGGTACCTTTATTTTCCTCAGGTCTCTAGGGCTCTGATGCACATATCCTTCTTTATGCAAGTTGACAGTGAACTTTTTTCACCCAGAAACAGACCCTATTTCACTCAGGGCATCTATGGTCACTGCCTTTGAAGGATCTCTCAGTGTCTGCTGAATGCTAGTTTGGGAAGATTGCCATATTATCTTTCTGTGCTGGCTTGTGAGGGCTACTTTTGTTAAATCCTTTTATGCAACACTAAAATTCCACTCATAGGCTGTGTCACTGCTGTCCACCACATCCCACTCTCCTCTCCCAGTATTCCTCCACAAGTAAGAACAACTTCAACACAAACACAACCAATTCAGGTTTGTCTGTCTGTTCTCGTTACTATTCGATCTGACAAAATATGTATGCATACATCTGAGCTGTCTGATGAGGTTCTCCCACAAGGCATTGAACTCCTTAGAAGTGATTCACCTCATAATAAAGTAGACAGATAAAATAGGTCAGATGAATATGGCACTAAAATGTCTATTTTTCTGCGGACACAAAAGTACTTTAAGGTAACAACTGGCAACCTAATGTTAGTAAACAGGAATTCTACCTGTCTGTTCTCCTTAGGTTTTTACTTTCGTTATGAGCTGTGTCCCAATAATGCCTGCAATGTGTGAAACATATCCACATCAATCCAAAAGATTACAATGTAGCATGTCTTGTAATTAAATCAGTTATGCTGCTATGCATAAAGACATACACGAAACTACTGTTCTCCTCTAAGTCCCTGGGCCTAAATGCCAGAAAGAATAAAACATCTGATGTCAAAACTACTTAAGTGGGTGTTGTACAATCCTCCCACACAGGCCACCACTCAGCAGAGTTTTTTATTTTCCTCCCAAGAAAGGTGTTATTGTAAGTTGTTAAAAAAACCCCAACACAACCTAACCCAAACCAAACAAACCACAAACAAACAACAACAAAACTCCCACATGTAGTTCAGATCAATTAATTAATAAATCATGGCAATAGTCTTTCTATGACCTTACAAGTCTTGTTAGAAGCTTCTGACCTCAGAAAAATAAACGGAAGCCTTCACAGTACATGGGGAATGCACACTTTTTTTTTTTTGTTTTGTTCTGTTTTCTTTTCTTTCCTTTTCTTTTATTTTCTTTTAATTTTTGAAAGTTATAAACGGTCAGAATTCACTTAGGAGATCCTTGGTTACTGAATATTTTATTATGGCAGCTTTAGATTTTCAAAAATCCTATGAATCATGTATGGAAGACTGTAAGAAATGACTCTGGAAGTTACGTGTAAAATTAAAGTGGAGTTATTTGAGTTCTCTTCATAAACAGTGTCAGCAGAAAATCTCAGCCCTTGTCACTGGTAGAAAAATGTTACCAGAATAGGTCACACTGCTTTTTAATTAAATAGCTTCTTTTCCTAAGTTTTTTATATTCCATTTGAATAGCATACTGTAGTTGTGTCCTGGATGTAGTTTTACAGTGCCCGGTAATGATGTCTCTGTTGCTTCGTATCCATTGTTAATGAGTTGTGGGGGTTTGGGTGGTCTGTTTGTTGGTTTGTTTGTTTGCAGAATTCAGCTGAGTATTGTATGTGACCGGCATGCACATAACTAGAATTTTGACAGAAAAGCTGTCATATGACTAAGCTATGATCACTGAAAATAAAAAAAAAAACATGCCTACTTGCTTAGCTTGTTCCGTTTATATCTGCAGAATAAAAGTTGTTGCATGCATTATTATTGTGCTTAAGAGCAAAGAAAAGAAACTCTGTACTGTACTCTTCTTAAATGTCCATCCAGGTGTTACAGTTACGACGTAGAATATAACAGTCCTCATTAAAGCACTTTTTGAGTTTTGTACAAAAAAAAAGGCCTCTCTTCAAGATTGCATGCATCTGAGATATACTTTAAATCAGCACTAATATGTGTTTATTGTGTTTCATACGACAATTGTGTTTGAATTTCCCTCTACAGATGACGACCTAGGATTCCTAAGGATCCAAATACACTCTTTTTTTTTAAAAAAAAATATTTCCTTGTTCTTTAATTACATTACTTTCGATGCATTTCTCTCCACTTTTCCTATCCAGAATGGCTCTAGTGGCTCCTAGCACTCATTTCTTTAACTCTTTCTCTTCTCTAAATCTTTTGAACTGTTTTCTCTACATTTGTAACTAGGAGATATTTGGATGTTTGTGAATTAGTTTAAAAAAATATAGAAAAAATGAAAAGAGAAAGACAATGTGATTATCATATCTAGTAGGGAGAGACAAATGATTTTAGATTTAAGAAGATATTGAGGAAAGAGATAACAAAGAACAGTGCCTTGTCTGATTTCTACTCCAGTCAGCCTCTGGATCTGTTCAAGCTGCTCATACTGCATGGAGGTGGGAGAGGTCCGAGAAGGGTAGACACGAAGACGGAAAGGATGGCAGGATAAACTGAAAGCTCAGTTCCTTGTGTGATTTCTAACAGAAATGGAGGTCCACACGTTGTACCAGAAGACTTTAATTATCCTAAGTACATGGACAGTGAACCATCCTTTAAAATCCTGACACATAGTCTCAAAAAACTCGTGATTGAAAGGCATCAAAACTAAATCTGCATAAGGTTTAAAGTTTCCAAACAGCAAACATTTAGCACTGAAAGAGAAAAACTAGATATATTTCATGTTCACTGAATGTGAAATAGTTTTCTAACATTTTTGAGTTGAAATCAGGAAATCTGAATAAAATTCAGATGAGGTGAGGAAAAGGGGAAGGAAAAGATTTGAAGAATACGTTAGATGTATGGATCACAGTCTCAGAACAAACAGAGAGTTTATATGAAATGGAGAGAGATGGTATTTTATAAATTAATAAAAATTGTATTCAAATAAGAATGTCATCTGCCAAAATGGAGGTTAAACTCCTTAGAACAAGTTTTTCTCTGTGTCTTTTTTTTCCTTCCTGTAAAGCCTTTTGATTATACAAGCAAATATAAGACCTAGAGTTGAATTGTTTTGTGAGACTGATATATTAGAGATGAGAGATCTCTACATATGGCCCTAAAATCAATATTTTTTTTTCTCTGAACAGCAGTATTAAACACGAGAGCAAAGGCAGAGTAACTACAGAAACCTGGGTGTGTGAATTTTCATGTCCAAATTGGAATCAAAACTTAAAGTGCTTAGCCTGGGAAAATTAAGGGAAGATAATGAAAATAAGTCTAAAAAAGACAATCCCCAGAGCCCTGGAAAAACTGGCACATTAAATGACAAACTTCTCCAGCAAACATTTTAAGCAAATCTGTTCAATAGGGAATGATATTCTAGTAGCAGACACAGAAAAAGAAAAATATCATCATAAGTGTAAAGGAGATTCAGGCAACTAAAACTCTCAAAACATGCCAGGTTTCACTAAAAATTAAAGCATTAAACACATAGTTAAGATTAGAAATAAAAAAATGCAAATAGATCTACTATAGACAGAATATCTGGCACCAATCTGATGTCTTTGCATTATTTCCTACTGATGTAATATATTTTATAGGCAGGAATTAAACTATGCTTTTTTTTTTTTTTTTTTGGTCTTCAGCAAATCTTTGACATACTGATAAAGAAAACATTATTGGCTAAACCAGAAATAAATTGGATTGCTTCACCAATGAGGCAATGACTACAAAATAATGACCACCTCAGTATCAGAAAACATATCTGAATAATTTTCTTTCAGTTTTCCCATATTCTCTAGACATCTTTTTACTTTAGAAGATTTCTAAAGATAATTCTCATTGGAAAGCCATTCACTGTTTGCTTGGAGGAAATCTTTTTTCTCTGCATGGAAACAATCATACAAGACAAAATTTAAGGTATCACGGCTTCAAATCCTCCTGGGGTTATGATTTCAGGAAATGTTGGTTGTTCGCTGTTTGTTTTAAAAATATATATGCAGAAGATAAATGTTACGAAGGAAAAAAGCCAAAAGGCAACCATCCCTTGTGCATTTCCTATTTAAAAAATTATGTCACTTCTTTGGTCTTGGTATTATTACTGCCTACAGCAAAGAAATTGCTAGGAAGAAAACCTTCAGTGTTTTACAATTTCTTTTTTAGCTTGTTTTCTCTTGCAAAGCTGCTTGCTAAGAAATACCTCTAAAACAAGACAAACATATAAAAGTGCATACTTGGCCACCTTTTTGATCAGCTTATCTATATAATAGAACTGTTCCAATAACTTTCAAATTCCAAGGGATGTAATTCCAAGTTTCTGATCAGAGCTAGAAGTGAAAACCAGACGGAAACAAGGAAACAGAGATCACAGAGAATTAATTTTGAAGTCAGTGCTCGAAGGATGAAAGAAAATACTTCACCAGAAAGTTCAGACAAGCTGTCCCATGTAATGTTATTTGAGAGCAAATTTGTTTGTTTGTTTGTTTTCTGGGGAAATAAAAATATTCTCTGACTTTTTTTTTTTTTAAAGAAGGACCAGGTGAATATGAGAAATAAAGTTTTAATTAAGAGAGATTACACTCTACTACCTTTGAAAAACTTTAAGAACTTCAAAAGGAATCCTATATTCTTTATGGGTATGATATGCCAAGGTTTTCTAAGAACAATATAGTTAATGGTGGTATCTTATGGGGAATATGGAGGAATATGTACAGTTAATACCTTATGAAGAAACTTTTCAAAACAACCCAACATTTCACTACATCAAGCTTTTTCATAGTATTTATTCATAGATAAGAATACACCACTCTAGTAAGGGTGCACCTTACATAACAGGATATATATTATACACATAATCTCAATAATAAAATGCCATTCTACAAAGTTAATGAATACATGAATAATGATTTTCATCTTCTACTTTCTTCTTTTATTTTATAACCAAAAAAGCCCTTGAATATAAAGAAGCTTGGTTTCAAAATTATTTTTTAATTAAACTTTAAATTTTATTTCCAGTACAGTAAAGGACATTATTGTCTAAAGCAATGTTTAATTGGAAAAATGTTCTTTGGTGATCATTTTAAAGGGGAAAATCACTAGAGTATTGTATTTCTAAATGAAATTACACTGGTATAACAATGTTAGCCCATACATATACTACAGATGTAGCAATAGTCAGATGCAGTAATAAGAGAGTGCAGCTCTACTAAAATCAATAATGCAGCTTTATACATCAGTAATGCCATGTCCACATGCACTGAAGCCAACTTCATCCCTGTATTTTTATCACAGCTATAATGAAGTATAAAGAAAATATTGTACTGTTATAATCATGATGCACCAAAAGCCTTTGAATATCAGCTGACAGTGGTAATAAACAAAATTAGCTATTTCAGGAGCACAAACTTCTCTTGTTACTGGGTTTATAAATTATATATAATTTATAGAGTTATATAAAATAACCCTAAGGCTACAGAGCAAATACTTCAGTAAATCAGTCTTTGCCACCTTGAGTGAGCCCTTTTACAGAGTCTCTAATTACATGACCACTGTGACAGATGCACCCAATCTGAGCAAGTGCCCAGTGCTCTGGTGCAGTCCTCACTGACAAAGGATCCTGACTGAAATCAGCCCTGCTGTGCAAACCGTGAGGTCTGTGCCAGTCTGCCTCTTCTCAGGAGCTAAGGAATTTAAGTTGTGTCTTATCAGCAGCCAACAATATGAACTCAAGCTGGGACTACGCAGAGCTAAAACTGCTACAGCTGTACCCCTGCTCACACACCACAGTGGGGAGGTTGACTACCAGTCAATCACTTTCATGCTACAAAATCTGGGGGCTTTCTGCGCCCATCAGGCTCTTCTGTGTGGCAGCAGGCTGCGCACTGGTGAGCTGCCCCTTGACAAGGGACTCCTTCCAAAGTTGCCCCTTGAGACTGAGAGACCCCTCACCTGGCATCTGATATCTATAATGAAGTAAGTGACATTTTTCATTAGGCCTAAAGGTAGATTGTAAGTTACTGACATTTATATATAGCCAGAGATAAACTTAATTATTAGAAGTGTAAGAAGTAGCAGTTTGACAGCTGTCCAAATCATTGTCTAAGTCATCATCTAGTTACTGGCTGAATTATAATTTAAACAATTGTCAGATCATTGTTGAATTATTGTTTGACTAAAAATGAATTGTTGCATAATCATCATTTGATTGCCATTTGACTTTCATTCGACCATTGATTAATTAACCTCTGATCATAATTGGGTCATTAGTAAAACCATTCTAGGAGACCCCACAACTACGACTTCTCTTATTAATTCAACTGTGATTACATAGAAGTTTATGCCCCGAATTCTTGCCACAAGGTGGAACAGGAGAGAGAGCGGCCTGGGAAAAGCTGAGGGAATTGTAAAGAACAAGATTTTTGTCTGCATGACCTGTGTTGAATTTCTTAATGAAGTCAGCACATGGTGTAGCTAATAAGGGTTAGGAAGAGAGACAGCAGAATGGACACCACTGCACTGCTTCTAGCCTGCTTCTTTGTGGCAATACCACTAAAAGTGTGGCACTACGCCTCTGCCATCAATAAGCTGATGGACATGAAATTATACATTATCTGCGCAAAACTTCTGACAAAAATATTTATCCTAATACTGTTTATCCCTCCTAATAAATGGACCAGGGTTGATGGCTGAGGAAGGAAAAAGGCAACTTGTTATAATCAATGACCTTTATTGGTTGAGATAATGAAATTAGCTTTATTACTAACAGTAGATCCAGTGCTTTAAAACAAAAAGAACAAACACTAGTTGTGTTTAAAGGACATGCTTTTTAACATAGCTTTTTAAGCTATGAATACTTACTCTGCGGTATCTTAAAATTCCAGGTTAGTAAGAAGTTTCACTAATAGCACTGGTAATACTGGATAATATAGTTCCTGTACCATAAACGTCTGTAAATGATGAACATACATATGATTCAAATTAGATGTTCAACAAATGCCTAAATCCTCTGATTACCTGATTGGAAAGTCCACATCTCCTTCTGTCGGGTAACTGAGACAACCCATTGCAACTATACAAAACACTATATCCGCATATATAATTGTGTCTTTCTTAGGCTTCAGGGTGTCTGTATATTCAGACACATTTTCGAAGCTAAACTCCTAAATTTTTCTGCAGTTGAATCATTGAATCCTTCTGTGTGTTCACTAGGAGACCAATAACTTTGTTTTCCTACATCCAAACCTTTTTGCATGTAACCACACTTCTCTCAAGTGAATATATACATGCAGACCCTTGCATGGGAGTGCTGTTTGGCATGCAGACTATCTTTAATGTTATAAACTATGAGTCATGTCTCTAGAGCTAGATCCCAGGTATTCTTCCTCCCATGCACTGAATACCTGATGTTAAATAGAGCAGAGTGAGCCCTTAGCTCCTCTTCTCCTGCCTCGAGGCTTCAACAATCTCTATATCTTAATTCAAAAGAATGAAGAAGAGGATAGGAGGCATCACGTGCTGCTTTTCCTTTCCTGTGTCTGTCTGTATGGAGCAGACATAATCCTGAATTTAATCCTGACCATCACCCTATGGCCAGAGTGAGGGTCACCAGCTGTATTAAGTCAAGACTGCAGGACCAAGGGCTCAAACAAGTGTAATTTGATGCTGCCCTGGGTCACAATTACAGCTTCTTGGAGCTTAAGTCAAATGACAGAAATGGAGAGGTAGCAAGGAGACCAACAGGAGTACACTCGGGCAGGTTTAAACCTTTTTTCCAGGCTGACCATTTTGTTGTCAAGGTTAACTCCAACTGTCAAGTGACATCCTTGACTGACAGATGCAGAAAGCAGTTCACAGACCCTAGCTTAAAGGTCACGGAGAAGTACTTCCGAATTTGTGTCAAAGCTGACCAAGTAGTTTCAGATGAAATTATGAATATAAAATTCTTTTAAATTTTACTTTTACTAATTCTGACTTTTTTGTGATATAGTATGTATCATAAAACAGAATAAATGAAAATTGAAAAATATTTTTCTAGTTTCCCATGGGTGAATGTTAGCAATGCTGTATGTGGCATACAGCAGGATAGCATAACATAAGGAAAGGTCTAAATCAGGAGTTTTCACAAGGTAAATGCAATAACAACTAAACTAGGAGGAGAAATGGAGAAAGTATTTTCAGGGTTGAATTTGTATCTCCAAATGAAACCAGGTTTTGATAATCCATATGAATGAATCAGCATCATGCTATTGCATATTAAGACCTGTGGATTTAGATTTATCTCCTGTGATTCCACCACAATGGACAGACTACTTACATATTACATAAGCTGGAGAGAATGTATCCTCAGAATGGTTGTTTAGGCACATTGAGACAGAAAACTCAAGTTCATTTTATTATGGATATTAAGTTTCTCACCTGTCAGAAATTTGGCCATTAGAACTGTATTTTGAGGTCAAATTCTTTTTTGTAATCAAATTTTCTACTAAGCTGGCAATGACCTCATGAGACTCCAGATTCTAAATGGCAACCCATACCCACACTCAAGCAGTTTCCTACTGAGAAAAGGAAATGCAGTAATATCACTAGACAGTGACAGAAAAGAAGAGCAAACTCCTATAGAAGATAATGGCTAGATAATGGCTTTGAATTTCCTTTCGAAGAAACTCATGTCTTCCTCCAGAGTGCATATGAACTCAAGGGAGAACCAATACTCAAAGGATGAAAATTAGATGTGCACACCCTTCTCTTTTTACTGTTTGGAACTGCCACAACTGTACTTAAAATTCTGCAAGGCCTACAAGTGGCATTTTTTCTTCTATGGGCAATCTGTGTGCAAATTACTAAAAAAACATATCAATTCATATTAGCAGCTGGTGAATTTGGAGAGAAATCAAATACAGGTAGAGAGATTTTTCAAGTGCCTCAGAAGTTGACAGAATACTCTTTGTGCTACTATTCCTATCACCTATAAGTACACTCTATTCTTATATTATATACTACCTTATGAAAATAAGAAGGTCATTATCAGTTTGGCCTACTGTCAGCAGAAGCATTTGTCACATTGTCAACCCTAATTTGAATAACTAAATTCTGTAAAATTTCAGTGAGAATTGGTTATTTATACTATGTATATATAGTATAAATATATATATATATGACATATATACTATATATATACACACATAGTATATGCTATATATATATATATTTATACATAAGTATGAGTGCTAGGAAGACCTTTCTTCAATCTCCAAAACTCAATTCATCTTTTAATTACAAGGATTTTTATCTATTTTTCAATAAGAAGAGACCAATAAACATAAATCTCACATTTTTTTTGTGTTTTAAAACGTTATTGAACAGAAAGTAAATAATAATAATGAGGTATGGAGAAGTTCAGTCTGCTGGACACATTTTTTCAAGCCACTTGGAAAATTTTTCCACAAAAGGTATAAGTTTGTGGAGCTGTGTTTGTTTGGTACTTTGTGTAAAAGTTTTCCACAAAAGGTTCAGGGGAGCAGGACAGTGAAGCAGAATCTGTGCTGCTCTTTGTAAGATGAGATGTGCAAATATTGCTTATGTTCATAACAAGATGAAACCTTTTTTGAAACTCACCCTACTCACTCACTTGGCTCTTCTTCAAATTATATCACGTGAAGTGTTTCTCTGAACAGCTGATGGGTTTTGTCTTTTATTTTAGCCATTTTTTTATTTCCACTGAAAACTTTGTCAAAGATGTTCACTTTCATGCACTTCTGAAGGAGTTATCTTGATTTTTGAGAAAAGTAAAGTTCCACTTTTTTATCACCAGGACCTTGCAGACATTGTAGAAAGTGAGCTTAGTACTTTTAATGATTAATATACTGAAAGTCAAAAAACATTAAAAAAGCATAAAATCAAAAGATGGTCATTACTGTATTAAGTTCTGCCTTCAAGAGCTTGAAGTAAAAACCGGAAAGATATACCAAAGAAATGAAGTGCTGTACACCTTTTAGAGACACAAACTGGCAGCTGAGTTTGTGAACTAAACACCAAATCCTGGATCCTTAATCGATCCTTTAGTCCAGAACAAGAACAGTGGAAGGCAGAAAGTGACAGTTCATGGACACTGAGACCTAAGATATATCTGCTATGTTTTGATTACTCATAAGAGGCAACTTCTGACGGCTAAAAAAATGTTGTGCTGCTTTTTGTTTTGTAGTTCATCAACTGAATAGAGTAGTGCTCTAAAATGAGGGAAGTTGGAGGTATTACAGAGGTAATACATTAAAGAAACACAATTGTAAAATTAATTACCTGAGCTCTCTTCCAACCTTATTTTTCTCCTGACCTTAATAATAAAGTCATATAATTTTTAAAGGCTTGTTTCATGTGTAAACACAACACAAACAACAAAAATTTTCATTAAAAAATAAATTACATTTATTTTACAATACAGAACATTTAATAAATGAACTAGAAAGATCTTTGCTTCCTTCTGTTACCTCCCATATGTAGAAGAAATATTTTTGTGTGTTTGTTTCAAAAGACCTTTCACTGAAGCCAGTCAACAAGCAATTTTTATTCTTTTCCACCTTCGTTGTTTTTACTAAAAGAAAACACACACAGAAATTTCTTAGGAAAAAACCTGAGTGAACAAACAGAAGTAAAATACCAGATAAGACAGACCTGAAAAAATTTAACCAAAAATATGTCTGGCAGATAACTTTAGTTACCAAATTTTTATTTACCAAATTTCTTTCCTGACATACATGATAACCATGCAGAACACAAAAACATTTCTTACATTGCATTAGATCTGTATAAAAGGCTTCATTTAAAAATAGAATTTAAATAAGCTTAAAATTATAGCAAATAAATCCTAGGTGGATGATGGTAATCTGCAAACTTTTAATATAGCGAAAAAGCTACGTCTTAAATACTTGTCTTACAAAGTTCGAGAAAGTAAGTCCTAGGGTAATTTTAGTAATAAATCAGGCTTGAAATATTACCTGCTACACCTGTTTCAGTCAGTGCTTGCTGATGATAAACATCAGTACGAATATCTTTATAAACACACAATGGGGTTGTTTCGACATCTTTTTAATTCAAAGTGCTGGTATGCTAAATAAAATATTCAAATTTCAAGCATCTAGAGTAATATTTCTTCAGAATTTCTCTGAAAAAAAGCCTTTTCTTTGCAACACATCTGCAAAGGAGCCGGCAGTGTTTCCTTGTGAGGAGCAGGGCATGGGGACAGGTCAAGTATCCTCTGTCCTGAGGACTTCCCAGCACAGCCAGGCAATATCCTGCTGATGGTGCCCACCCTGACTTGGAGGATAGCTCCACCTTGTGGAGGCCACAGGAGCAGTTGACCTCCAGAGAGCTCTTCCAAACCAATCTTCTCCACTTGTCTACAACTCTAAATGTAGCAATGCCAGGACTAGGAATCGAAAATCTCTCTGAAATTTTGTTAGTAGTTTGTGCCTACCAGTCTTCACATAAGAAACGCGACCACAAGTTCATGGATTGTTCATTGAGAAACTGAAAAGGTACTGTTTCTTCAGGTTTTTCTTCAAACACAAAGGAACACATCTGCACTCATCTTAAAAATCCGAGAGGCAAACTGCCTGAGCCCATCAGTGCAATAGATACGGACTTGGAATTTAGGATGAAGATTGCTTGTGAACTGTAAGTAGGAATAAAGACATAATAAGTATCTTTTAAGTTTTAGAAAATCAATATTCTTTGGAAGAGAGCTGTCCCTCTCAGCCTAATTCTAATACAGGCAGTGAAGAAGAAAGCCTTTATTATCTTGTTACCTTTCTACCATCCCACTGAAAATCAAATTGTCAACTTGAAAATACATAGGCATCTTTTCAGAGCATATGGAAAATATTTAGAGCAACAGGTTTTAATATGTCTTATCTAGAAAACTTTCCAAAGATACCTAAAACATTAAGGTAGCTATAGCCCTAGACAGGCACCTATGTGCCTAACTGTTCTGATTCCAGACATTAGAAACTAGTCCAAAATGTACATTATTACTTTTTGTAGAGTATCTATTTTCCTGCTTCATTAGAGCAAAACAAGTTTACATCAGCTCTAGATATTTTTCTTTATAATTCCATGTAACATATTTTCTGAACTATAAAAGGACTCTGAGGAGAAGGCTTCTGCTTCTGTTACTGAGTAAATTGACTCTGAGAGCCCTTTAGCTGCTGGCTAGTTATTTTAATCTGGATATCTATCTTAGTTAATGGACAAAAAAACCCCAAAGAGCTGTGTTCTCTCAGATCAGATCTATGAACTCTCCATCTGACTCAGTTTGAGCTATTGAAAGAGGTTTAGTTCCCTACCTGAGATGTGAGCTTCATGAAAGAGGAGACAATCAATTATTTCCCATGCAGAGACCAAAAGCCTTCATCACTTCAGCTAGGATTCCTTATCTAACCAGAAACAAGTATAAACAAGTTAACTAATTGATATAACCCTATCATTCAGGTTCAGAAGTGAATTGTCCTTTATTCCTACAAGGACACAGAAACCTCTGCTTACACGCGGAGAAATGTTGCATCATTCAGTTCAGACTTTGGGCAATAAAATAGGCTATTGTACAATGGATTAGATAAACTTTGTGAAGATTAGAAGATTTTTAGGTGTGTAGGAAATATCATAAAAGTACAGAAGTCATAAAGAAAATACATTAGTAAATCTAAGAGCCTTGCAGAGGCCTAACCACTCATTGTTGAAAGAAACTCTCACTGGCTGTTTCACAAACTATATCAAAAGTTAGAGAGACTAAATTGAACTGAACACAAAGATGAAGCAATACCGTAATAAAGGGTTATTGTAAACTATAGGATTGCAGTTTGAAACTGAGAAAAAAAAAATCAGTGCAAGAGAAATTTGCTAAATTAAATAAGACAAAATTGCTTGTTCTGGCTATTGTTCTTTTCTAAAATCTTTAATTTAACTTGGATGTGTGTAGGAAGAGCTTGCTTTTATCACCACTTTTTGATGCCATCCATCTGGAATCCCTCAAGGTCTTTCATTTTGTTTGGCTATAGCCTGCCTTAACCAGCTAAGATCTTAACAAAAGCATTGCACAAGGCAGCAAAATTTATGCTTTCAACAACTCACTAGTGACAAGTTTCTATATTTCCAAATGTGATACACTGAAAATGCAATCTATAAGTCCACTTCGAGCAATAGGCAAAGGTTCATATCTGCAGTTGTCCCTTCTGAGGATACGGCTTCAGACACAAGTAACATCTCTAATGCACTTCATCTTCCCCGACCTAAAAGAAAACTTCAAGGCTTAATACTAACTAAAAGTAACTGAGAAGGTTTGCTCTACAAAATTTGTCACAGGGTAAAGGAAATATGGAGAGGGAGGTCAATAAAAAGGAAAGCTTTCTTACAGTTTGCAAGTTCTAATGCTCAAATTACCATCTCTTCAAAGGTTTAAAATTACTGGTTGTTGTTTGCCACAGTATCAGGGCAAAGGATAAGTGGTAGATAGCTGAAGCCTACAGCTCTAGGCCAATATGTACATCAATACTGCAAAAGAGAAATTCCTAGTAATAGAGATATAAGGTGAGTCTCTTCACAGGAACAAAATTACCAGGAGCAGCTCCAAAGCTCTGAGATTACATTGTATTGATCTCTGGCTGTGACATGGGAGCACAGTTCAAGAAAGCAAAGAAATAAAGATCTCTCAGTAAGATATATGAGGAATTTAATTTAAAATTTTATTTAAAAAAAATCCAAGTTGTTAATCAGAATATTCCACAGGTAAATACAGGTAGCTCCATACATGGTATGTATGAGGTTGAAGATCCAAAGACTACTTTTTCCACTACACGGGAATGTGTGCTGTCCACAGCACAGCACAGGACAGGGTAGTCAGAGGTGGGAAGGTGAATACGGAGATTTTATGCTGATTTATCTATTTAACACTGATCATATCTGAAGCATTGAAAAAATACATTGTAGTCCCAGACTCATAACCATTTAACCATATGTGTATATGTATAATCTATATTGTCATAGAGCAGAACAAGGATTAGTCTGCACATATTGGCGGAACGTAACTGCTATGAGCAACAAAGATTAATATTTTGAAGTTATTAATGAATCAATATTATTTTCAGTTGTCATTTAGTTTTGGTTGGGCTCTTCCTGACTAGCTGGGACCAGTTATTTTGCCTTGGGAGTCATATTATTATACTATTACTATATTATATTATAATATTATATAGCTTTCTCCTTCTTTCCCTCAATATTTTGTCCTTTAGACTAAAAAAGTAATCAAACTTCAGCAAAAAACACTCCAACTTTTGTAAAATTTTATGCCAACAGAGTATCCACTATTAGAAAACCCCTAATATACCTTTTTGAAGTCAAGGATGTTTAAGAAACAGTAGAAATATTTCTTACTATGAAGTTAAACTTAAATTTTAACAAATTTTCTTTCACATATGCACACACAGAGAAACATACACAGATATAGATGGTTCCCAATACTGCAGACTGCCGGAAAAGGAAGAGATTACGTGTTTGAATACACGCAGTCATTCATTATGTTTATCTTCTCATACAGCAAGGTCAGTCATAACAAAATCAAAGTTGAGCTACTAATAACCACTATTACTTTTGTTCAGCTGTCTCTATACTTGACATTCAGCAACTAAATTCCTTCAGAGGGTTGTATAAATGTTTACAACTTTAATTACTTCAAGCTGCCAAATTATGGCTAGCAAAAAATAAATTTGAAACATATTTACTGGAATCTTTACTATTTCACAGCAAAATCCTCAAGTTTCATCGACAAAATTGTGTTTCTCAGACCTTATTTAATGAGAAAACTGACCAGTCTGGGAGATGCATAGTATCTGATTTCTGTAATAAATCATTATTTTTGCAAGGTTACAGACAATGTGTATAATACAATGAAGTTGTTTAATAGTAAAAAATAAATCTACTCTGCCAGCGAGAACAAAATCTACCTGTAATTTGATACATGAATATATATACTATACTTGAAATCAAGATCAGATTTTGATTTAACCACATATATTGAGGCTTAATATCCTGTTTAAATTATGTTAACCTGTGGTCACTTCAAGATCTCAAGACAAAATGAACTCATAGGTAAGGCTGTCACTCAAACCCCTCCACCACAAAAAAATCAATAAGAACACAGTGGCTAGCTCACCTGTTAATCAGAAAGTCTGCCCAAGTACCTCACAATATTATTTAAAACAGGCAGAACTGAAAAAAAGAAAAACAAAAAAGCACTGAAATGAACACTGATATTACCAGATACCTTTGTTAGCATTTGCTACAGATATAATTTGTAATGATGAAAGTGGTTTTGTGAGTGCTTGAAAAAATTAGTTAAATCAACTCTTTTAAATCTATGTGTATCATCACTTCCCCATGTCCGATAAAGACCTCATAAGATTTCCCACCAAAAAAAAATTAAATATGGAAAGGAATGTTACTTAGTTTCTGACAAAAACTAAAGACTTTGCCTTTAGCTCAGCTGTTGTCACTGTTTCTGTATTAGCTGTGTGAATTCTTCAGGTGTGATCTATTTAGAAGCATTCAGATACATATATATGTTTATGAAGTCATTGACATTTACACTAAGATCTATTCTGTTTGCCCCCTTCATTCACAATTATAATTAATTCTTCCATAACTGGCACCTAAACTTTATATCTTGACTAATCTTCAAAGGCAAATGACTGCTCACTCAAGCTTTAGAAGAGAGTTTTCCTTCTCAGTTTCTTTGCTTTGATGAGATGATACTTTACTCAGATCTCAGCACGAAAACAGGGTTAGCAAAAGCAATCACTAATACCTCTTCACCAAAAACAAAATAACCCCTGTATGTGTATTCTTATATGTATGTAGCTTTTTTCTTTCCATCTACGGTCATGTACAAAGAATACATGCATGCAGATCTGAGGACTCAAACAAAGAGCAATGTTTAATACTTGAAATCACCAGCCCATTACTTGAAAAACTTATGCTTTGTTTGAACTCCTATGAATAATCAAAGTCTTTTTTTGCATGAAAAATAATTAGATTTTTTTTTTTGGTGACATAATACAACACTCTTTCGTGCAACTATTTACCCAACCCTTGTCTTCACAATTTTCTCAAAACCTAAGCAGCTTCACAGACTAGTGTATTCAGTAAACAATAAAGTAATTAGTATTAGACATAACATATGTCTAGTTAGTTGCTTTAAATTAATTATGTCTAGTCCTTTCACAGAGTTATAGTTAAATAGTTTGTGATCAGGTCAACATGTACGCCACTAGCTTAATCCTACATAGCTCACTTTAAGATAAATATAGGACCTTGAGAAATGAACAGAAATCCATGCTTTCTCCCTTGTCCTAATAAAGTCAAATGTTTAGGAAGAATGAGGATAAGACAGTAAGCTCCTTCAGACTTTTTTTAAACAACTTCTCTGAATTTCAGGACCTTTTCTGACCTATTTGATTCTGCTTATCCTCATCACTATGTCACATAGTTGACATATCGATATGTTAACATCTGTCTGCAGGCTGTATTAACCGGTCTTTAGATTTCAGAAGAGAATACACTCAGGTATTTTCTATGCTACCCTTAAAAGAGAAATGCATTCCTCTCAAGATTTTGAATGGGAGATTTATTTAAGTAAGTTTTGTGAATGATTTAACTCGCATCCCATATACTATGGCTCATGAACTTACCATGGAACATGGATTTTGCAGCAGATTTAATCAGAGACATGGTGTTAGAACAGACAGGGTACAGTAACCATAAATAAAGAGAAGACTGCTTCACATTTTTGAAGGTTCGCCGGTAAATTCAGATCTGGGTTACTACAGCTCTTGTTGCTGTATTCACTTTCTTCCTTGATTTTTCCTAGATTTAATAGGCACTTTCCATCTCTTGCTTATCATTTTTATCTACATAAATTTCATTTATGTTTTAGACACATTTATGCTTCACCCTGTGGTTACTGGAAATGTTTACAAATACACAGATCTTGCAATCTTGTTTTCAGTACTGCTACTTTCCGTGTGCATTATGTCACAAATGTGCTCTGCAGTGCCAGCAAAACCAGCTCTGTTACTTAGCTGCAATTCATGCTTGAAATGCTGGGTTATCAGACATCACCTCTCTGTTGATCAGTGCCGTACTAAGACTTTCTAAGTTCTCACTTTCCTCCTAAAATTCTTTTTCCTGCCCTGCTTTCTGCCCCACTCACCCAGCTGCCTTTGGCAGCACCAGCTGGTAGGACTTGGGTGTGGACTTGTGGGCAGTCTTCACAGGGACCACAGGTTTCAAGGTTTCAAGGGTACCCTGCTTTTGCCCTAGCCTGCTACTTCTCAGAACAAGCAATCCTGACTCCCATTTGGTTGTGTTTGAAATCACTCTGGATAAACCTCTTTGGATTTTTTTCATTCTATTTTCTTCTCTAAGCATAAGCCGACAGCTAAAAAGACCCATTTGCAGGTATAATCCTAGCAGGAACTCCCTTTTATTATTCCATTCAGCTACACTCCAGCGTGTAATAATTCCTCCTCCTTAAAGTACCTGTACATACTTTGGTCCTGTATTCACCCGTTACTAATAGCTGTACAATCTTATTTTGTTTATGACAGAATATGTTCTTTGTTTTTTATGCTTCTGTATTATGCAAATAAATACATATAATCTCTCTACCTTGTAGACTGAATACAAATTACTTCCCTGTCCTTGAATTCAATAGATGTTTTAAAGAGCTTTTATGAAGACATATCACATAGATATTCATGGCAAAGAAAAAACACTTAAAATCTAATATCTTAAGAATGTAGACACACGTCCTTTTCTTAAAATATCTCCTGTCTCTAAGTTGCTTATTTTAAATGTATGATGGAATAGACTATCTGAGCCTGGAAGGAATGAAACTATTTCTTCCTCTATATTTTATTTATAAACGCATTTTCTTTTTTCTTGTTGACTTCTTTATAAGCAGCATTTTGTCTTCACTAGAAATACTCAAATGCATCAAAAGCACGAGAACATTTGCATTTTTAATTGCACATTTTCCTGCACAGTAATTCAGATAATAAAGCCTCCTCCAAAGAGAATCACTGCAACTGGACTAGCTGCTTAATTCTTAATGACCATTTTTAAATTAAGCATGCAGAATCCTGAAACGGTAGCAGTCTTCAAACCAGTTAAACTGCCAATAAAGACTCATGCCAATAAAGGTGCTGGGAAGTTAACACCAATGGCCATACCCTTTTTTCTGATCGTTCTTCAAGAGCTCACTGTGGCCTCAATGCTCCATCCTCCTTATGTTTCACCCTGGTGTTAACACTCAGCTATACCTAAATCATTGCCACTGACAATTCATCCACATAATTTCAATTTGCTGCTAATCAAATAACCATTAGTGTGAGGTGACATGCACTTTCATGATGGATGCAGTGATTTAAATGTGGGAAGCAGGGAACAGGGAGACCATAAGCACTCATAGGTATTTGCTTATGCAGCTTCAAGGTCACTTACAAGCAGACAGATTCAGTGCTGGGGTGACAGTAGCAAAGAGCAGAAACTTAGCCAAGATGATACAAATAATGGGGTTTAGAGAGTGATGTGATTCTTTCCCTTTAGCCCTGTCGGGAGTCAGCAAGGGCAGGTTGCCCTGTGGAAGGCAAGATAGCAGTTCAGTATCACAAGGCAGGCACCGGCAGCAGCCTCCCTGAAAAGGAGCCAGGAATCCAAATCAGTAAGTCAGGGTCTGGATCAGGCCCTGTGATGGTAACCAAGATCAGCCAAGAGCCCAGAAAACACCCATCAAGGCCATCGCCAGGAGAAAGGCTAGAAGTCAAACTGGAAAGCCAAGTCATCAGGTTGGGATGCAGATCAGGACAAGAGCGGAATGAGATAGGGTACAGATGGAGCATCATTGTGTCCACAGACTAGCACAGATGGGGATCAAGTACAGGACCCTCAGACCATAGTCACTGCCCCTAGCACAGGTGAAGGGAGCTGCAGCTAGGGCTTCTTCTGGCTGCTCCCTCACAACACACCTTTTCAGAGAGATGGCCTCCAAAAATCAGCTGAAATCCCGCAGGGAAGAAGAGGACCATACTCCCAAACACACTTCAAGATTCACAGAACTTTGTGAAATATAAGGTCATAGAGCAAGAATACTAATTTCCAGTTCTCTTTTCAGGTTTTATAGGCAGCAGGTACCTTAATTAGAAAATAAACACCAAGCAGACTTTTCTAAAAGTGGAGCTTTGCTGTAGCAAAGTTGACAAGCTTTGTGCACTGCACTCCGTGTAAATGCAAGATGCAATAAATGAGTACCTGCATATTTACCTGTTTTGAATAAGGCAGCAGCATTTGTCTGTTTCTGTAAAGCTGTTAGATTTAAAGTTGTGTAAAACAAAATAAACAGTGACAAAACATCGTTGGGTAAAACAAAATAAACAGTGACAAAACATCAATAACAATTCTTCTCCATGTAAACTAATCTTGATAACCGAGACTAGGCAGTTATTTTTCATATCACCAGAAGCTTTAAACTCAATGTTTAAAGAAATATCTGTATTTGAGGAAATAACAGAACTCATACTAAATATATTTTTAAAATAGTTAAACTTTTCAAACAAGATACTTTAATAGAAGTGTTCTAAACAAAAGTAGTGGAATAGCTAAAAGGTGGATCTGCTCCAAGGTTATTCACAAAGTATTCAGAATTTCAATAGTAACTTTTTTCTCTGTATAAAGCATAGCCTTCTTACAAATTTTCAAGGTATGACCATGATGGAAGTTTTTGCATTCAGAGGAAACAGGTGTTTCTTTGGAAGACAACACTTCAAGCTACATCTCAAAATTCAACACAAAAAACCACACAGCCCTACCCAGTTTTACCAAAGCCAAGTCAGAGATGTGTTGAAGTATTATTTTACAACTCTCCTGGGCTGTGAACTCTTCACCAAAATATAGAGACTAAAAGTACATGATGGTTCTTGTCTAATTCAGTGACTATTAAAGTTTAAATATGCAGATGAGTTGAATTTTGTCTTTCACTAGGCTTTAGGCAACAGCAGAGTTTGGATTTAATCAGTTTAGATCTATCAGCATACTGTGGAAATTAAAAAAAAAAATATATATGGTCTTCATTGTGACACCTTTTATTCAATAACTACATATTTGAAGTGATTTGACTTCCAAACATGGTGTTGTAAATATTTTCAATTTTTCCATGCATCACTGGGAGAAAAAAAGTCTATGGCAGAGAAAGAATGGTAACAGTAACTTCTGACCTTACAGAAAGATTCATAAGAGGGACATCTATGAAAATTTAGAGCTTCAATAGTACTATTTTTGGTGACACTGTAAACCATGTGTGTTCCTTGAAATAATTTTACACAAAAGAGGAGAAAAGATATCTCAACGAGGAGTAGCAATAAACTAAACAAAAACAAAAATAACCCCACAACAACGCGGGGTTTGCTGTTTTCCCATTGCAGCACACTGAAATTTTATTACTTTAGTAGAAAGTGGATTTTCCTTTTATACCAAGGTTCTATTATGTCTCTTCTTAGAATTATGTTCATTTATATCACAACCTTTGTTTTTTAATCTAAAACTCCTTCACTGAGAGCTCAAAAAATCGGCAAGTTCTTTATTCTCAGTCATATCTTAGTCCTATTTTGGTAGCAGTGCTCAACCATTTGTGGCAGATATACTGCAGAATCTTTATTAAGCCCATCTGTTCAAATCTCCCCCTTTATGAGAAGTCACTATTTTAATAAAGTCATTGTTGGGATGAAGATAAACTGAAACTGAATGAAAGCAAGCTTTTTAAAATACATATTACTTATTTTTTTCCCTCATGATACTGCAATTTTCTGTTAACAATTATAAAGACTAATTATTTTAAAACCAAAATGAGCTATGCACAAATGATGGATATGGAAGCTAGTTGTCTTCAGCAATAGGGGGGATAGGGAAGTATATCATAGGATTTATTTATCTTTTGTTTGTTTGTTTGTTTACTTCTAACATATGTCATGTAGTCTTGGAAATAACAAAGTTATAAATACAGTCATCAAAATGACATAATACTGAAATAAGAATCACAAATTCTCCATCAATACAGTTGGACATTTCTGACCTTCTAAAATTAGACACACGAGAAAATGCTCCCACTGTTTGTGTTCATAAAAAGTGTTGTAGCTGTAAAACCAAACTTTGTTTTCTTATTCAGCACTTTCAAGTCAACAAGCAAAGAAATATACAGAGGATTCTGCACAAGTAAGTTGCAGCAAGGATTAGAAGGATTTTTGTGATTCAAGCTATGCACCTCATCTCTATTTTATGCACCAGCAATGACTCAATTCTGGAAAATAATGTGCATACTTAGTCTTATTAATATATATAAAGTTCACAGTAGGATTAAATTATTCATTAAAGTTCTGAATTCATGGGGTCAGCTAAATCCTAGTAACCAAGAAAACCACAGAATACAAAACATCTAATGAAAGGAGTATAAAGGGCAAATATCAAACACAGAAAGGTACTCAAAAAACCTAACAAAAGGATCAGTCCATGAACAGCAAGCAGCATAAGGATAATTTTAGAAACACAGCATTGTTTGCCAAAGTCTAAAAAAGAACATCAAGAAAAATTGCCCTAAAAATATCAAAATCCTGAATGCATAGTGCCCACTCTCAGAAAATCGAAAAATAGGGCTGAAAGTAGGAGAAAAGTAGTAGCTGAGAAATCTTCCACAGTCTTCAGCTACGAAACCTGAAGAGTAATATGAAGCAGTGCTCTTGAGCAAGCATTAAAACCTGATGCTAAGAAATCAGGAGGAGCCAGTGTTAGTATGAATATATCATCAACAAATACAAAGATCATTTAAACACAATCTTGTCAGCAACAGCGAAGGCACAAAAATATAATACATAAATCTGCACATTTAATAAGTGGTTTCGGATACAAAATTTTCTTCTTAATTGATGTTTTTGGCAGCATGTGATGTCACTTTTTGTGTGGTGCTGTGGCAAACACCATCAGCGGATCATGTTATAACAAAATAAAGACAGTTTGTGAGATGATCAAAATTACCCAGCAGTTTGGAAGAAAAGTAATTTGTGAAGCCAGAAATACAGCAAGATATTGGCTGGTACAAGCAGAATGTCTCTGCAGTCCTCTGCCCCTTGAACAAATATAGAATAGCAATAAAAGAGGGGATGGAGAGAAGCTGTTGTCAGAAGCACACAGGAAATGTGAGATCTGTGAACACAGCCCCTCAGCAAAACTCAAAGCAGCAGTGTCAAGACAGAGCAGTGTCCCAATAACTAAATTAGGCCAGGTTTCCCAGAGAGGAAATAATCATTTCCATGTCTGAGAGAAAAAAATACATATTTCAAGAAATATCAGGGATGAAATGTAAAATTGTGGAAAACCAGAAATCTGAATGAGCAATGTAAGACATGCAAGAATAAATATATAAATGCTTCAAATTTAGGACTGCTGTACTGCCTGTTTTTACCAAGGTGTCCACTCATGTGCTTCAGTTTCCAGACGTGTTTTGCACTCTCTGGTCAAATAAATAGATGATTTGTTCATAAAAAGAGTATAAATAATAGCAATTGTAGTATTTAGCATTACAGTCCATACAGTTGGAGAGAAAGACTGTGAAAATAAGAATTAGAATATTACCTACCCTCAGGAACAGCTTCTCAGACTTATCACTTTATGAGATTCAAACTTGGTCCATTTCTAATACTGAAATTGTTGATTCAAACTTCAGAAGAAAAAACCAGATTTTTCTCCCTTGCTAACCTTCTTTAAGCCAGTGTTTACAGAAATGCTAAAGGCAAACATATTCTTGGTATTCTTAGCTTTTAAGGTGGGCTGCAGCTCCAAGCAAATGCTGTGTGATCCTCTTTCTGCTTAGATCAGACCCCAGTATGAAGTTCACTAACTGCATTGATAATTAAACATTAACATTTTCATCACGCGCCATGAAATCAATTGATTTATCTCTGCAGATCTATCTGATAGTGAAACTAAACCCCTTTTAAGTGTTTGAGAGATCTCAGTGTGGGATTAGTTAAACAGCAAGTTGATGCTGCAAAGGCATGCCCTGAGAGAGGAGTAGCAGCAGCCAGTTCAGCACGAGGCAGAAGCACACTTACTGGGGCTGTGGAAGAGTCAAGGTCAGGACAAAAAGAGAGAAATCCATGCAATAAGAGATTAGTTCCCAGGGCTATTCCTTTCTTTGCAGACTGCAAAAATTCTTTATAGGTGTAGCTCTGGGGATTTATATAGAGAAGACTTTTCATTTTCTTTCTCTTTTTTTTGCTTCTGCCAGAATCTTTGTGAGCTCCACATCCAAATGAAAACTTTAGCAGTACAGAATGGATTAATACAGGATTACAAGAAGATTATATTTCTGTGTCCTCTCATCTCTTTTTTTAAAATATATATCCCAATATTACATTGCACATATTCAAAATGACTCCTTTATACAGCGCCATATGTTAAAATAGCTGTCAAAAGAAAGTAATTTTTTAAAAGGAGCTGAGATTTGTGAAGAATTCTAAGAAGATTTACTTGGCCTATAAAGAATGTTAACTGGACTATTCATTAAAACTCTAGAATAATTTAGGATTTAAATGTGTCTTTACACCATGCACACTTTCTGTTTGGCTTTTAGATCCAGTATTACCTGACATTATATTTCTTTCTTTTCCTTCTTCAAATACTTCATGCCCTCTGACATTTTTGTGTAATAGAAATTCCAGCACAAAATATCACAGACTCTCTCTGCTCCTTTCATCCTAAGAACATTATTTCTCTAAGCTTTTCCAGTCACAAACATCTGGTAATCTGAAAGGTCTGATTCTGCTCCTACTGAGGTTCATTGAAAAACTTCAAATAGCAGTCAAACAAGCTTTTGAGCTCTCTGTAAAGCCTTTAATCCAGAATATTTTAAAAAAGAAAAAGTCCTGTGTTCTTAAAAACGTAAAATTATAGTAACTTTCGTAGAGTTAAGACTCACAAAAATGTTACAAATGGTGAAACAATTCGTCTGCTTCTGCATGTTTTAATTCACTTAAACATAACAAATTGTGAATTCTGGTTTTTACCTAAGACATGAAATAAACCCCATGACAGAAATGGCTGTTGTTACACTCTGGTTGGATTAGTTTCCCTCTACAAGGTAGTGGGCTGAGCCCCTCATCCTTACTCCCCTGTGCTGTGCCAGTCTGAACACTGGTATTCTGAAGTTATTCTTTCTTATTATTATCTTCTTATCTTGCCTGATGAATTGCTAAATTTAAAAATCAAACATACTGTTTCTCAGTTGATCCTCCAAAGAGAGTTAAATCTAAAATCTCAAAAAGATCAATAAATCTCAAATTCTAACAGAAGATTTATTAGCATAAAATACTCTTTTCTACTTCTCTAAGCACAAACAGCAGAAATTTGGTAAATCCTGGCATGGGATGGACCTAATTTCTCTTTCTCACTTCTGGGCAGAAGAGCTATTAATGTCAGTATCTTCTGTGGTAACATAACCAGTCATTTTTCATGGAATCAAAGAATCATAAAATGTTTTTTGTTGGATGGGACCTTAAAGATCACCTATTTTGAGACCCCGTGACATGAACAGAGACACTTTCCACTAGACCAGGCTGCTCAGAGCCCCATTCAACCCGGCCTTGAACACTTGCAGGGATGGGGCATCCACAACTTCTCTGGACAGCCTGTTCCAGTGTCTCACCACCCTTAGAGTAAGGAATTTCTTCCTAATATCTAACCTAAATCTATTCTCTTTCAGTCTAGAACTATCCCCCATTCATCCTGTCACTACATGCTCTTGTAAAAAGTCTCTCTCTATCTTTCTCGTAGGCTCCCTTCAGTACTGGCAGGCCATAACGAGGTCACCCCAAAGCCTTTTCTTCTTTATAAAGGAAAGAATGAATAATCAGTCACAGAAATAAAGGCTTTATGGAAAGTTCCTGACACTCATTTTGATAATCCACACCATGAAAGAGATGTGCAAAACTGAAGGTCAACAGTAAAAAGAAATGTAAAGGAATAGATTCACTCATGTAGCTACTCCATGACATACATGTCTCTGCATCATGCATGTATTAGGATAAAAAACATTTCTTTTTGTGATGGAGAAATTCAGAGAAAACACAGAAAAAAACCCCTGAGCCCATAAGTCAATGATGCTGCCAAAGATGCTGAGTGAGAGAGGAGGAGTTCCCTTCTTACACAAACTGCTCCATGTACAGAAATAGAGAAAAAAAATCTTAGCTGACTCCCCAACATTTGGGAGTAATTTTAGGGATTACGAAAACCCCTTTCACGTGCTGTACATAACCTACGTTCCTCTAACTCCAGTTTGTTGCACCACTGCAGAGCAGGAGAGGAGGAACTGTGACTCATCTACCTCACCTTTCCAGACATCAGAAATAAATGTAGCATAAATAAGCAAGGCCATTTAGGCTGCACTCCATTTTTCTGAAATGAAATGTATTTTAAAAGCTTCTTACCGGGAATAATATGGAAACAGGATATTAACAAGTAAGCAGCATTAAGCAGTCAATGATTCAATTAATCAGCCACTGTAAAAAGTCAAATATACCAATAATTTATGCACCTACTGAAATGTGCAAGGTCAGCATAAGAGTGAGATGAGTCACTTACCTTTCAAAAGGAACCCTATCTGTTGCATCTCACATTAGCTCCTGGCACACTTTAAGCATAAGTAATATGATATACAAGAGCCCCAGGCATGATTCAAAACTTAAGACAGCAGAGCCACTGCATGCCCGTATCTCAATTCATTGCCAGATTCCTGCTCTTCCTCAGCAGCAAGAAAGTTGCTTCTCTCTTGCTGTGTCCTTAGGTGACTAAATGATTAGTTGTTTATTTACATTTACTAACCCAAATGATTCTTTAAAAAGGTGTGTATCTGCTTCCCCTGGGATCTTAAATCTAGGCAGTTGACTGGAAGAGCATTGCAACTCTCCCTATTGGGTTAACTCTTTCTACCAGCAGACTAACACTTCTTGACGTTTCCAAGCAGATAGAATCCATCTTTTATAACTGGTGTGGGCATAAGCATTTACTGACTTCCCTGTCACCTCTGTTTGCACAGAGATTAGACCTGTGCTTTCTTTATTTCAAGCTCTGCAAATTCAAGTAGGAGCAGATGCTTCACTTCACCTATCGAATCTTGGCTCACAATTTTCTCTTCACAGAACATTCTCTTGGGATGGAAAATGTTTCACTTCAGAAGCTTGGGATACTTCTGTCTATCTAAAATTTTTTGCAGTTAATAAAGAACAGTATGTGGAATAAAAAAATACTTATATACAATGAAGTTTTCACACAGCACTCATTTCAGTGTGGATTATTCTAACTGGATAGACAGAAAAAGCCTTACGTGAGGAAAGAGATTGCTGGGTTTTGAAGTTAAAATTTCCAGGTTTTTTCACCAAAACTGCTGAATCAATCTGACCTATGGCTCAAACACATGAGAAAAATAATAGTTTGGGTTTAGCATCTCTATTTATCCTGCAAACATCAGGCTGGGAAACAGGTCAAATCATTTTACTGTGTTCTGTTTCACCACTGTTCCTCAGTTCTGAGATGAGGGAGATTCTTCAACGAACAAGAGCAGTCCTACCTTTTACCTTTCAATCCATGCTATCTAGACAGAGATTTAATAAAGGATGACAGTAACTGATCACTTTAATGATGGCAGCTGAGTCTGCTAGGAGCTGAACTAAAATCAACAACTAATTTCAGAGACACTGGATAGAGGAACTCAACACTTGCACTCAAAATTTTATCTCTTACATTAGATTAAAAAAAAACCCCAGTAACATAAATTAAAACCAAACTAGTGAAAATACACATTCTATTAATGATGACGCCAGAAAGACTCTTACGTGAATCATACTTAATTCACATGAGCCTACTGCATAGCCCACACCTGGATATTTAAACCTGGGAAATTGAAAGGTTTATCTCCTTTTACTAAAATCCTGACCAAAGACTTCTAGGCAGATACTTCAGGCTTAAAAACCAACCAACCAACCAACCAACCAACCAACCAACCAAACAAACAAACAAACAAACAAACAAACCAAAACAACTAAAACCCCCTGCCAAAATCCGAAAACAAACAAATGCAAAACCTACCTGCCTCCATAGGGTTGAGAGATTTTACTGCATCAACAGCATTCTGCTTCAGCATGCACTGGACTCAATAAACCAAGTATACAGCTTAATGTATTTATTTTCAGGGTAATGAGCAGTCCCATTCCTTCTCTTCTATTTCTTGTTATTGTATAGCATTAGAAATGTATGTGCTTGTGCAAAAACACAATTGCAGTTTGTCTAATATACTTAAAATATACTCCAGATAGCGTATTTTTTATTAAAAAAAAAAAATTAAGCATTTTTATTCTGAAAATGTACTTTTTAATATGTTAGGGTCAGCCCTTAATGTATATACAATATTTTACTCCACATGTGCTGAAACCAGTGGGACTACTAGCAAACAAGAAACTGGGCAGGGCTGGTCAAATTTGGACCTTATGCAACCATACACACTGTTGAAATACCAGTTTTACTGAAAACAGAAAGACAGCGGCCTCTGCATTCAGTTTGGCCAGCCTTAAAATTTAGTGTAATCTATCAGGATTCTTCTAGCCTGTATCTGTTTTCTTTCCTTCTCCAGTGTCTTTTCACTCCATTTTCATTCCTTTCTTCTGTTTATCAGTGTTTTAAAGACAGCATTGTAATTAAAACAATATTTAAAAAACCTGACTGTGCTTCATATTTCAGAATATGTTTTTTTCCTCCTATAAGGATAATTTTTCCTTCCATCTCCTCCAGAATCTCCATTTCTTTTTCTCTATTTCGTGGTGTTTTCCTCTTCTAGTAGAAACTTTTCCCCACTCTTATTTCCCCCCTCACAATATATCCTCAAATTATTCAGACACTGATCCTTTCCTTACTTTTTCCTTACTTTTTCCTATGCTACAAAACATGATGTCAGTGCAATTGCTGTGCGCACATTCCTTGCCAAATAATTACCATTCCCAGAGGAATTTGTAAATCCCAACAGACCAAATTGACTATAACACCAGACATGATAAGAAAACAGATTTACCGGGACAGGTCTAAATTAAAGGGGTAGGTACTCTTTGTGCCCTCCACCTGCAGAACTGAAACCAGAATCAAAATATGTATGCAGAAAAAATGAAAGAATAGTTTTGTATGGCAAATTTAACCATTTCAGAGCAAGATAACTACCTTGTAGTTTTGCTGAGGGACTGTTTCACTGAAATATTTTCCAGGAATCTGCCCACAGTCAGGTATTTTCGAAAAGAAGACATAACCTTGGTGCTCAGCTGGTCTCACTTCTTTGTGGGAACCAGCTGCCTATATGCTCAGGCAGTCATGATTGTGATACCTCCTTATTCTCATACCTCATCTAAATGGGCTAGACCAGTGGTTTTGTTCAGGGGTTTGGGAGAGTAGTCAATTTGTCATGGAACTACCTCTTTCTTGAAACTTCCCACTGCTCTAGAGTTTGCCTCTGCATGTTTAAACTATTTGACTCTAAATACGAGGGCGACTTCCATGTTCACAGTTATGCACAGGAGAGCTTTCAGCTGAGGGTCTAAGTGGTACTGAGAAATTTATAGGAGACGTGATGGATTATTTTCATGCTTTCTCTCTGCTTAGAAGCTGAATCCTTTCAGGAGAAGCATGGACTTCCTAAGGTTGCCACGAAACAACAGCTAGAAATCATTCTAAGCTTCAGTAAGAGATAATAAAGACTTGTACTATGTTCCTTGCTTGAGCAAGAGCTCTTTCTAGACTGTCACAGTCTTCTATTTGCCTATGTTGCACGGCAGATACTGGAAAATTTCACAGAATGTCTGATGCATGTACTGAGGCTGTTACCTAGGTACTGATTCTCTGCATACCTGTGCAAAAGAGATTAAGAGGTATTTCTAACTTGGCAATTTGTTTCTAGGCTCCATGGCTGGGAAGCTATGCAGGCCCAAGTGCTGGTTAGGAACTTGGGGTTTGAGTGAAAGCTCCAGTGGCTCCTCTAGCACATTCCACACTCTTCAGGTTGGTGCTATGTACAAACTATTCTGCTGAAAGCTCACATTCTCACTCAAACAAATTCCAATAATCCAAAAGAAGGGTTTTATTCTGTGTTCATGTCTATTTTGTCTGGCTGGGACTCAAACTCTAATTAGCTCTATTACTCATTCACAGTAGCCGTTATCAGATCTTTCATGCTGCTGAAGTAATTAAAGAACAAGTTTAGGAGCGAATAGTGATATAAAGCGTAATTCAAAATGTACTTCTCATGGAGATATCCCCAAAACACTCATGAGGAGTTTGGATTTTTAATGGTATGTCCAACCCAACAGAAGAGTAAGCTAATGATTATATCCTAAACCTGACTTGCTGTTTCTCTTCTCTCATTCTGGTGATACAGATAACTGGACAAGTGGAAAGGACACAATTGCAGCAGACGTATTTTTTAATCTGTTTTTAGATATTGCTGCTTCATCCAGACAGCTTTATATGTATTGGAATTTAGACCCAGCATCAAAAATTGAATGGATATATAAGTCCTCGTGATGAAAAATTTCATCCTTATTTTCCAGGATATTTATATGCTCTACTCTGGGTGAAAAAATACCTTGAAAAAATATCCTTCTATTATTTAGGTTGATTTCTTTTTCTATCCAATACAAATAGTAGCAGCATCTTGAAGGTAACTATTTTAAGGTTCCCATAAGAAAGGACAATGAAAATGAACTTTCTGAAAGCATCTTTTCATTTCAATATAGATGCAGTAGCACCTGTGAAAATTTGGTGTTCTGGCTTACTAATGTAATGTATTGGTTAAGAAAATACAAACCAAATATTTATTCAAAGACAGAATTACTTGCTCTAAAGAACAAGATTAATCACATCAATAATCTTAGGATGACAGTTTGATATTATTCCTCATTTAGTCTGTGACACCTCAGGACCCCATCTTGATACCTTACTTGACCCTGAAATGTACTTGTGTTTTAGAAACTGCTGGTAGGAGGGAAAGGGAAACTGGGAAAGCAAAGACATAAGTGACCTCTGCTCTGCAAACAAATTACATGTCCTAAGGTGTGATTGTTCATGGCACAATTTCTTGCTTAGAGCGAATGGAAATAAAAAAAGAAAAATTTAGCAAAGTTTTTTCTCTTATTTGAAACTATTGTAGAAGATAAAAAAACCCCAAAGCTCTCATGGTCTGAGCACATACTCACTGTTGCAAAGACATATTGTCAATGATGTAGTTTTGATTTGGACTGTAGAAAAGATCCAGTCTCTCAATAGGATACTGAGGCACAATTGTTCCTCATTTCAGTAGAAACAACTCTTTTCATTTCTATCCACACTAAGCAGGACCACCTGCTGTGGATCACGACTTTTTGTGAATGGAAAACGATTCCTTTTGTAGTCCCCTGGTTTGTTTAATGTATTGGTATAAAATAATGATGGAGCTATTTTCTTCATGTGTGTTCCCTGCCACTTTATGAAATATGTCCCATGACACCACGAGTGATGAAGAAAATGTTCCCTCATGCTCAAGTGTTAGAATGTTCTGGTGTGCAAAGTGGACAGGGTGGAGGAGGAAAGAAACTCGTCTTCTTTCCTCCTGTTTTTTTCTTTGTTGTCTCTTCCATTACTAGTTGTAGGCATACTTCAGCTCAAAGAGACTTGAAGTTAAAATTCACTTCTTGGCATCGTAAATTCAGAATTCCCATCCAAAATACCATAGTTTCTATTTAACATTCTTTTTGACTGAACCCAGATATCATCTGTGGCAATTCTCTCTCCCAGTCTCAGTTCTTTTTGTGCTGGTGCTGGTGAGAGTGACATCAGAAATTCAAGAAACGGACAGACAAGATGAAACCACATATAGCCCTAAATTATAGGGTAACTGAACAGCGAAATTGCCAGAATATTTAGAACAACCTAGTCTACTAGAGCAAGGAGAAATTTCTGTGACTAGGCAGCCTTAGACACAGGAGGTCTAAAATCACCTCCTCTGAAGCTTATAAAAGTTAACATTTAATAGTTCATTCAGGTTACACCACAGTATACATAAAAGATAAAAGAAACAAACTGAACTTTTTAGACTCCTGCAAGTCTCCTGTAAGACAGCATAATTACACAGCAAAAGAATTCAAAACATTTTCCCAAATCTAAATGTCTGACAGAATCACAAAATCACAGAATAAGTAGGGTTGGAGGTCATCTAATCCAACCTTTCTGCTCAAGCCATCTCCCATGTAGCACATCATACCACATCACTCAGGATTGTGTCCAGATAGCTTTTGCATATCTGCAGGTACCAGACTTCACAACCTCTTGGGGCAGCCTGTTCCAGTGTTCTGTCACCCTCACATTAAAGAAGTTCTTCCTCAGTTCAGGTGGAAGTACCTGTTTATAAGTTTCTGCCCATTGCCTCTCATCTTACTGCTCAGCAGCACTGAGAAGAGTCCAGTTCCATCCTCTTGACGCTGTCCTTTCCAATACTTACATGCATTAGTAAGATCCCCTCTCAGTCTTCTCCAGGCCAAACAGCCTAGCTCTCTCAGCCTTTCCTCATCAGAGAGGGCCCTTAATCATCTTTGTAGCTCTCTACTGGACTTGCTCCAGGAGCTCCACATCTCTCTTGTACTGAGGAGCCCAGAACAGGACACAGCACTCCAGATGTGGCCTTACCAGGGCTGAGTAAAGGTGTAGGATCAACTCTCTCAATCTGCCAGGAATGCTGATCTTAATGCACCCCAGGATCCTACTGGCCTTCATGGCCACGAGGACACATTGCTTGTTAATGAACAACTCGTCCACTAGGGCTCCCAGGTCCTTCTCCACAGAATTGCTTTCCAGCAGGTCAGCTGCCAGCCTGTCTTGGTCCATGTGGTTATTCTTCCTCAGGGGCAGGACCCTGAGTTTACCCTCGCTGAATTTCAGAAGGTTCTTCTCTGCCCATCTCTCCACCCTGTCGAGGTCCTTCTGGAAGTGTCTGCGCAGCCCTCTGGGTTGTCAGCCACTCCTCACAGCTTTGTGTCATCAGTGAAAAAGATGACATGCCTTGCTGAGGAGGCCTCCGCCCCTTCATCCAAGTCATTGATTAATAAGATGAGCAATACTGGGCCAGTATTGAACCTTGGGAGACACCACTAGTGACAGGTCTCCAATCAGACTCCGTGGCACCAATGACGACTCTCTAAGGCATGGCCATTCTGACAGTTCTCAATCGACTTCACTGTCCTCTTAGCCAGCCCACACTTCCTGAGTTTATATATGAGGATATTGTGAGAGATGGCATTGGAAATCTTGCTGAAGTTGAGGGAGAACACATCCGCTGCTGTCTTCTCATCGATCCAGCTAGTTGTCCTGTCACAGGAGGCAATAGGATTGGTTAAGCATGATTTCATTTTAATGTATACACGTTGACTACTCTTGATGATCTTGTCTTCCATGGGCTTAAAAATGGCCTCCAGAATTAGCTACTCCCTCACCCTTCCAGGGATTGAGAAGAGGCTGGCTGGCTGGTAGCTCCTCAAGTTCTCTTTCTTGCCCATTTTTTACACCGGGGTGACATTTGCTTTCTTTCAGTCCTCAGGCACCTCTCCTGATCACCATGACCTTTCAAAGATGATTGAGAGTGGCCCAGCAATGATATCCACTATTTCCCTCAACACTTTTGGGTACATCCCTTTTCGTCATGAGGAGAAAATCATATAAATTTGTATAAATATAGGTGACAGAACACTGTGAGAAAATATGAAATGTATTTATTGAATCCAGAGAGTAATAGAGAAGTGTAGCCTCAACTATGTCTTTCTCAGTGAAAGCAAAGCTTCAGTACATCAGACCAACACGCAGTTTTCATCACCCTCTAGTGACACAACCCTTTGGCAGTCTTGATTTTAGACATACAAGCTACCACTACCATAAAAGGATGGAATGATGCTAAAATCACTTATTCTAGATATGCAATTCTAAATGTTGTGAATGACAGATTATTTTATTTTACTGAATTTCAGATAAGAAAACCAGTAATTTATATCCCAGTTCAAAGCAGAAGACTGACTCATTTTAGAGAAAGAATCATATAAATACAATTTCCAAAAAAAAATTTCCATTTGGAATAAGTATTATTATGCATATATTAAGTAACTTACCTAGCTATTTAGACCTAAACATTTATGAAAATATAGTTCTTTTCACGCAGCTTGCTGACTTTCAGGGAAAATATCCACTCCACAAAACACAATTAAAGTAATGTTATAGTCCACTCTGGTCTAAATTCAGGTTAGCCTGAGCAGAAGGATGTATTCTGTGTTTAGGAGTTTGAAGATGATGAGGTATCTCAGATACCTCTTGGGAACATTATTATTCTGAAGCATAATTTATCTTCCACTCAGTGGCACCCCATTTCTCCACAAATAATGTCTTCCCCAAAGACATGTTCACTGCTCCATATCCCCACATCCATGTGTCTAAAAGTAAGTGGTAAGGAAAGTCATCCTCAACACAGATTTTTCTTTCTTATATTTGAGACATATTCCTGATAGACTGTATTAATCCAGGATGCAAAGAAGAAAAATATACTCACTTTTGAAATATTGGCTGAATCTGGGTCTTTAATGATGGGACAGCGTAACTCAAGACAGAGAGTGCTGACCAAAAATGTTGCAATTCAAAGATTCTGCTGGTAGTGATAAATGAACCAGAAAAACCAAAACACAGCAGGTGACCAAGTATCTCAGGTAAGACTTGCTTTATTCGTTTAGGAGTCTTTCTATTTAAATCAGTGAACTATCACGAACTTTTGAACAAGCAGCTTGTAGTTTGCTAAATTCAGTAACCCGTCTTTGTTACTTCAGTTGTGTTGACATGCAATGACGGGAGGAAATGTCTGGTAATTTTTCAATAGAACTTAATGACTCCAAATGAATGGGTTTTAATAAAGTAGGGAAAAGCAGAAGTTAGTATTTCCATAAACACTAAGTGAAATAGCACCTACTAAGTTCTCATTAAAATATGAAATTAGATAACAGTTTGATTTTTATTAACATAGGATTACTTATTAGATTGAGTCAAGTGTCAGAATGTATTAAAAAGACCTTTTAAAACAGAACAAAAACAGTGTTGGAACTTGGTCCTTAGTTAATACAGTGTACTTAATGCCTAATTTCAATAGCTCCTCGGGCACAGCCTGTCCTTCCATGTAGAATCAGTCCTTCTTGTTTGGCACATAGCTTTCTCAAAGACGTGGTAGCGTATCACAGTATGAACTGTATGTTCAATCTTCCACTACACACTTGTGCACAAGTGGATATTAACAGACTAATTTGAATTGCATGCTACCTCAAAGTACAAGATCAAATCCTATTTGATGAATGAACCAGAATGAAGAACTTGGTACTTTGACACCAGTGAGGGTCCTCTGCTGGCAGCAATTCCACAGGACTACTGAGGTGATGAGTCTTGCTTGAATTTAAATCCAGAGGTCACAGGCTTAGTCCTTGTCTACTTCTAAGAGGCCATTCAATGTAATAACTGTAAAAACTATGACTGTTTGACTTAGCAAGTAGGAGAAATTTGTTTGATCTCAACCTGTAACTCTATTCTCTTTTCTTCCAAACTGCATAGATACTAGCAACAAACCACCTTAACACCACACAGTAAAGCACCTAACTTGCAGAACAGATCTGCATTGGAAACTATTGTGCATTAGTAGAATATATCCAGACAAATTTTATTTTCAGGGAAATAACCTGAGAATCCACTTTGTATCATTTTTTGAATTAGGATGCTATCACAGGGTTATTCAGTCAACAGTTTAAGCATGAAAGATACAGGCTGAAAGTAGAGTCTCTATTCAAACAGTAGCAAATTAAGAGAATTGAAGTATAATACTGATTTTTTACATCAGAATTTGTGGTCCACTGCACTCAGCTGCCAACAAAGATGAAACGTGTTAAAATGCAAGGATGCAAAAATTCTTCAAAGTGAACATGGCTCTTCGTGCACAAGGAAGTCACCAGATATCCTTAGCACATGCAGGAGCAGAGTCTTAATTACTAACGTAAATCTTGAGACATAAACTAAATTTGAAACTTGATAATTTACAGATTTAGCTTGGCTTCTGTGGCAGGCAGGCAGGAAAAGATGGCTTATGTCAGTTCACAGAGAGGTCAGCAGTATAGATTTTGGCATAGGTTGCAAAGTAGACCATACAAATATTTTATTGCCTATTATCCAGTAAAAAATCTTGGAAAAAAACCTGAGTGAACAGCTTGCTTACAAAGATAATAATTCTCTTTTTACATAATTAACTTGTGCAATAATAATTGCAATACAATTCAGATAATGTCTGTATAATAAACTGTGATCAAATAAAATAGAGATATGAAGAAATCTTCAGTCTACACAGCAAAATGTTTGGCCAGATGACAGACATAGCAGGAGAATATAACTTTATTATTACATTATATGTGGTCTGCACACACAAAACCATTAATGGTTTAATACATAATAAAGGGGTTTGTTTTGTTTTGATGCAATTTTTTGAGATACAAAATAGCTCATTTGAAATGGCCCAGTATATTAGAAGCAAAAGGTAGCAATAAAAGCTCTGCAAACCTGCATGATTTATTAAAGAAAATACTGTGGTGAAATTTATTTCTTTTATATTTTCTTTAAAGTAAGTAATACAAGAACTGTTTAAGCTCATGAATTTACTAAAGCAGATCACACAGATCATTTGGAAATTTTCCCCTGATTTAGGAAATGTTCACAGTAAGGATTAGTTTCACAATGCAGACAAATTAACTGCTGTCCCTTAGATAACAATATTAAGATAAAATCTGCTTTTCTAGTAACAATATATCGATTTTTAACTACTGAAGACCAATATAAAAAGCTTTTCATGAACTCACGTTCTACTGATAACAGAAGACTATGTGAAGACATGTGAAACAGTGCAACCAGAAGAATCACTTGAAGCTGGAAGTCTACCACAGTTAAAATTTCTAGCTAAATGACAGGTAGCATTTAGTTCTCACAGAAATGCTAGTTGTTGTACAAAATAAGTAACACACTGCACAAAGCAGATTTTGATGTGTTGTTGTTTTTTTTTTTTTTTTTTTTTTTGGAAGATGCAGAGATTTCCATAGAGACACTACTGATGTGATCCTGCACCACAAGTACCTAGGAAGGTCAAGTCCTTATACTCCAAGGAAGTTAATACAAAATGCATTGATTCAAATTAACAATTAGGAGAAGAAAGCTGCTTTACTTTTCTTCCTAGTAGAAAAATCTTTTCTATATAGCCCCCTGTGAAAAGACAGGACGCAGAGAATGGGTGTGTTAGTTGCACATCATAAGGACGGATTTTACACTGTATCTACTGACACAATGATAAAGCTACAGCTGTAACGACTTATTCAAAAATCAATTCCTTGTTACAGGCTTTTTACAATTTTGCTAGAAGTGACTTGAAGAGACTTGCTATTCTCACTGCAGGTGCAAAAAGTACTGGCAACTATTCATGTACTCTAGAAATGATAACCAATAAATCACTTATTACAGTAGCAATAATATTCTCTGCCGTACTGAGACATAATAGTAGTACTTTCTAATAAGATAGAGGAACCATAATCACTATAAATAGGAAAATAGGTTATAGTATTCATTTTAACAGATTTTCAAATCTTAAGAAAATCAGCTCTTATTTTAAAACCCAGTAAGAAACGCAAGAAAGGAACGTGGCAAGTATTACATAATAACAACAACGTGCTTTAGAAATTAAAAAAAAAACTTATTAAAAATATTTATATTATTTTGTGAAAACCTTAAGCTTGGTATATTCGTATCTTAAGAGAGAACTTCAGCAATGATAAGGTAATATGAAAGACCTAACTGGTAAGACAATGCTAAGTTAAAATCAGAGTTAGAAGTGGAAATTTAAATCCTTAACTTTTCTCATTTACACAGTTGTTTTTCTACTTCCAAGGAATTCCAATATTTAGACATATTTAGAAAATGTGTGGTTGGGTAGCCTCTTCTATTTTTTCCTTCCCCCTCCCCTCCTTCTTTTTAACAGGATAATAAAATCACAGAATAGTTTGGCTTGGAAGGGACATTTAAAGGTCATCTAGTCCAATACCCCTGCAGTGAACAGGGACATCTTCAATTATATGAGGTTGCTCAGAGCCCCATCCAACCTGACCTTGAATGTTTCCAGTGATGGAGCATCTTCCACCTCTCTGGGCAACCTGTTCTAATGCTTCATCACCCTCATTGCAAAAGAATTCACTCTTGTGTTTAATCAAGTAGATCTACCCTCCTTCAGTTTAAGGAGTTTAAACCATTACCCTTTGTCCTGGGTGATGAACACTATGAAAATAGTAATAAGAAAGAAGATTGGGAGTAAATCAGACATCATGAAATTATGAATATATTGACTTGACATGAATAGTGTAAGCTGCAGGAACTACTACTCGAAAACCTCACAAAAGAGATCAAGCAAGAACCAAAATTACAGCTGAAGTCTCTGCTGCTTCTCAGGTGAATCTCCGGGAATGCATTAGGAGAGAGATGCCAAATACAGTCTGAATGCCAAATGAATTCAAAAGAAATCATCACTTTGTGGGGTTGCAGCTGGGGACAGGGGAAGAATTTGAAAGACTGCTAAAACTTCAAACCCACCCAGCAGAAAAGAAATCCCTTGAAAAAGAATGTGGTGATTGAGAAAGAAACATTAAGGAAAAGGATAAACCTTCTGTTATTACAAGCATAACTCTGTTAAGAAATTTCAGCCAACAAATTAACTCCACCTCCAGTTGAAAACACAGATGAGACCGAAGGGAAACAACTCAAACAGCTGTTTGCCAGCACATTGAGTTAGGCACTGTTAAATGACTTCTTTCAAAGATATGTGTGAAAGATATGAAGCCATTCATTATACTCATAATAAGAATGCAAAACAAGACCATTTGTAACTGGGATGAAAGAATTAACTGTTTAGAAAGGATGGAATTAAAATTAAAGGTGGGGGTAAAGTACTGTGTACTCACAAAAATGACTGATTAAATAAAGATAATATTCCCCATAGATTAAAAAACCCCCCTTTTTTGGGAAGGCTTCTCAGGTATATGCTAAAACTTCTCCTGCGCCAGTGCTGGAAAATTAATTTGGTTTTGTAAGCTTATGTGAGATATATAAAGTAGTGTTACATTTATGATCCTACTGATTTCTTAGCATTTATCTTCCAACCCATATCAATTCACTACAGTAATTCTCAGGCATGTTTTGATATAAATAAATAGTAAATTCCTAAATCAATTCACCTGTGCTGCCCTGGTAAATACTCAAGATTCTGTGAAAAGAAACATCCATTTTTTGGTCTAGAGATCTCAAGATAATTCATTTTGTTTCAAACTGACACCAAAGAAAGAAACAGATAAAAACTTGAGGAACTGGATTTATTAGTATGGCAGACAGAAAAATTAGGAGGACGATGAATAAAGTCAGCAAAAGCACACAAAGATTTGAATGTGGAGGTAGAAGTACTGAATTTAAAGAGAAACGTAGTGTCTGGAGTCCTCACAAAGAAAAGAAAAAATCAGAAGGTGTACAGTCTGCTTGGATAAGTAAGAAGAAAAGCCAGAACTTTAAAAGTGAAAATATATATAAACACATGGATAAAGGATATCTATAAACATATGGATAAATGAGTTACACAAATCGAAGTCAGCAATACAAATATCTGTTAGCACATTTGAACTTCATCTTGCTAAGGAATTTAAAATAACATAAAATTAGTTATCTAGAGGTAGGGTAATGGAAATGACTGCATCAGATGTAGAATCAAGCTCACTTTGTTGAAACTGAAGGGAATTAAAATCCATAAACTGGGATATTTATAGACTTCGGGTAGCAAATTTTCAATTAATCAGTCACATAGATGTTGCAACCTGGGAATCACAAATAGAACGCCTACTACTCTTCCTACTGTCAAAAGTGTGTATGGGGGGAAAAAAGGAAAGAAAAATGCCTCAACTACTACAGTCCTGCTTGACTCCTGTTCAGAAACAACTCAGAAAGGAAATTACAAAGAAGAGGTAATTGTACATGAAGGGAAGTAAACTAAAATCAGCACTTTTTTTCAAACATAAAAATGTGCCTTTGTTGTTTTATCACTCTTCTCAGACAGCTGAAGTGCATCCATGATAATTTATCTAAATTTAAGCAGAATCTCTGATAGAAATACCTCATGGGAAATTATTTTTTTAATTCAGAAAAGATCAGGTTTTACAGAACTGACTTACAGCAAGAAATTTTACATAAACAGAAAAATAGCAATAACAAAAAACCCCAAACCAACCAAAACAACCCCCACAACAACAGAAAAAAAGTCTTATGTTGAAAGGCAGGTTTTCATACAAGAGATGCCAAAGATGTTCTTTAATAACAGACTTTGATACTGATCCCATTTATTATTTTCACTGTTGATGGTAAAATGAGGAATTCTAGCAAGAAAAAGTTCAGAGGCAGTTTCCAACGCAGTATCACTACCAAAGACTGCATTACTCCTTCAGGAGTAATTAGATTTCTCTGCAGATAAAACCAAACAAACATACAAACAAAAAAAAACCCCACGCACACAAAACCCCAAACCTCCAACAGAAAATTCCATGCATTTAGAGAATAATAGTAAGAATGTATGTCCTAAGATGAGAGAGGCAGTATTGGTTGATTCTACTATTGCAGGTGATTATTATGACTTGACTGAAAAAGACCCAAATTAATTTCTAACATGCAAGAACTGAGAGGAATTCAGCAATGGGGAACTAGTTATACTTATCTACAAAGCACTGAAAATGCCTCATGGATGATATTTCACAGACATCTGACAGATATTTAAAAATACAAGATTTATTTAAAGCAGGTTGGTGTGGAGAAGAGTTTCTAGGCTTATTTGAGGGAAAAACCATAATGTTAAAACAGTCTCATTTTTCATGTTAGGAATACAAAAGCTGTAATGGCATACAGTTACTGACTAGGATATGAGATGTATTTATGTTACTTAGGAGTACTAAGCTTTTTTGTATTCAGTAAGAGCCAGTTTTCCCTGCTCACTATAGCTGTAATTATTTTGTGGTTCAGAGAGTTGTACTGAGAATCTTCTTGGGTGATAATGTAACATACCATGATTAGTGTGGTAATATGGGGTATTTGGAGTTTTTTAACCATCAGAGGTTCAAAGTTCTTGAAAAGCTCATCATCTCAGAGGTAAGTCATTTTGAGATGGGATTTTACAAGTTCATGAACAGTAAAGAAGAGTAAGAGGAGAATATGAGGCTAAATAAGCAGTCTCCTGACACAAAATTTTAACAAAATGAATTGTTGGTATATTTAAAAGGGCAGCGGATTGCTGCGCATTGTGGGTTTGTATTCAGTAGGCTTTAAGCCTCTATGGCTACCAAGTAATACTGAGAAATTCTTGAAGTGACAGACAAACGTATAGAAAAGGAGAAACTGTGCAGATATAAAAGTTGGGAAGGATCCCAAGCCCTTACCTCCCCTTTCAGATCAGCAGCAGCATTGTAAAGAGGTAAGTGCACACGTATGTGGTTGTTCAGTTCACGTGAGAGCTGACACATCTGAATGGTCCTTAGTGGAGCTGCAGGAGTCTGTGTCTGCACACAGCTGCTAAGGTGCACTCAGCAGAAGAAAATATCTCAGCAGAGCTAAAGATGTATGCATGTCTGGAAGATACGGGAGAAATTCCAAATCCTATATCAATGTAATAACATCAGTCATTTGATACAAGGCAAAAAACCCATATCAAACTCAGGACAGCTGACTGATTCTTTCAAAAAAAAATTATTTGCAGTTCAAAAAGCAGAATTTCTATTTACCAATATCTTCAGTATTTCCTCTTGTGCATTTCCTTCTATCATATATGTAAAATAAACTTACATATATGTAATACAGTTCATAACAGTATCAGAGAAAGAAAAACAACATTCTGAATTCTTCACTTACTCTCTTTACATGGCTCAGAATCTGTTTCACGTTAGCACAATACTGTCCATGCTCTAATTTTAGGGTGACTTTTCGTGGTTTTCCCAGAAACTCAGGCTCTGGAGTCATGAGATATTGGTCATAAAATACAAGGATGAAGGATAAAACTCCCTTAACTTTTACTGGTGAACCTCAGCATCTGCAAGTTGTTACTTGCACTGGCTGCTCATCTGATCTTGAACAATAAAAGCACACAAAATATAATGACCTGGTCTAGATAACAACATGAAAGAAAAAAAAAGCCAAATAAAAAAACCCCTCTTCAGTTTATCCGTAATGCAGTTCTAAACTCACTCAATAGTTCAGGTTGAAAAAAAGAGGAAATTTTTTAAAAATTGTTTTAATCAGCTTAAAAATAACAGTGAAATACACAGTCAAAATTAATTCTGGCCCAGCTGTTTGACAACAGTCACTACTGAATGGCAGTGCAAGCAAAGGTTTTTATATGGGAAAAGTGAAATACACATAAAAATTTCAGAAATGCACAGACTACAGGACACATACAAATCATATGTTCACAGCTCAAATTTTAAGCCTCAAATGATAGAAACCTATAGGTTCCTCCATAGCAAGATATGACCTATATGTCCATTTGTGGCTGAATGTAAACTGGACCTCAAATTTCACCAGCATTACAGGAAGTATTTTTGCACAGGATTCAGGAATAAATTCTTGTGCAGGAGAATAGCTGCATTTCTCTTAGGCTGCACTTAGCAAAAGCAGAAGGTAAAAAGTCTCAAAATAATTTTAATGGTGTAATTATTTTAAAATATTTGGTTCATCAAGACATATACTGCTGCTCTAAAGAACTATAGCAGTGAATTTCATAATGCCAAAGTGTTTTGTCAGTAAGTAGTTTAGATAGTTTTACACCTTCTCTTCTCTTTTTACACTAACTGTAAAAACAGTTATAAAAAAACCCTGAACATTGAACGCCTCCCAAAATAAGATATTGGTACTGCTAACACAAAAGCAGAATAAAAAAGTAAACTTAGGATAAGCTCCAAGGTATGTTTGTAGGAAAAAGGTTAATGCATATTTGTATCACAGAGTCACGAAATTTGTGAGGTTGGAAGGGAACTCTGGTTGGCAGTCACCTGGGGCAACCCCTTGTGTTCAAGGAGGAACACCTAGATCTGGATGACCAGGATCATATCCAGGTAGGTTTTCAATGCCTCCAAGGACAGGCACCCCACAACCTCTCTGGGAAACCTGTGCAGTGTTCAATGGCTGTCAGTATAAAAGTGTTTCCTTATGCTCAGAGGAAACCTCCAGTGTTTAAGCCTCTGCCCATTTCCTCTGGTCCTGCCACTGGGCATATCAGAAAAGAGCCCTGCTCATTTCTCTTTGTGCCCTCCCTTCAAGTATTTGTACACACTAATAAGATCCCCCTTGAGCCTTCTCTCCTCCAGGCTGTACAGTCCCAGCTCTGAGTCTTTTCTCACGGGAGAGATGTTGCAGTCCCTTCATCGTCTTCACAGCCTTTTTCTGGATTGTCTCTAGTACATCTTCACCCTTCTTGTTCTGAAGAGCCCAGAACTGGACACAGCCCTCCAGATGTGGTCTTTCCAGTGCTGGGTAGAAGGGAAGGATCTCCTCCCTCAGCCTGCTGGCAATACTTTGTCTAATGCAGAGCAGGTTACCATTGACCCTTTGTGGCAAGGGCATATTGCCAACTCATGTTCAACTTGGGTGATCAACAGGATCCCCACGTTCTTCTCTCTGACAAGATGCTTTACAGGTGGGTTGTCCCCAACATATGTGCTGGGGTGTTCTTCCCCAGGTACAGGACCTATTGAACCCGTACCTGTTGAACCTGACCCTGTTTGTTGGGATGGACCTTTCTTGAGCATGAAGGTGATCCTTGAATATTAATAAGCTTTCTCAGGCCCTTCTTCCCTCCAGGGTTTTATCTCACAGATCTCTCCAATCCGATCTTTGAAGAAGCCAAAGACTGCTCTCCTGAAGTCCAGGGGTGCAAACTTGTTTTTCACTTTGCTCCCTCTCCTAAGTTCCTGAACTTCAACATGTCAGGTCCACTGCAGCTAAGGCTACATTCAACCATCACATTCCCAATGAGATCCTCCTTTTTAGTGTGGCAGAAGTCCAGCAGAGCACCTCTCTTTGCTGGTTCCCTCTATTACTTGAAACAGGAAGTTTTCACCAATTCATTGCAGGAAACCCCTGGATTCCTTGTGCTCTGTTATGCTGCCCCTCCAGGAGATACCAGGATACTTAAAGTCCCCCATGAGGACCAAGACCTGCAAATGTGAGGCTGTTCTTCTCGGTCTCTAGAGGCCTCATCTGCTTGTTGTTCCTGGTCTCATGGCATGTAGCAGACACCCACTGTAATGTCTCCTCTGCCATCCCTCTCTTTAATCCTAATACTTAAACTGTCATTTGGCTCCCATTCGTCCTCAGGCAGAGCTCAATGCACTTGAGATGTTCGGTCACATAGAAGGCAACTCACTCTACTTATCCTTCTGGCCTGTCCTTCCTAAAGATCTTCTATCCCTCCATTTCAACACTCTAGTTATGAGAGTCATCCAACCACAGCTCCACAATCCCATCAAGATTGTTGCCTTGCTGCTGGTGTTACCAGGATTCCTTTGTGTGGATCATGTTTGTTACTATCAAGCATTGAACACCGTCTACTGGATGAGCTGGTTACTTGAGGTAAAAAAGAAAAGTCAGGGTAGCAAAAAGAAATTATAAAAAATCAGCAAAAACATTATTGTGCCTCATAACTGTTTCTTTCAGAGACGATAGCTCTGAGTGACATCCTAAAAAGGGAAAACTTGAACCTGAATGAAGAAAGTCTGAATATACAAATTCTTCCTCCTCATCGCAAGTGGCTTTGTACAAAAGCGCTGTCCATAAAACAGCCAGCCTTTAGGAACTGGCTATCATGGAACTTAAAAATCATCATCTTTGTTGTGGCATTAAGCTCTGAATCCATAGGCATGTTGCAAATCCATAATTTCATTTTACAGTAGCTCAGAGCTCAGTTCAGCCTCTCCTTACACGTACTAATAGTTTGTGATTTATGCTTTATGGTCTACCCCTTTACACCATAATCAAAGATCACAAAATGATTATAATGAACATTTGCAGATGCTTCTCTGTCTAGAAGTATTTCTTTTGGAACAAATTTTTATAACACCTCTCTTCCTTTTGCAAGCATTTAGAAATCAGAGCTGGGTCAAAGTCTTTTTTATCCTTTGGGAACTTTATAGAATATTAAATTTCTAATTCCCATCTGAGTCAAGGACTACGAAACGAAAGAAAGCTCAGAAGGAGCCTGTAGTCATTTTCCCTTCCCCTTCCCTTCCCTGCATTTTTTTTAAATTAACGCTTAACTCAGACTATGAAAAAAGAGAAAGTACTGTGGTTGATTCTTGTCAACAAAATGACTGAATTTTGTATAAGTCACTAATGTATTACATTGTTCTATACAAGAGAATGTGATGCCAATAAATATCAAGCAGATTTCCTGATGCAAACTGATGGTTTAAAACTTATTTTCTTAATTATCATTAAAAATAACCAAAATTAAGTTTCACAAGGCACCATTATTTGAAACCAGTAACATCTGTGTTCCAACTTATCTATCCCAAGTAATTTAAAAATAATTGTGACCAGAATTAGATTGCCAGTCTATCTGTTTTTCTTTTCCTTACCTGATTATGATGTTGAATATACAAGCATTAGTATTTTGGAGAAGTCTATTGATAGACCTTCTGTGGAAAAATAACTGGGGTAAAAAGAGAGTCATGCAACAATTACAGGGGAAAATGCATTTGTTACTCCCTGGATGGAACGTGGTCAACATATCTGACCTCCCCCACACAATACAATCTAAGGAGGACTAAACACAGGGTGGAACGGAGTGGGAACACCATGTCCAGACTCTGTTGAAATCCTTTCAGAGGAGGGAACTCAGTGGTACCTTTTAGCTGATAAGCTGCACAGCAGCTGAAAACCAAGGGAGATAAAGGAAAATGTCCTGCTGCTCAATCAGCAGCAGTGGTGAAATCACTGTCCTTGGACCCATGCATGTCCCCATCCCAGGGTTATTTCAGATGCCGTACTGACATATTCACCCCAAAGGCATAACCATCCCTCACTGACTAAGATGCATGACAAAAGTAACTTGAGCTCCCCCTACACACAAATAAAGAGTATAAAAGTAAGTTAAGAATGGGCTGAACCTGTCTTTTTTCCCATGGGAACAAGAACTGTACTATATATGTGCTGAATGATTATCTTGTGCTAGCTTTTTTTAGGGATTAGATCTTGTTACTATTTCACGTTGAATACATTTTTGCAGCCAGTTGCTATCACCAGCAGTCTTTGAACCTTAACTTGTCACAATTTTAGTAATTAAACCATTATTTTGTAAATTGCTAATGTGAGTCCTTCAAGAGCAGTGACAGTCACTGGCAGAGTGTAAAGGTGTGGAGACCCAAGAGGGGGTCTCTCTGTTTGGAGTGTGACCCAGAGCAAGTTGGTTGAGCTGCCCTCTGATCTGTGAACTGCTCAGTGCTGGATCCCCATAACAGGGCATTATCAGACAAGTCAGGCATGAGAGGTCTTGGCTTTACTGGGGCTCTGATAGACTGATCAAACAGTAAGAGTTTGAGTAAATCTACCTTTTTCTGATGACACCTTTGGAAAAAAAAAAGATTTAAAATGAAAGCCGGTGTCAGATTTTTACTCCCCAACTTCTAAAGAATTCTGGCTATTTACTTAGGTTCTTGTTAGTTTATTAGATACTTCTCAGCTTATAGGGATTCATGAATCCATTACTATTAGTTCTGTCAAGCACTGAGCATCATTTTTCACACCTTTTGTGACAATAGCTCAAAGTCGAAAGAAACTGTGCAACTCTGTGGTTTAATTAATTACCAATATAATATAAGGACTTTCACAACTGTTTATTTTTTGTTGATTTTGAACAACAAGGTTACAGTTAGTTATCAATGCCTGAGAACTCATTAAGTCATCTTCTAACTATTTTGTCAGAAAACTACAAACTTTCACCCAATTTTTCTACACCCCAATTATGTGTTTAGTCTTTCAGGATTTGGTGCTTCTTTTTGTTTCTCCCCAAGTAATTCCATTTTTATCTTTACCTGTTCTGTAGTAGTGTTTTAAGAATCACACTTTTAATTTGCCATATAAGTAAATAGGAAAAAATGTTCTGAAATAAAGCTTGCATTGTAGCAATAAAAGAACAATATATGCCTTGCTATAGCTCACTTTTCATCTTTCTGGAAGTGGATAAAAAATTAACCTTGTGCTTCCTTACACACAGCAGCAGTTAGGGCTGCCTTTCGCTAGGCAATAGCAGTGAATGCTGAAATCTATTCCTTTATGTTGGATTTCTGTACACATGCAAATAAAAATGCTCTCCTCCACAAGGTCATATGCTCTATATAATTGCAGAGTCCAGCCTTTCATAGCATTTTATAATAGGGAGGTGCTCTCTCAAATATTATTGTTTGATGGTTCAGTGCAGCACTTTCACAGCATGCACCTTAATGCAGCATGTAAAAGTGTAATAGACCATTACTGCATTCAGGCATATCTCCAGATCAGTGATCAGGTAAAACCTTAAATGGAAAGAAAGGCTGCTCAAACAGCTCCACAGTACTGCACATTTGTCTCTCTGCAACTACAAACATATTAGTGAGCCTTCAACATACAGTTTCTCAATTCTTTCCTTTCAGGAAAAGAATTGACACCTGGGGAAAGCAAATGAATACACATTTTTCCAATACTCATTTGTGCCCTGCCAGATACGACAGCTGGAAAGAATTTTGAAAGTGTTGAATTTTTGTTTATATGTTTGTTCATTTGTTTGGTTTAAATTAAAGTGCATGCATCTATGCTGTTTACAAAGATCTGTGCATCTCCAGGTTTACTTCACCTCATCAAATAGGAGTATGAATGATTATCAGGAAGTTGCTTCTAAATAACATTCTCGAGATAGCATTTTTATTTCTATCAAGAGGCTTATGCATAAAGATACCTGCAAGGTAAAGATTTTTTTTTTTTTATAAGGACAGTGGACTTGCACAATGTTGAGAATCAAATCTAGTCACACTCTTTTCTCAGTTCATAAATCACAGTGACGGAAAATAGGATCAAATATATAAATGAAAACAATAATGAGAAACAAAACAATATGTAAATAATTCACAGAATCAATACTACGCAAAACAAAAGGAAAGGAAAGCTGGGAGGAGTGGCCAATACCCCAGAGTGCTGTGCAGCCTTTCAGAAGGACCTCGACAGGCTGGACATATGGGCAGAGAGGAACCTTCTGAAATTCAACAAAGGCAAGTGCAGGGTCCCACCTCTGAGGAAGAGTAGCCCCATGCACCAGGACAGGCTGGAGGCTCAGCCAGTAAAAAGCAGCTCTCTGGAGAAGGACCTGGGGGTTCTGGTTGACAACAAACTGTCCATGAGCCAAAAGGCTGTCCCTATGGCCAAGAAGGCTGGTGTTATCCTGGGGTACATTAGAAATAGCATTGCAGCAGGTTGAGGGAGGTGATCCTGCCCCTTTACTCAGCCCTGGTGAGGCAACACCTGGAGCGCTGTGTCCAGTTCTGGGCTCCACATTACAGGAGAGACATGGGGCCCTTGGAGCAGGTCCAGTGGAGGGCAGCAAAAATGAGCCTGTTCAATCTTGAGAAGCGATGACGGAGAGGAGGTCTTATCAGTGTAAGTAAGTGTCTAAAGGGAGAGTGTCAAGAAGATGGAGACAGGCTCTTCCCAGTGATGCTTAGCAATGGGAAGGAAACAGGCAGAAACTGATGCACAGGAAGTTCCACCCGTGAAGGAGGAAGAACTTTACTGTGCGACCATCTGTGCCCAGAGATGTTGTGGAGTCTCCCTCACCAGAGGTATTCAAGGAAACATGCTAGATGCCAAACCTGTGCAATGTGCTCTAGGATGGTCCTGCTTGGCCAGAGAGGTTGGACCAGATGACCCACTGCGGTCCCTTAGAGCCTTACCCACCTTATGTGAAACAAAGTTATTTTCTACCAGCTCTTTTATGCTAGTAGGAAACGGGACTTTTCATGTCAAGGGATACATTCAAAAATTTTTAAAAGCATAGTATGTCAGCATATCATTATATTGACATGATGTATCTTTTAATACTGGAAAATAATAAGCACATAAAATAGTTCATAAAATTAAAATGTTAATTTGAAATATTTCTGGGCTTCTGGTAGTAAACATGAAAACCTGAAAATAATTGCAGAAAAATAGAATGTTAAGGATTGAAAGGGACCTTGAAGATTATATAGTCCCCTCTAATTGTGACATCCAGGGCATTCAGGTGACACAATCTGATTCTTACTGAGCGTGCAAAGCGTTTGGAAACAATGAAGCTAAAAGGCGGGAAAGGAAAGAATGGATACCACAACAATTATTTCTAAGATTGTTCACTTCCTCATTCAGAGTCCTGAGTCCAGAGTCCTATGTTGTATATGAATATGACTTTCAGTAATTTATATAATCCTTCTTTTTTTTTAATCGCATTGGGAGAAAAATGGTTCAAATTATTATTTTTTTTTTTAATAAGAAAATCCAGTACAGAGAGAAAAATGAATTTTGGCAAGAAAAACACCAGTGAAGTTGTAAGAAAACTGCACAGATTCAGAAAAAAAAAAAAATCAAAACATGTAACTTAGTTATGTGTCCACTTTCTTAGGTATGATTTCCACAGTATGAAGCAGCACAATTCTTTAAGTTCTTTTAAGTTCTGTGAAGGAAAACTGGGCCTACCACAGCTCTCTGTAAACTAAACTATACTCTAAACCTTTTCTGAATTATTTGCAACTATTCACTTGAGCCAGAGTATACCACATAGAAAAATAGCTGAAGTTAGTATTGCTCATTTGAAAAGCGTGAGAGGTTCAGACCGTGTAATATATTGGTAGGAAATGAAATACACAGAATGTGTAGCTGTAAGAACACTCATGCCATGCATAATGTTTCAGTGAGCACAAAACAAACTGAAAGACAAAGAAGTGCAGAATTCTGTATTCTGTATCTCCCTGATCTGAATGATCAACTGCAAGCTCAGGTAGATAACCTCTGAGAACAATTTAAAGTGTCTATAAAATGGTGTCCTGGGTTGCAGTATATTCTATTACCATCTTCATGAGCTGTGAAACCAGGTGGGGCAGTGTTTCTTTGCCTCCTCCCTCTGGACTATCTTCTGTTAATGGGCCCATCAGTGCCTCACCACCCCATTGTGAGATGCTCCACCCGGGAGGAGGAACCGAACATTTCCCACCTGGATATAATCAGAGGTTTTTCAGGCACAAGGTAGCTTTTCTCCGCTGGACTTCCAGAGGACGGGAGGCTGCATCGCTGGACCTTCAGGCGAAGACCAGACCCTTTTCCACAGNATAACTGCCATAGTCGTTGTTTATTGTTTTGTTTTATATATACATCTAAATTAGTAAAGAACTGTTATTCCTATTTCTCATATCCTTGCCTGAAAGCCCCTTAATTTCAAAATTATAATAATCCGGAGGGAAGGGGTTGCATTTCCCATTTCAAAGGGGGCTTCTGCCTCCCTTAAACAGATGCCTGTCTTTCAAACCAAGACAAATGGCTAGATAACTAAGTTAGTAAAATGCTTTAAGAATATTGTCAACTGGAAGTCACTAAATATATCTAATAGTAGTTTAATTACCTTCTGAGATAATCAAAATAATGCCCAGATTTTGAATAACGTCAATGAAGACTCAGGAGATGTGTTTAGCAGTGGACAGTGTCTTTGCAAATCTGGAAGAGAGACAATTCCTGGAGTTGTATCCAAGAATTGGTCAATTTCTGATTATTTCAAAATATCCCCAAGTTACTATCTGAAAATGTATGAAGTGAAAGCTATTTGCTCAGAGGAGATTTTAGGCTTTTAGGTTTTACATTCTCTCTGAAGTAAGGCATCAAGAATTACACACACACACAGACACAGAGGAACTAAGCAATTGCCTCAGGGTTCTGAGGTCTAATCTTCCTGACGTTATTTTGTTTCACCTTTCCTTTCCCCTCTCTTCATTTGCAGGGAAGCTTAAAATAGATATGGGATAGGGTACAAAACTTGTCTCACCAAAAAAAAAAAAAATCTATTCTATAATTTCTGCTAAGTTATCCATACACGTTGAAAAATTAGTAGAAAGAATGGAAAGAAAGTTACAAAAAGTATTAAATGCATTTGAATGTACCTGCATTTAAAAGTCAGGAAGAGCTGGCAGAGATGTCTGCAAGATGGAAATGTTGTCTTAAGCCTCTCCAGCTATGAATGTATGAAAGTGCTTCTGGTATCTCAAGTAACACTCAATAAACATTTTTTATTCTGTTTCAAATATGCTCTGTCTAATAAGGTTTTTAAACTTTCTACGTCACTCAGAAAATCACCCACTGGGACACTCCTGAAGGTGATGTGAGGAAAATGTGTGAGTTAAAGTGAAACTCTCAAGAGAAAACAACATTGAATCTTCTAGAAATATTTATTACTTGAAATAATTAAATATTATTTATGATAAGGAATTAACAATCAGAACTTTCTCCCAGCTCTGCTTACTCAGCAAAGCACTATCAAGATAAAACCAGAAAATATCTAACACATTATGGAAGAGACATATTACCTTCAATCAATCAAGAAACGGTAAATACTAGGACTTTTCAAACAAACATATTCATAGAGAAAACCAAAGAAAAATTTTCTATCATGGCAAATTGCTACAGCAGATCTTTGCTGATTGCACACACAGCTACACAGATATAGATACCTATGCAGATCTGGGCTGAGATTCCCAAACCAGTTCTTGATAACTGAGCAAAAGTAGACATCATATATCAGTTCAGGAAATCATGCTACCACAAGAATTTACAACATTTAAGGTTTTAAAGATGTGGTCCTTTTCTAAAACTCCTGTATAGAAGATGTTGTTATAAACTGCATTATATTAAATCAATGACTAAACAGATCTCTGCATTATGAACAAGACCTACACAACCCCACACGTAAGCCCCATATTCGACACGAAAGTATACCAGTAAATATTCTAGGTGAAAAAATGGCAGATGCCAGCATTTTATAAAGAAGCTGACTCTTTCCTTTGACTAAGCATGTTTTTAACCATTTATATAACAAATAGCAACATTTCTAGACAAGGTTAAAAAAAACCAAAACAAAATGAAACAAAACAATGGCAAGAAAAACCCCAAACAACAAAACAACAACAACAACAAAAAAAAAAACAAACTGAAAGCAAAAACAGGAGAGCAGCATGTTCGGAAAAAATATCTTCATTTCCAATACCAGAGGCCAGATTAATTCAAAATTTCAGTCATTTAAGAACTCTTTTTCTCTCTTTGATGACTACAAGTATTCCTATGACACATAGGAGATATATGCGTTAAAGTGATGACTATGCCACCAAATGCACTCATGGTTTGTGACCTTGGAATCTGTTTTTATTACAGCTTAGAAATTCTTTAGGTCAAATTAGAAATACAGGAAACAAAGACTGCCAATATCTTACTGGTTATGCATAAGATTATTCTTCAAATGAAAGCCAAGTACTGATGGTCTCAGTAAGGGAAAAAAAAAAACAAAAGAAAAATAAAGGAAAAATACTTTGCAGAGGTTATTGTACACTTTTTTTTCCTTTAAGTTCAATATTTCTATCAGTCATTGGAGCTTTTAATGCATCTCAGCCTGTAAACAATGCAGCAGTAGTACAGAACATTAAGCAACAGTGAATTATACCGAACAATGGTACACGTCCTTGAGATCTTTTCTCCCACTATTTCTCAGCCAAAAATTTCCAGTAAGAATTGCATTACACAACTCCTAATTGGGTTGGAAATTTTAGCTACACGGTTGTTAAAAGATCTGGTTTTGATGCCTCTGATAGATCATCAGGAACCTGCAATGACTAGTACATTTGGAATCATGTTCCTCTGAATGCAAACTATATTACGAAAACTATCTAGAGTTTTTACGGGTAAATCTATTTTCTATCAACTGCATGTTTTTCTTTTTTTCTCAAATCTAGAAAAAGAGCCCTCAGTAGCCTAGGATTAACTAACATAGATTCCCTCCAGCAAATTCAGCATGAGGTGAAAATAATTTCATGGTCAGAAATGAAACCAGATATTGTGTGGAATTTCCCTGAGCCCTTCTATACTGTGACAAATATAAAATTACATAATACATATCAGGTAGCTAACAGTTGTCATGTTTTATATGTACATCATCTAAAGTCAGATCATCATTCTAACTTCACTGAGCTGAGTATTCACTGTAGTCAACATTAGGTCCCATCTTATTCATTTTTGCATTGCACAGCAGAACCCAGATTAAATCCAATCCTAATATCAATTCAAGATGGTGAAGTCTACATAGTCCACTAAATTGGGAAAATATTGCCTCTGATTCCTATAGCAATGCAGCTCCATTGGCATGACATCAGTCCTGGACTAGTTACACTCTCCACTCACGGTTAACCACCTAAGGCCCAGCAGAATGCAGCTGGGAACTTCAAATTACAGACACAGTTCATGCCAAGAGTTCAGAGGCTGGGTCTCTCTCTTGCATTGTGCGGTAAAGTGAAGATGTGCTCCACTATAGGAATGCAAACCTACAGTAACATAAGACAGAAGAAACAGCTGTTCTATAAAGATCTATTTAGGGTATAACCATATATGAAAACTCACATAAGAAAACCCATTAAAAACTCATGTGAAAAAAAAGTAGTTCTTTATTAAAATCTGTATAATCATAAATTATTTCCTTACAAAACAAATGAAAATACTATGAAATTTTCTAATCCTTTAACTTAAAAATATTGATACTGTGGAAAAAGAATATATAAAACCAAACGTTATTTTCACGCTAAAAGGTTTTAATGATTCAGTCTTTATTCAAATTTTAGAAACAACTACTTTCTTTTTAGCGAGATAACTTTTTCCACTAAGAGATTTAAATTGAAAATAACCTTTCTAAATACTGTTTTGTTTTTCAGCTTGCTCCCTTTAATTAAACTGCACATTCCAGAAGAAAATAACTTTCTGAATATTAATTATAATTCCCTTGAAGTCTCTTAGGTCATTAAAATATGATTAGCTACAGGCTTTTCCTAGGTGGAATGAATAATAAACATCAAATATACAGATCCATTTCAAGTCTACAATGATTATCTTGTTGGGATTTAGTTAATGAGAAAAATCCATCTCTGTTGGTTCAGTGACATGGATGAATATTTCAATTCCCAAAGATGCACAGCAAGACAAAGACAAATCACAACACCTGGAGTATCAAGTTCCCCACCTCACCCTGAAGGGTCTGCAAACTACTAAGAACCACACAGGTATTCCCGCTGAGTATATTACCTAAAGTCTCCTCTTCCTTAATTATTTTTATCAGATTACTTTAAATCAGCCCTGTGCTGAGGCGTATTAAAAAATGACTCTTGTTTCCACGACAATAAATTTGTTTTACCAAGTTGTAATAAATGGATACACAAAAGCATTTGCATTTTTTTTTCCATTTCATCTTAGAGTTAAGAAGGAATCAGATAAATCTGTCCAGGAAGTGTGATATGCAACATTCCATCAATCCTTTAGTATTTCCAAATGCTCCTTCTGGGGAGTTAGCCATAGTCCCAATTAGAAAGAAATGTTGCAATTATCATCATCAATCTGTATGAGATTTTAAGGGACATATTTGCATAGTTATATTCAATTAACACCATCAAGAAATGGGGCAATATTATGTTACCCACTATCTAGGAAAACCTTCCACCCAGGAATGGTCTGAAACCATGCCACCTTCACGGAAATTAGACCACAGCAGCACCTGTAACAACTCAGCTTAGGTGATGACCCCTAGGACCTACGGGAAAGTCCAGAGCAAGGAAGATTTACCCTCAGGGATACAGTATCGGCTTAAGGTACATTTAAACAAACTGGACACAGACAGGGCTGTGGGACCTGATGGGAAGCACCCCCTAGTGCTGAGAGAGCTGGCTGATGTCACTGTGAGGCCACTCTCAGCTGTGTTGTAAACGTCATGACAGCTGGGGGAGATAGCCAGGGACAAGGAGAAAGCAAATGTCACAGTTATCAGCAAGAAGGCAAAAAAAAAAAAAATATCCAGGGAATCACTGGCCAGTAAGCCTCACCTCCATCCCGTAAAGGTGGTGGAGCAGGCAGCATGTCTGGAAACGGCTTTCAGTACTGAGTGCAGGAAAGTGGATTTACAAAGATTACAAAGGGAAAATCATGCTTAACCAACTGATAATAAATGAAATATGGGAAATTCCAGTTAACTGTTGGAAAAAAAATCAACTAAACCTGTTTTTTTGGTTTTTTTGTTTTTTTTTTTTAACCCTGAATAGGTCAAACACAAGAAGGAAGATATGCAGTGTTTTTTTTCCTTTTAATATATGCAAAACCTAACAAGAAATAGTCTTAAGGAACTGCAGCAACTACGTGAACTCTAGATGTTCCTTCCAATTTCAATGACTGCTTGACTTCATAAACACAGAGAGACAACTTTCTCACTGCAAAACCATCAGATGCTCAATTTTTCCTCTACCCCCTCCCCAAAAAAAAAGTGACATGATTCTGACACAATGTTTGGATTATGAAATAAATAGGTTATTGCAATGGCTACATAATTTGATTATCTATTTTAAAGCAATTCTATCATGACCATCCTCTGTGGAAAATTTTAGACAATAATTCAGTTAGAATTTACAAAACCCAATATTTTTCATGGCAGCAGATAACAGATATAAAGTATATAAAGCAGATATTAGCCATGTAAATTGTAATTAATCCTACTTTTCTTCCATATTTATTTTGAATAGCTACTGAGGTAGGTAAAGATCAGACCTAGTCACTAATCATTTTACTCTAGGTTGAATGTCTCCAATGAGTGTGTGCATACACCCCACACACGCAGAGAAATGTGATTTAAGTTTCTGGTAATTATAGCCTGAAACGGCCTGAGAAACAGCAACTACATACAGGTAATTAAATCTTCAACAGAGTATCATTACAAGCGCAGATGGTTAGTGCAGGTACCCTCAGCTGCAAAAAGCAGAAAGAAAAGAGTCAGATCAACAGACAGGCAGATACAGACATAAAACACACACACATACTTATGTATGCAAGAAATACATACATTCTCCCTATCTTCAGGCTGCAACATGAGGAAGGAGAATCCACTTATACACAAAATAACCCTCAGAACTGCTAGTTACAATTCACAAAAGTAAGATGCTTTTACTTCTTTTGTTACCTCCTTCTTCCTTTAATCATTCTATCAGCAGCAAAGAGCATCTAATTGAGTCTAATGATATACCTTACTCGTTTCAACGCTAAAAAGAAGGGCCAGTAAGTGACAGCAATAGTAAAGAAGAACTGAAGTTCTGATGTCATTATTATGCATAGAAGGGCAGATAGCTTTTTTTTTTTTAATTTTAATAGTAAATGAGGAAGCTAGAAAAAAAAAATTAAAAAAATATTTGGCTAGAATCATATCAAAAAGGAGGGGACATAACACCAAAGTGATACATCATAGAGAGACATAATGCCAAAGTGATACATCATGACACGTATCAGAAAATACAACAACAAAATACTACAGAATACTGAAAAGTAGTACCATTTTCAAACCTGCAAAAGAAAGGCTTGCTTTTCTTTATTTTAAGCAGTAATTATGGGCCAGACTGACACTATCATCTCTATCACTGGTTATGCTGAGCAGCGTTTTATTTCAAAAGCTGTCTCATTGACATAAGCAGCTTCTTTATATTAAAAAATTCTTACCAAACTGAGAATGTCCATTAGTAGTCAAGAATATTTGATCCTTTGCTAAAGATACTCAATGTCCTATTCTTATCTTACTATGAAAATACCTACCCAAAAACCTGCGACCGCTTAACAGTACAGCACACCTCTCTGGAGCTTGCACAGCACACAAAATGGGCTGCATTACTTTTTATTGATAAAATCTGATAACACTTTTTTTCAAGCTATGCTCATATATTAGTTTTATCTTTCTCAGTAGCTGTCTGAAACACCAAGGACAAGAATGGAAAAGATGTATACTTACAATTCAGCCTGACATCATAGAAAGACAAAAACAATTAACGAGTGAACTTTGGTAGCTGAGCTCTGTAAGGGTTTGTGTTGATGTTGCCCCATGTCATTCAAGCCCTGGTTAGCACAAAAATGAGTCATCTGTGCTGGCTTCTCTTCCTGGAAAGGACTGTAATTTAACTTGTCTTCAGTTGTACAGTAAAATTTGATCCAACTTCTATGAAAGTTTTTATAGAATCAGAGAACAAATGGCAGACAATAAATGTTCTGCTCTAAATTCCTGACATGGAACATTATGTGTCAAATAAAGGTACGGCAGGATACAGGACTGGGAGGATGTGACCGTGTGCTTAGCGAAGCCGATGTACTTTGCCACTGATTTCTCTGGGGATCAGGGTTTCATTCTCAGACAGGGAACAGTAGAAAGGAATGGCACCACAATTTACGCAGGCAATGCTAGAGGAGTGGTAAATGAAGAGGTATGAAAAGAGTACTGAGGATTAACAAAGAAATCTAAATTACAAGCAGTGCTAGCGAACATGAAGAAATGTGAAAAGAAAGGCAGCTAATGCGTATGATTTTAGACATGTAATCAAAGACCTATCTTCAAAGGGTTAAGAGAGCAGGACGAAGCAAATGAAGAAGATCCATTATCAGTGTTGAAGCGTAACACTGAACCTCAGTTTCTTTACTGTAAATGTTTTTGTTCCGTTTAGACAATTGAAGCAAGAATGAGAAAAATGCTATCTTCATCTTACTGACAATTTAATAAAATGGATTTCTTTAAAGAAATGCCTCAAATTAATTCAACTCTAACAGTGCCCATGAGAATCGCAGCTGGACAACAGTAAGTCCACGAAATATATATATGTGTGTGTGTGCAAGCTGGTGTGTTTATCAAATGTACATACCGCTTGTGTTATTTACACAACCTATTGTTTAAATACCTACAAAATATGCATTTAAAACAGGTATAAATAAAACCTTATAGAAACACGCCAAAAGAAACGCAAGGTTGTTGAACACTGTGCTGAATAACAAGGAAGGGGTCTTGCAATAAAAATAAGAGTCAGATAATGAGTCATCTGATCTCCTCAAATGAAAATTTGTGACATCCATGTAAAGAAAACCACATTTGAGTGATAACATAGGTAACACCCACCGCCCCCAAAAAAACCCAAAACAAAACAAAACACTAATAGCAGTGCCAAGAGATTCTTGATAGAGCTAGGAAGTCAGAAATATTATTATATTATACTTATTAACAAAGAAGTAACAAAACTGAACAGGATGAGCTATATACTAGAAACTGCTTGTGACAGAGTTGTTCACACCAGACAAACACAAAATCTGACTGCCAGTGCATCTGCAAGCGTGGAGTATGACTTCCTGAGAGACTGCTAAAATGTCTTCCTTAAATAACCTTTACAAGTCTGCACAGCATGTTCTCCTCAGTTTACAGTCTCTGCTGCATTCTAACTTTCTGTTATTGCCTTCTATATGTGCTTCCATCTACTTCAACCTTGCTTCTCATGAAAAGAGATGTAAAAAATCGTATGAATTTTTCTAACAACTAATCTAAACAGAAAGGTAATTTTTTCAGCTTGCTCACATGGCAACAAATCCAACTACCCATGAGCTGGTTGAAAGCAAGTGATACCAGAACAAGGGCTCTCATACAGCTGGCCATTTAGAAGAGAGCAACATCAAATCTTTAAAAGCAAAGAGTCAGTCTGCCTCCCTCAGCCTTATCACCTGGACTGAAAGGATACCGGGAAGCTGGAAATTCTTATGTTTTGGATACCTAAATGAAGGGAAGGTGAAGGGACAGGGATTGCTTCCCAAAGTCTCCAAACTAGGTAATTGTTGGTTGCAAAATTCTTTGTCAGTTGAATTAAATAAACTTGTCAGCAAATGTTAAATTGCTTAACAAATTAAACTCATCAACAAATTTGGTTAGTCCATCATAGCTTGAACACAACATGCAGTCTGACAGGAAAAAAAAATTGCCTGCTTCAGAGAGCAGCTGTATGTCTTCCTTGTTTACAACTCTACTGCAGCATGCAAGATTAATCCAAACTTCCATTTCTGTATCTCTAATTTTGCAAGAAAACTCCTGGGTAGACAGGTATTTATGGGCCTGATTTGCAGACTCCTGTAACACACATATAAGCCCTTCTGCTGACAGCAGTATCAGCAAGATTTATGTAGGTAGCTACCTTACAGATTTAGGAGTCTGCCTGCACACATTGTGCAGTATAATCAATGCCAGGCATATATTTAGACAACATATTGGTCATACAGATAAGTGGGGAAAAGTATATTATTTCAGAAAATTTGATCCTGAATGTCAACATTTAAAGTGGCAATATCATAGAATATTCATGCATCTACAGAATGTTTATTATTATAAAAAAACACATCTCAATGAATATTATTATTATTATTATTATTATTATTATTATTATTATTAAACATTCATACAACCTATTAACCTTGCATGATCTTTGAATGAGATTGCAGAAGGACAAACTCCTTTCCTGGAAGACTTTAAAATCCAAATAAGGGAAAGATGAGAAAGAATATTCATAGAACAGGAAAAAGAAAAAAGAAAAAGAAAAAAAAAAAAGAGATTTAGAAAAGAAGATTAATATGAACTGTGAATATTTTAAGGACAAAATCTGTTAATATATTTCACTGCACGGAGTGACTTAAGGTAAGACATGAGAGACGGCACAGGAGGAGAAAATCATAACTGTAACTAAGCAGAAAATATTGGATTGGTGACAAAAAAAACTTAGAGAACAGGTTTTCAGAGGGGAGTAGCACAAGTACCAAAATATATACTCTGAAGACGAAAATCAATCAGACTAACCAAAAAAGGAATACAGCCTCAAAACTTTACTCAACAAAATTAAAAATAATTAAGGTAATGAGAATTTCCAATGCCTCATCAATGGCTGCAAGACCCTGTAGTTAGAAGCCAGATTTTTTCCCCCATAGACATTATCCTAAATTTACCATTCCCGAAAGGAGGAAACTGAGCCATGTATACCATGTGATATTTCAGAGACACTTCCTTCTTTGAGGAAACACCTTCTCAGACAATGCTGGTACCACATTCACTGCTTTTTGCTGACTTCATTTTCAGTGGAAATGTCATTTTGTGCTTGCCTTATGTGTACAATTTTCCCCAGGCATCTGACTTGAGCCAGATGTTTGGGAAAAGATATAGAACTCAAAGAAACTTTACCTGGACTGTATAGAGTTCTTCTCGTGTCAAATCTGCAAAGTAAAAATGAGAGCAGCCATCCAGTACAATCACAAAAAGAGGATATTTTGAGTAAGAATATTTGTTGCGTTACCTTCAGTCTTCAGAAGAATATAGAAGACAATAGATTTGCTTCTCTACCCTGCTGCAATGAAGTAAGTTACTCAAAAGGAGGCAAGTTACTCAAAAAGGATAACGGATGTCAGGATCTGAGTGACCATTTATTTTAGAGAGTAAAGGCCTTAGAAATCACTTCATTTTTGTTTAATGTAAATTTTTACAGTTCTGTGTAGTTTACCATGGTGTATGACTATAAATTAACTACCAAATTTGTCCACAATGAGAACGTGTCTCACTAGAAGAGACATTGGAATAGTCCTGGAGGTGCAGAGATGAGACAAATGCACACAAGTCCAGGTTTGTTGTAATGAATCGCATTTCTACATTAGCACACATATGTGCCCTTAAGGATAGACTCATAAAGAAGGGACATAGCTGAATGACCCTCAGATTAGCACCAGTATTTTCTGAATAGTATGAATGACATTTCAGTTTCTTTCATCATCATAATTTATGATCATTTTTGCAAGTTACCTATCAGTGTAAGAGACAAACACTTTACACACTGGTGTGGAATGAAATTCAAGTGAAATACACACTGCCATATCCAAAGCAATTATTCCCAAGCAAAGCTGGAGCTAAATGTTTGATATAGGTTCTTTTTAACTTAATAAATATTTCACCTACCATCCAAAGTGAATGTGGAAAACAATTTTACAATAACCACCTGAAAAACCTTCCTGTCATTAATTTTTGTGGGTTTTTTTAAGCAACTTCCATTGCTTAGCAGGGTTGTTACTAATAGAGACATCGCAGTGGCTTAAGTGTTCTAAACATTTCTTGAGATAAAGAAGAGCAAGATTTCAGGTATCCTCTAGAAGTCAGCACATTTCTTAAACCTCACTGAAGCATGTGCTTGCTTCCATTTTCAGCTGTCCCTCACTTGTGTTTGTATTTCTTTAGCCTGCCTCCCTCAATGTGTTTTTATTTGAAGGCTAAATTTTATGTCCTGTACTGGATACCATCAGATGGATAATGAAGAGCTTAATTTATACAAATGCAGGGGGTTTTGAGGATCCCTGTGATCTTGCTGACACCCTGTGAGCGATAAGCCTTTCTCAAGCGTGAACAGCTAAGGACAAGCCCACTGCACTGTGCAGCACATTCAGTTGAGGTGTCCAGTTGGAATCACATACTCCTATAAAAACAAAGTTCTCCAAGTATATCTGTCTTGTCTCAAACACCTCAATTTCTAAACCTGACATTCTCTACATGTTGTCAGCAAGGGGCCATTCCCACAGTAGTGCTTTCATGGGCACAGAGGGGTCAGAAGTCTGGCAAAGAGCAGGGTGTTATGGGCCTCCTGTGCAAAAATACCATTCTGAATCCCACTCTGAGCACTAGTTATAGGGGAAGAAGAGAAAGGTTGTTACAAGGACCACATCTAATACACTAATCAAGAAAGTGAAAAAGCAATATATGTGTGCTTTTTTCTGGTACATGGCAAAAGTACTTGATGAAAAGTTGATTTCTCTTCTGTCAGAGTGGAAGAAGTATAGCTAGTAGATTTAAGGTACCAGAAAAAGATTCTCCTTTCAAAAGATGGGCTATATTTCAACAGAGATAATAAATATATTTTGGTAGTAATGGACTTTGATTTTTCCTAGTTTCCCAAAATATATAATTTCCCAAATCTGGATCTCAACCAAATAGCTTATTTATGTAGCCTCTTAAATTAAAGTGTTCTATATTTACAAAAGCTTCTACATATTACTATGCACCAAACTAAAGACTTCTAAACCTTTGCCTTTAAAACATTCTACTTGCCACTGAGTTTGCATAGAGCCCACATATAATGTTCAAGTAGAGAAATTAGTGATTTCTACAGGGATTTCTCTGATTTTGGACTCACACTCGCTAGAGAGGGAAACTCTGTCCTACAAGGCCTTCTGAAACACATTAGTCATTTCACCAGACTGAGCATGAAGAGGCTGATAAAATCTGGCCATGGAGCAACTGCATTTGCACCTAATAGCACCTAATAGCCCTGCAGAATACTACAGAATTAGAGTAACATTCTTTAGGCATCAGCTGCAGTGGCTTTTGAGGAAGTAGCTTACCTAATATATTCTAAGGCATGCATATTACATCTTGACATGCAGCAAAAAGGTTGTGTGAGGGTTTTTTTCTTATTTTAAAAGTGAAAATAATTAATATAAAAAGAATCTATTTCCAGTTAAACACGATGAATATTACTGGAAAGCAGCTGTTTTTTTTCTCTTACCTGGGACTCAAAAATCACAGTTCATTTGTTCTTCTCTGAATTTATATTTATTAGTGCTATGTGTAGGTGGAATATTATGCCAAGAAATCTATAGTTGCAGAGAAGATACAATAAATTCTTAAAAGTGAATATGCTTTCAGGATATTTTTAGCATGTTACATACTCTTAATTACACAGAAGAAATTTTATACAAGTAGTCCAGAATTCTGAGCTGCTAAAATACAAAACTAGGAGGTGAGTGGGCTGTAGTAGAATATTATTTAGGGTCTCCAGGAAACAGTTTAGACAGTGCATTACTTCACTTAGTTACATTAGAGGGTATAAAAATATTTTTTGTAAGAAAGGATTCGAATTTTCTTTTAAGAAGTTCTCTGTAATTTTAAAAATTTAAAATGGTAGATATGCATAAAACAGGGAGAAATTTGATTAGCATATAATGGAAAACCCTCATGGTCCAGAATAATCCAGGCATGTAACACAAATTTCTATCCTATTAACAAAAGGAATTATAGCTCTTAGCATCAACAAGGACTTTGAGATTTATCCCGGCTGACCTTCTGCAAAGAAGAATCTAATCCCCAAATTTCTGCTTTTACTGTCTAGTGTCTATCCACTACTTTTCCAAGACCATTCAAAAATGTGCTGATTTTTTAATATGTCTCTATGTTTTCTTTTTGTTCAGACAATATGACTTGCTCATAATACTTGCACAGGTGATGTAAATTCAAGGCTCCAAATTTAGCCTTTCAGTTATACGGCCTTTACAGCATCGTATTTAGAGGAGGAAAAACCTAAAACAATCTTTTCCATTGTAAGTAGTAATGTATTACCAACAAGCCAATAATCTATAGCACTCACTAGTGTAAGAATCTATCAATCAGTACCTTTATTTCAAAGCATAAAGTATAAACATGTCAAATGAAAAATAATCCTTAGTGTTTACACCACGCTACTGTGTACATCCCTGGTGGATCCTTACCTGGAACACATATTCCACAGTACTTAACTGTGCTGCCTGCTATAAAATATGCCTCGCCGTTCTTGATAGATGTTTCTTAAACCCTCTAGACATACAGAGAAAAAGCCATTTCTTACACTCAACGATGCCCTGTGATTCTTTCAGGCTTTCTACAACCCACAGGGTTTAAACATATTTTTCCCTGTGCCCTGCCAAGCACCTGAGCTGTCACCAGCAGCCACCGGACAACCTTCCTGCTGCCCCTGGCCCCTGAACTTCCATCCGGCTTGTATGGCAGAAGATGTGGTGGGCACTTGGAGTGCATGTGAAATTCTTTCAAGCAAGAATTTCCTACAGAAATTCTGCATACCTTTAAATGGGCAATACCTTGTTTTTACCCAGATACTTCAATAATCAACTTTAAAAGAACTAATATAAAATGCAACAAGCATTTTTCTATGAGATCCACATTAAATAAAAAATATAAATGTGCCTAAAGGATACAAGTGAAGAAATTAAAGGAGAACTATACCTAAATTATTTATACCTGAGTTATCTCAAAACCACAATTCTGTTCCTCATTCAGCTATCTTGCTGTCTTCCCTGTTTCTCCTTCTTTCTTCTGAAAATGTGGTAAAGTGTTTCAAGCTTTGTGTGAGCTATAGCTGCTACAAAGCCTGTCAGAAAGCTCAGCTGCAGGAAAAAAAAAAACAAAACATCTCCTGGAGCACTACCGTTAGTGAACACCTCCAGTAATACTGGTGTCATTCAGCTGCCTCATAGTGAAGAATGTTAGCTCTTCTGGCAAATATTCCCTTCCAGAAAGATTGTCCTTTGAGACAGTCCTTGCAGACTTCGTCTTTCATCTGCAATTCTTTTTCAGCCTCATGCTTACTCAAGGAGAGTTCAGTCAATCCTTTAGTTAAACAAAGACTGTGTCCCATCCTTAGGAAAGTGTTTTTGTCAAGGACCGAAGTACAAGAAAATTTCACCACACCTTCCCTCAGCTCCAAGAAACCTGCAACAGATATATGCTCATGAGTGAAGGGGACTATTTATGATAATTAGGCAAGGAAAAGAAAGCTAAGTGAGAAGGATCAATGGGCAAGCCTAAAGCATGATTGCTTTGCATGAGACATGTAATGTTTGAGAGGCATTTTCTAGAAGGAGGGTATGAAAGTTCTGAGTTTACAGTAATATACAGTTTAATATACACAAATATCTCAACTTGTAACAGAAATCCTTGTTAATAGTTTACAGAGTTGCAACAGAAAGGTTAGGAACAAAGGAAGGCATGTTAGAAAAAGAAAATTCTGACTTTAACATTAAGAGTTTCTTGTCAAGTAAGAGCTACAGGGTTAGGCCATATGGTGCTATGCTTTAGGCTAAAACCACAGCGTTTTAGCTGTTACCAAACAGCACTTGCACGGCATCCAGGCTTTCTGTTTATCATTCTGTGGCACCCCAACCCCACACTGCAAATAGGCTGAAGGTGGGCAAGAGTCTGGGAGGGGACGCTGCTGGGGCAGGTGACTGAACTGACCACAGAGACATGCATCACACCATGCATCATCATGCTCAACCATAACTGTGAGGGGGTCATTCAAAAAGAGCCATTGATCAGAGAATAGCTGGGCATCCTTGTGCTGGTGATGAGGGATTACATTAGCATCACTTGGAGTTTGATTTGTGGTTTTCTTCCACTCTTTTTTTTTTTTCCCTTCACTTTCTTCACTTATTAAACTGTCTATTGACTCACAATGTTTTCTTGATGATCTACAGATACTCTCCCTTACCTTGTGGTGAGGTCACTGGTGGGTGCTCAGTTGCTGGCTGAGGTCAAACCACACCAGGAAAGCTCTGAAGTTGACTAGAATGGCTGGCACAGTGTATAAAATGAAGTGAGAAAATAGGGAGAAAAGCGCTGTGAAGCACATTTAGAAAGAGAAATCATACAAGGCAAAGGCAGAGAGAATGGGAAGGTGGGGGAGTTGTGTGAAGCATGTCTAAAGGGATGAGAAGAAGAGCAGTGGGTAGCGCAGAACAGCAAGAACGGGAGCTGGCAGCATGAGACACAACAAAATCAGAACCAGGTGAGATCAATGCACCAACTCAGCTTAAATGCAGCCTTACCCCCCATCAAGATTTCAAAAACCTTGAACAGTGAGTGCCAATTATTACAGGAGAGAAAAAGCAACAAGCTGACCCAGCAGCTGCTTCCTCTGAAGAAAACATGGTAAGATAATGTTGGTCTAGTTATACATTAAGAATTAAGTACCTTGTTTACTTAACTTTTCTGAGTTTTTTTGTTTCCATTTAATAAAAATATGCTTGTTAGCAATTGGATTTACATTTCATTGCTGCTTGATGTATTTCACTGCAGAAAGCATTTTTCACTGCAACTTGCAACCTGTATCAATCTTTATATCAAAAAATATGCAGGACTCAAACACCTAAATGAAATAATTCTGTGTAGTACTTTAATGATGAAGACAAGATACCACAGTAATTACCAATTTAATTTTTTTTTTTTTTTTTGGTGACTGATCTCCAACCTCTTCCATTTTGGTATCCCATGAAAGTGACATTTACAGAAAAGTTACCTTTCTAGTAACATCTTCACCCTTCCTTGTCAAATTACTAAGTTGCAAGAGCCAGTCAACTTAATACATTTCACATTATGACTTAAGTGGGGTGTTTTTTATAACAATAGCATGTCAATAAAAAGAAATACTATTTTCTGATGCAATGATGAAATTAAGAAACCTCACAATACAGTAAAAGAATCACTGCCATTCTTAGCTTAAGGAAACAAAATAAAGCAGCAAAAATTGGAAAACCTGATGAAAAAACATCTGCGAATTTTCTCCCAGGTTTGTTGCAAGACACTCAGACTCAGAAGTTTTGGTATGGAAACATTTTTTATCTCATGACTTCTGTCTACTTATGTGGATGACTATAGCTCATGTTATCTGAAATGAATGTCACACCAAATAGGCAGAAAACTATTAAATTCTGATCCAAACATGAGCTACACCTTAATATAAAAGACCAAAGTACCATTTTTTGGTCCAGGATAAACCAACATCATCCAGAATAAAATAACATGCTCAGGAAGTTACAAGGATTTTTTTATCCAAGCTCCTCAAAAAGAGGAAGCTCTGTGTATGTTATTGGACCACAAAGTCATTCAGCGCTAGATTTGTTCAGAATTTAAGCAAAAAATATGGCAAAATTAACTGAAAACCATGCCTATCTATTTGCTGTAACATTCTGGTGCCCAAGGAAATTGTTCACTTTGCTTATGTCAGTCCTGGAAACTGTAATATAGTTATGCAAAAAGGAAAAAAAAATCTTTGTATCTATCTTGCAAAACCCTTCTAGAAGACCTGCACCTGCCAAGACCACAAGACTGCTAGATGAAAAATCCTATTTGGAATGCTGAGTGTAATTCTGTCACACATATTAATCTTGAATTTATATTGACATAAATGAATTAAAGAAACTTGGCTTGATTAACTACACCAAAGGCTAAGATGGAATGGAAGCATTCCCTGCAAATAAATCAGGACTCAAATACTGGGGAGAAAGAGATAATTCAGCTAAACAAAGAGGCTGGCAGAAGAACAAGGTCTGAATAAATCAAGCTGGTGACTAGAGGAAAGCTCCCAATCATTTATGGTGTGAGAGTCTGAAACAGCTTCTCAAGAGGCACAGTGGGACACAGGCCAACCAGTGCTGACAGGCCTGGTCATTTATTGAATTAAGGGAGACATGAGCCCTATGCAATGTGCACTTCAGAGGACAGGTCCATGTTAACCCCTGGTCATACCGGATGGATTAAGTCTTTGTCTGAGAATGTCCAGGTTTTCTCTTGTCTGGTGTGCTGATTTTGGCTGAGATAGAGTTAATTTTCTTTATAGCACCTGCTACGGTGCTACTCTTTGGATTTGTTTTGATAACGCCAGAATGTTTTAGCCATTACTGAGCAGTGCTTGCACAGTGCCGAGGTCTTTTCTTCTTCAGATACTCTGCCAGTGAGCACACTGGGGTGGCAAGAAATTAGGAGAGAACACAGCCAGGACAGCTGACTCCATCTGACCAAAGGAGGAGACTCCATACAAACGGCATCATGCTCAGCACATAAAGCTGCGGAAAGGAAGAAGGGTGAGATATTTGGAGTAATGGCAGTTATTTTTCCAAGTCACTGTTGTACATGAGGAGCACTGCTTGCCTGGAGGTGGACAAACACCTGCCTGCTGATGGGAAGTAGTGAATGAATTCCTTATTTTGCTCTGCTTACATGCACATCTCTCTTTTGGTTTTTTTTTTTTTACTCTATTTAAGGATGTTTATCAACCCACTTTACCCTTCCAATTCTCTCCTCCATCCTACTGGACCGGGAAAGAAATGGGGCTATGTAGTCCTTAGCTGCCTGCTGGAGTTAACTCAGAACATCTTCTCAGTGGCTGAGTCTTTATAATAAATTCCTGAATATTGTACTGTAGGGCTGGCTTGGGAAGAAAAGGATGCAAAACCAAAACGAAACCCAACGAATAAACAGCTAAGCATGCCACCTTCACAAACCAATCCACAATGCTTTAGCATGTACTACCACCATAACAAATTTTTTGAGATTTAGTATTGCAATAACATCTCACTAGTTTGCCACTGCATAGCTTCTCATTCCACGCAATTAAAACTCCTCTTATATCCTGTGTAGAACGATGCCCCAGACTATTTTCACCCCCAAAGAAACTACCAGAAAGCCATACAGAATCTAGCAACAGACCCTCATTGTATCAGAGAAACTTCCAAAGAGACTCAACAAGCTTGATAAATAGTAGCATCCATCAGCTCCCCATGTGCAAATTGGCAGGGAAAGTGCCCAGAAAAGGCCAAGATGTTCTTTCCTGTCACAGCTCTTTCAGTTGTGTGGACTTACCTTTTGTCATTGTTTACAGAATACAGGCCATGCCCCAGTGCCTCATGAAAAACCCATGTAGGCCTTCTTCCGGCCTGCATCTCTTGCTCTAGTTGGCTTATCACATGCAGCCTACTTAATATGACAAAACTGGTTTTAGCTCACAATACCAAAAAGAAAAGGGAAACATAACTTCTCATTATTACAAACCTGTAATGTTACAAACCCTGTACAGACAGTAATAGCCTAAACTACCTACTTGCAGTGTTTTGGTCTGTACTACTTCTGAGCACAACTTGAAAAATGGTTCTGTTTATTTTATCTTATCACATTATCCTGGTGTTACTTTTTGCTCATAACCATTCAGACATGTTTGGCATTTAACATATGCTATTTTGGAAAAGATTCTAATCTGTTAAATAAGTTTTAGGCTTATCTGAAAAGGCATTTTCCTTGCATACTGCTATCTGCAGATAGTGTGATGAAAGATTAAAAAAAGTCAGCATCTCTCCCTTCCCTACAAGCAGCTCCCACTCCACTAATCTTGGTTGTTACAAGCAAGGATGTCAAAGACGTGGCATACAGGTTTTTAGACCAAAGTGACAATCTTCTATTAATGCTTTTTAGGTAATTATATTTTAAATTTACATGAGAATACTGATATATGAGCAGCTGAACTGTAAATTACAGTTCCAACAAGTTTTTTAGAAGATGGAAGCTCTTCCTTTGAAGGCAAAAGGAAAAAAGAAGTGAAAGAAAAAGCCTGGGGATATTGTGACCACCTTCAGCAGCAGGCAGCCCCAATACTTATAGCAATTAAGCTTGTCAGAATTCCTCCTCAGAAACTCCTGCTGCTCTAGCAACAGCAAGTGCCAGCAGGCTGCTGTGCTCCCAGAGACTGTGAACATAAACCCAGCAGAAGACAACTTGGTAGTTCCTTGTGGAAGATGAAGAAAGCCAGACAGATGAACTCCCTAATAAACTTCTTCCGTGAGCTAAGAGCTGCAGGGAGCTTCAGCTTTTATGCTTTTATTTGCATAATGACCAGCATAAGTTCTCGTGTCACAAAGGAAATGGACTTTCCTGCCTGAGGCTACCACACTCTGCATCAATCACTCCATCACTTAAGCAGCACAGCCTGATAAAATCATCATGCCTTTATAAAATAAATGCCTTGTAAGGAGTATGGGAGAATTCAGCATTCAGAGCAGGGGCACTCACTATAGGTTAGCAAGAGATTTGCTAAGGTGTGACTCAAACTGGTGAGATTCTTTAGTAATTAGATATTAAAACACTAAACATCTACCTGAGCTCTATTTATCCAGCAACTTATTTAACTGTCCCAAAGCACAACTGGATTAAGACAAACATCTCCAACTAAATTAAGAACATGGGCACAGAAATGGTTGTGGCCAGCATATTAGAATCATAGAATGGTTTGGGCTGGAAGGGATAACAAAGACCATCTAATCCAACCCTCTGTCATGGCCAGGGACTCCTTCCAGTATATCAGGTTGCTCAGGGCCCCATCCAACCTAGTATTAAACACTTCCAGGGATGACATGTCCACAACTTCCTGAGCGACCTGTTCCAGTGCCTCACCACCCTCACTGCAAAGATTTTTTCCTGATATCAAATTTAAACCTACTCTTTGTTTAAAGCTATTCCATCTTGTCCTATCACCACATGTCCTTATAAAAAGTCCATCTTCAGCTTTCTTGTAGGCCCCTTTAGGTACTGGAAAGCTGCTGTAAGGTTTCCTCAGAGCCTTCTCTTCTCCAGGCTGAACAACCCCAGCTCTCTTAGCGTGTCTTCCTGGGAGAGGTGCCCCAGCTCTCTGATCGTATTAATGACCCTTCTCTGAACTCAATCCAACAGGTTCATGTCCTTTCTGTGTTGGGGACTCCAGATACGGACACAATACTCCAGGTGGGATCTCACTAGAGCAGAGTAGAGGAACAGAATCATCTAATTTGGTCATGCTCCTTTTGATGCAGCTCAGGATAAGATTGTCCTTCTGGGCAGGAAAGTATTAACTTAGAAAGAAAACTGCTTCCAAACAACCGCCTGTAGCCATACTCTGAACTTACGGGGTTTTGTTTTGGTTTGTTTGATTGTTTTGTGGTTGTTCGTATTTTTTTTTTTAATTTGAATTGTGATTCTCCGTGTTCGCCAAGAAGACAGAACACACCTATGTAATTCAGTCCTACACGTACAAGCACTAAGATACAGTCTCATTATTCTTACTTCTTATTCCCAATTCAAAAATCACTGCTTCATTCTGTGTAAGGGATGAAGCAAGTTCTGTGCACGGACCTCAGTTGACGTAGAGTCCTTTTCACATTCTTTTTTTCGTAAAATGAAGTCTTCAGGGTCCTGATAATTTTCATTCCTATTCTGTAGATATAGTGAAATTTCTTTGTTGATTTTGACTTTGGTAGCAGAAATATATCATGGCAAATTCACTGCTTCAGTATAGTCCATTCTCAACAGAGGTCTACAGTCAAGTAAATTACATTACTCACATAACCATTTTTCATGCTGATGCCACTGACATTCATTACTTCATGGCAATAATGACACGAACCAGCACCTGAATCCAAAGGAAGGTAGAAAACAGGAAGGTATTATAGTAAATACATGATGCTATTTGGACACAAGGTGAAAAATGCACCTAATGTGTTCATCAGGAAAATTATTTTCAAACACTAATTTACAAATTTAAAAAACCCCACCATTACATCCATGAATTCTTTTAGGTTGCTTCTTGGGTTAGTGTTAATAGAATAATTTTCTGGGGAAATATGATGCTTCAGTTAGATCTGGAAACACTGGGAAAAGCAGTACTGCAGGTATATATTGCAGGAACATTCTGCCAAAACGAGAAGTTAAACTGCATTCAAGGCTTATTTTTCTTTTTTTTTTTTTCTTTTTTTTTTNGGCCCACTCTGAGAGGTAGAGAGAAGAGGATAAAGACAAGACTGAAGACCCACTAGGTGCAGGCTCACAAGATGAAACAGTAACCAAACTTTCAAAGTTTCAGAAAAGATAACAGAATGCCTAGATTCAGGTCTGAATCTGAAGTGCATCAACTATGGATTATGAATGGTAAGTAAGAGGTAAACTCAGACAGCTTTGTACTTATCTTCATTTTTCCCCCAAAAGGGTCCATTCTACTGCAATTAGCCAATGAAGGTGGTCACTAAACCAAAGTCACAAATTCTTCTGGTTGAGACAACAGTCATAGCACATAAGCTTGTCATGTTCCAAGTGTCTGATGGCAGACAGGGAAAAAGGCCTGAGGTGTTCAAGACTTTTTTCTTTATGCTCTGTGTATACTGGTACCAAAGAGGATTATCCCCCCTCACATCTCCACTCCTCTGGCTCCTTTAATTCTTTTTTCTGCAATTAGAATTCANCAGGGAAAAAGGCCTGAGGTGTTCAAGACTTTTTCTTTAATCTCTGTGTATACTGAGATACCAAAGAGGATTATCCCCTCTCACATCTCCATTCCTCTGGCTCCTTTAATCATTTTTTCTGCAATTAGAATTTGACAGAAAGAATTAAAGACATGCAGTATAGTGTACTGTCAAAACAAGTATCATCAGGATACCTGTCTCATAACCATCACACTTCTTCCTGTTACATTATTCCACATAATATCTGATAAAAGTATAAGTTTAATGTGTTTCAGTTTAAGTAGTGTGATTTTCAACACACTGAGTGTGACTGAATTTTTTTTTTTTTTCCCAGAGGGGTGAAGGATGCATTGCTTTCTTTTCTTTTAAACCTTTTTTTCAAAACAAGCGATATGGTTATCTTCGGGGGATGTGAGTGCTAATTAGTCCCTCTGCCATTGAGATCAACTGTTCCTAAGCTTCATATTTGGCATGGAGAAGTCACAGAAAATTTCATTTTATTTCTCATGAATCATGTTAGCAAGAGCAATGAATAGCTATCTTAAATATCCTTGAGGGGGAAGTGGGGGGATGAACAGACCTTGAGAACATGGAGTGTACTACAGATGTGTAGTAGCATAAACATGGGAGGTAACAATGAAAATCTGCAACCCAAGGAGTCCTTTAGACAGTAGTGAGAGTGTAAAGGCAGTGGCCAAACAAAACAACTCACTTACCTGAAGTAAAGACTAGGTATTGCTCTAAGGATGGAAAAAAACTCACTGTCCCTTCAAGACGGAGGGCTCACAGCCAAGTCTGCTCCTTGTTCAATCAGCAAACACAAATCAGAAATTCTGTACTATCAGGATAGCCAAGTATTTACAATGCATGAGTCTTGGCAAAACACCCTGTGCTCAAGCTGAAAGAAAATGAATGCTTTTTCTTCTGGAAACTGCAGTTAATTAACCAGAGAACCATTCCACCTTGCTTGCACTATTCATGGCACTTACACAGAAGATCAGTCTGTTGAAACATAACCTCAACTAAAGTGGATTTAAGCTTCTAAAGAATCTTTCTGGATGTTCAAGCACAAGTCCTATGCCTCTCCTTTGATTTCAGCATGGATTTTGTCAGACTGATGCCACAAAATTAGGTTTGGATGCACATCTCCCCAGAAGTCCGCAAGGAAGAACATTATTTTCAGTTTATAAGCCAGAAGTAATTTCCTGAATGAAGGGGGAGTTGAGAGTGGGGAGGGGGGGAGCTATTTAGAAAGAGGCTGGAAATGGAGAGTCAATGTATTAGTTCTTAAGAAAAAAAAAACCACCATCATTGGAATCCACGCTTAACTGAAGTTTCTAAACATCAGAAAGGATAATAATATATGCTGTAGAAACACTATGATCACAGTTTTCAAGTACAACAGATTTGCCCACTAGGAAGCATCCATCAAAGAAGCTTTAATGATCTAAATGTCGCTGTAGAGCAAAGAAGCTCCAGGAATGTTCTTTTATTATGCCTGGAACAGTAACACTCATACCTGCAATATTTAGAAAAGAATACGAAGAAACAGAAAGCAGCCATGCTCTGTAATGAAATCGAGTATTATTTACTCAGCAGGATCCTTTGCCTGTTTCAGGTGATTGGGGGTTTTTTTGTTTATTTGTTGTTTGTTTTTAAAGAACACATACTTATTGCTGTCAAAAAAAAAAAAAAGCGCTGAATGTTTTTCATCTTTGCAAGAAACTCTAAGTGATGCATGTCACCATACACTAACAATGCATACTTCAGGTAAGATAATTTTACCTTATTTTAGGCCCAAGCACCTATTAATAGGAATGGAGATATCAAGCGAATTGTTTAACACTGAATTCTTTTTGGAAGTAGTAGAAGTATGCACAATATAACAGAGTTTGGTGTTATTACTAATACAAACCATTTCTTTTAAATTGTTGAGATCAACCAGATCATTGCCTCACTGTCCCCTAAGTGAGGTGTAGGTCTTGCCAAATGAGGAGTTGGGAGGGACAAATGAGTCCCTCCTAAATCATGAGCTTAGAAATTCAATTTACTTCATTTACTTTATAAGTAGGCATCAGTACAAACAAAAAATTAAACTTCTCTTCATCTTCTAAAATACTATAATTTACAGAAATTTAGATACAATAGATGAATATCTAACTTCTTCCCCTGTATTGTTCTGCAATAGTTTGCTGAAGCTGGAGGAAACCATGAATAATAGTCCAAAGGCAACCATCAAAAGCACAATAAAGCAACAGAAAACATTTAAGTGGGTACCATTACATTCTAATCCATGAAAGATTTTCCTCTTTTTCTTGAAATAACATGAAGCAGAGGCCAAAAACTGAGATCATTTAAATTTTCTACTAAGTTAATAAAATTTGCTTCATTTAAACATTCTTAAAATTAATTTAGTAGAAAAACATATATTTATACAATCCTGCTATGACAATAATTGCCCTACATCTGAAATAAGTATTTTGAGCAAGTGTTCTGTGCAAATATTCACAGAAAGTCTTGTGGCTGACAAAATTCAAAGATAAAAGTGATGCCACCAAGGCTGTTTTAAATATTTTATTTTTCCTGCTCAAGAATAATTTTAATCAAAACTCAAAAAAGGGGAAAATTTTCATTTTTCAAAGGAATTTAATGGTAGTTTGTCTTGATGATTACAATTCTGCTATCCTGAAAGGCAACTTACAATCAAGAGCCTAAATTCAGAAAGCATTCCAAATCCTTAACAGAACTATGATAGAGGTAGTGAAGAAATTAAGATGATAATTGTTTGTGTTTTACTAAACAGACTAAGTTTCTTAGTTTTAAATTTTCACACACCATTTTAACCCTGATACTATCATGAAGGATGGAATACCTTGAAATGATTTTATTTTATGCCCAAATGCTAGATAATTTCAGTAAATTCCTCTGCCATCTGTAATCCACATTGAAATTTATCATCAGCAAGTTAAAACTGTTAATANAGCTGCAGCAGCTATGCAACACCAGGCTCTGCAACAGCTTATGATTTCTGATGTTCTATAAGTTGTTGGATCCCTTGGGATAGTGAGACAGCTTTCCTGAGAAAATCTACATAAGTCAAGATTGCCACGGGCTAATCCTGGACACCAGTCCTAAGAAAGTGCCTTGAGTTTCCCATATGAGACATGAATATAGCACTTGTTGTCTTTCTTTTTTTTTTTTTTCTCTCTTTCTTACTTTGTTGTCTAAGACAACTCTCCATTTTCGCTGGTTTTCTTCCAGCAAAAGGTATGAAAATACTGATTCTAAGACCACAAACACACAAAAATGGCATGAACTTCCATACATTTCTTCTCAATAGTTGAAAAAAACTACACACCAAGGAATTGCATCAATTTAACTCTCTTAAATCAGTATAAGTGTATTATATTGATTTAGCTTAATTCTCTAACAAGCTAAATGAATGCACTCTAATTCAGAATAACCAGAGTTGTACCTATTCAACAAATTCAATTTAGAAGGAAATTTACTAAAATTCAATTCAGTTTGTTTATGCATGTAGAAAAAGTCTGCAGGGAAGCATATGCTGGATATAGCCTTAGGAAATGGCGTCACATATTTCCTTCCCAACATGAAATGCAGCACCCATTGCAGAAGTTCAAAAGTTCAAATTGGACATTCTACCAGTAAGTAATAATTATGGATTCATCTTTTACCATATTACTGCAACTCATAAAATGCATGTGTGTGAGGAGACATCATTTGGTGCATTAAAAAAAGAAACAAGTGTTTTCAGCCATGAAATATAGATTGTCAGTATCAGTAATGTTTGAATACCAAGTATGAAAATAATGAAAGAAAGCATGAAAAAAGCATATAGGAAAAATTAAGTGACATCTGTAGAATCATAGGGCTATAGAATATGCTGGGTTGGAAGGAACCCACAAGAATCATTGAGTCCAACCCTTAAAATATCAGAAACTACAGAAATCAGGCTTTGGTTTTTCTTGCCCCCTTTTAATCTTACTGCCAAGAAATGGGTTTTTTAATAACTTATTCTAGCAAAAGTTAAAACTTGAATGCAGTACTGTTCAAGAAATTAATTTAGTCCTAGCATCTGAAGTATTGCTTGACATTGCTTTAAGGTTGCTTTACACTTTTTTCCACTGTTTGGCATGGAACCCTTGCAGGGTAAGGTGCATTACTTTGAAATAATGGCAGCAGGATTCATCCTGATTTGGCTAAAGATGAAATGCAAATGTGTATTTCTACTATTCTAATTGACTCAGTAGGGTTTCATTTTTCCAACAATTTTGAAAAGAAATTACAAATGTATACACTGATCTGTCCTCCCCATGAAAATCCAAATGTTTTTCCACCCACAGGGTAAAGAAATTTCACTAATTATGCTATTTCCCAGCTCAGCTAAAAACAAAATAGAATAAATATGTGCCAATTTCAATGCAATTCTATTTTAAATGCCCCAGATATACTTCCATTCACCTTTTTTTGGCTTTGGCCCCTGAAAGAACTGTCCAGTTTCCATCTATAGCATGGGAGAAACACATGAGTAAGTACTTATTACCTTATGAACTGTCTATACTTCAAAATACACTTCAGAATTTTGGAGGAAAGACCCCGTGGTTTGTGTTTTTCCAAATTGTGTTTTTGTATTGTTTTCTAAAATAAACTCACTCAATCATCTTCATCTCGTTGAAGGAAAGACTAAGAGATTCTGTCTTTCCACAAAAGCTTTATACATAATTTATGTTCAGATCTTCAGTGTTTAAACACAGATGAAATTTATTGGCTTACTGCAATGGTAGAGAAAATAGAATTTGAACACAATGACAAAAATGCACATGCTTTCAGAACCACCTGGATGTTTTCAGAGGAAGAGGTTATGCATCTAGAGACTTCCAGCTTAATGCTGTGTTTCATGTATGAAACAAACAAACTACACAAACTCTGACTTTTGACTCACGAAATATTTTTACAGTTTCAAATTCTTTCAAAACTTTATTGAAGTCTAGGAATATGCATGCAGCTGCACGTTTCCAGCATCTTCTAAGAGTGCTGATTCTGTGATTCATACCAAAGATATACATTTTAAGAGAAGTGAGGACACGTTATTTAAGAGCCCTAAAAATTTATTAGCATTTTCAGGGATGCTTGGCAAGCATTAAAGCAAAATTTGGCTATAAAAATAATTTAAGAAACTTACATGCAAAAACGTGCTTATCACGATGCCCACTAATAAATCATTAAATTCAGTGATGCTGTTTAAATTCTAAATGTTAAAAAACCCAAATCCCCATATTCACATATCCCCACCATCCCTGTGGTACCCAACTTTCTTCCAAGAGAAAGGACAACATATTTCATCACAGAAAACTGACAGTGCATGACAGATCATATGCCACAAATAGTAATAGGACTTCTTTGAAATTATTGTCGTGCTGAATACTTAAAATACGCTTAAGCATATGCAGACAATTATGTTAAGCGTATTAGGCTTAAATAAAGCTTCCAAAAATACAGGATTTATTTTGACACTTCTGTGATTAACAGTCTTAAATAGAAAGAAATGATACACAGATGTGCCCCACACATTGTCACATATCAGAGAAGGTATTCCCCAACAAAAACAATTCATAAAATGGTCTCTAACTGTGTCATTGCTTTTGGTTTATGACAGGGTTGGATGATTTACCCTGGTTTTCTTGCGGGACGGATGCGATGCTTTTATTGAGATCAGTACTCTTCTGCCAGGAAATATATTGGTATTCCATTATTACTTCATGCAGAAAAGAAGCCTCTTATAGTCCTGCTTCTAGTAAACAGAACACAGATCATTACAAACACAAGACGGGTTTCACATGACTTGATGTCCAACCCTCTAAATTCTTACTTGTGAAAATAGCACAATAATTTTGAAAATATTACAGGTAGGGCCCACAGTAATGCATTCTGTCAAAGACGCATGGGAAATCCTTGGACTAAATTAAGGCCAAATGATGCCCAATGAGCAGTTAGAAAGTTTTATTTATGGCAGCAATGATTTAAACTTTAAACATTAAGGCAGTTTGAACGTCCCATGCAGCAATGATTTAAACTTCCTGAGCAGCCAATGGCAGAAGAACAATCCCCAACTCTTCTGACTTTAACTTTTCTGAACAGCACATGGCAACAATTTCTCAACAGCCCATGGTAGCAGTGATTTATACTTTTAACCTTATGACTGGATGAACAGCCCACCAAAGAAGCAATTGAAACTTTTAAGGAGAGCAAGAGAATAAGAAGGAACAGTAGAAAAATAGAGGTAAAGATCCGGATCACCAGGCAGGATTCCAGAGACATCTCTGACCCACTTCCTTCGGATGGTGGGTGAACACCCATGCCCTCCCACCTCTGCTATTTATAGGCTATAGGCTTGCACATGCACAATTTGTTATTTTCAAACTCTTCAGGAGGGGGTTGGGGGAGTCTTGCCGTTTCAATCCCACTCCCTCTGTCAGAGATGCAAGTGCGATGTTGTCTCAAACTTGGGTTTGGAGATTGCTACCCAGGATAAGGAAGCTGGTTATCCTGCCTCTGCAAGACCCTCTTTTCAAACTGCACCTTGTCCCATTGGCATGGTAACATTCCTTTTCTGTCGAGTGTTTGAGATATTTATTCTTTCAGATTTTTAGTGTCTCAAGCAAACATTCCCATATTGTTTGCAGGGGGAGAAATCTCGGAAGCAGTTCAGAGCATAATTCCCTAAAGTAAGTGTAGCTACCACATTTCATGTAATTTTCCTATCTCCATTTTCAAACTATTTCTAGCTATAAGTAACAGACAAAAAACCCCAAATGCCAGTAGCAATTTGGCTGGATAACACACCTTCACCACTCTTTTATCCAAATCGAGAATTATCTGATTTATTTGGCATTAAGTTACTGAAACTTTCACAGGAAAAGCTGTGACAATGCACTGCTGTTATGAATTTTCTTTACAGCAGTGCATGCTATATTTGGGGACAAGAAAAAAAGGGCATTTTAAGTTATAGCAAAAGGGAGACCAGAAATAAGAATGGTCACCTCACAAACAGGGACACAGACAAAGCAAAGCAGTTTAGTGCTTTCTTCACCTCAGTCTTCAACACTGATGATGGGCTATCAATACCTTCTGCAAAAAGCAACAGAACAAATCCCCACATCCAACCCAAAATCCCAAAAAAGCAAAAAGAATTTATTAAAACTCAAGGGTATTATCCAATTTACCCACTTTTAAGTTTTTTGCAATTTATTTTATGTAGTGGAAATCAGTGAATGGAAGAACATAAAATAAAGCACAGATGCTTTTTCTTAATGGTTTCTGCCACTTAAGTGGCTCAGTACAATTTGTTTAAAAGTTTATGACAAGTCTATCTTTTCCTCCACCTGCTGGGATTTTTTTTGGTTGGTTGGTCTTGGATTTGTTTTGTTTTCCTTTAGATTTTCCTTTTTTGCTTGATTTTATTTTTCTATTTATTTCTGAAAAGGATATTTCTGAAAAAGTGATCATGTTTTGCAAGAAGTAAATTGTATGTGATGAGTTTTGCCCAGCTCCAACAGTGTAGAGAGTGTTGTAGAGGATGACAGCATCTTTCAGATAAATTTGAGATAAATTGTAAATCTAGAAATTTTATGAGCTGCCATTTTAGACATCAGAATCCAGAAATGTCCAGAGAAATTTGGCAGCCATTAATGTAAAGTGATAATTATGCCAACAACTATTTGATATCCTTGTGAAAATCCAGGGATTTGCATGTGCAAGCATTTTTTTGTCATTACACTGATTTTATCACTGTCTGAAAAAGGATTATTTTCTTTTTTCCATTCTCTCTATTCAGCAAGTAACAGACAGAGGACCCAAGTTATGGCACAGATGGGCGATATAAGAAAATATTTATCAAAAAAAGGTAAACACACATTTCCATTCAGAATTTGTTCAATTTAGTTTGAAAGTAGATGCAAGATATCAGCTTTAAAGTTTGTAAAAAGCCTTTATGCAATTATTTGCTCTCCAGTCTACAAGAAATTTGCAGCTGAGGAGTACTGTGATGGTAGAATTCAGACAAACAGTTTTACACAGTGTTACACTGTGGCAATTCTTCCTTTATGACCTCTCCAGTTCTTGCTGAATGAAAGCTGTTGCAGAGGGATCTGGACAGGCTGGCTCGGTGAGCCAAGCCCAGCGGTATGAGGTACAACAAGACCAAGTGCCAGGCCCTACACTTTAGCTACAACAACCCCATGCAGCGCTACAGGCTGGGGACAGGGTGGCTGGAAAACGGCCCAGTGGAAAAGGACCTTGGGATCAACAGCAGGTGAACATGAGCCAGCTGTGCCCAGGTGGCCAAGAAGGCCAGTGGCATCCAGGCCTGTATCAGCAATAGTGGGGTCAGCAGGACCAGGGCAGTGACTGTCCCTCTGTACTCGGCACTGGTGAGGCCACATCTCAAATCCTGTGTCCAGCTCTGGGCCCGTCAATTCAAGATGCACTTAGGAGCTGAGAGAGCACACATGACCAAGGGAGGCTTTTTGGGGTCTATAACAGATGACACCCACAGGCAAGTCTGGCGATGTGAAAGGCTTTTGGAAGGTGTTGTTTTGCTTTTGGGTTTTTTTCAGGGATGTTTGTACTGTGGTTTATTTATACCTACTGCATCATCTCACAGCTTCAGATTAAAACAATTCAAAAAAAAACTATATTAAAGAAGAAAGCTTTGTAACATTGCAAATAAAAATAACAAAAAAAAAAATCTTTCTTATAAAGCATCTGAAGTCTAACTATCTGCCCTTAGGTTAAAAATCAGGAAGTATCAAAGTCAAACAAGAAGTTATTACAAAGGAATCTTGGAGTATGATAGAAGATTTTTTTTTCAAAAAGTCTGCTGAAAAACTAGAACAAAATCATAATGAAAAGAAAAACTAAAAGGCTGAAGGAGCTCAATCTATTTAATATGTCAGAAAGACTAAAAAAATAATTCGTTTACAAGTGGGAAAAGCCTCCAAGGGAACAGAATTTTGATTGTAGAGAGCTGGTACAGAAGAGTTTATTAACACCCAACAGCTGAAAAGTGAAACTAGACAAGACCATTTAATCAACAATGCAAAGCCGATATTTTGATATTCAGGAGGATCAGGGATACTTGAACATTGGCTAATGATTTTTCTAGTATAGAGGATCAGCAGATAATTTTTAGTAACACTGAGATTTCTGAGGCTTCTGTCTAGCAAATCCACAAATGCAAGAAGAGCAGACCAAGCTAAATGTACATCTGTCATTGTGATTTATAGCTCTACTGTTGTCTAGTTTTGTACTTCACAGTAATGACATCTGGAGAACCATCTCACTGAACATTTGGAAATAGCAGAGCTGTTGTGCATGATAATGCATTTGGTTAATAATAGGTTACATAGCACTCTATAAACAGCACAGCTCAGACATTACTGCTCTCCTTTTCCCACCATTCACGGATGAACCTTCTCAGTGCCCTCCCTCTGATGGGGATTTCTTTTGGGACCATGAACATGCAGGACTAATGATCTTACTCCTTGGACAGCGGCTTTTAACAGAGTGCCAGGGGAAAGATGATACTGCCCTTTTCTTTGTCTCACAGAGGACAAAATAGGATTCAGATTTCTGAATAAAATTACCCATTTGTACTGGGTTTACCTGACAAGGCGCCAGCAGAAGCAGTGGAAGGTCTGCAAGGGCTGTCCCTCTTTGGGGCGCGCAGGCACAGCCGATCCCAGCGGCTATGCTGGAGCACCCCCAGTGCAGGGCACAGCTGTGGCCCTCAGCCACAGGCAGGTGCCTCGCCCCAGACTGGAATTATGGATAGAAGGAGCTAAAGCAATATGTAGCAATGAACATGAAATGCAGGATATGTCCTAATGGTGTGCTATGGAGCATGAAAAAGTAAGAGAACTGAACTTATCTCTAAATCAAGAGTACTTTGCCATTCTTTGTTGGGTTGCCTTCAGTTAGCAATGCTGACCACCAAAATGGTTGTAAGGACATTCACCAAGTGAAAGAGAAAGCCTGACCTGCAATGTCTTGATCATATTTTTTCCGTATCTTTCTGCAGTGCCCCTATGGTAGGCTTATGTTATCAAAATAAAGGAAGAGACAATTTTGACATATTTCTTCATTTTCCTGTTCTATGCAGCTAATAGCTCTTACTGCACATCAAACCTAGACAGACATGGGAGATACATAACAGCAAAAAACCCATAAAGTTTTTGTGACACCAAGGGGACAAGCACACTGCTGTCCTTGTAAGATTTGACCGGCACGGTCTCAGATGCGCTTAGCTATTTTAATGAAAAGTTCACGTGAAATTACTGAAAAGGAATTGTAAAAGAGAATCTAGAGAAACAAATTATTACAGTATATTGTTACATAGTAGTGGGCTTAAATTAAAACATTCAATGTGTTTGGAAGCTCATCATATACCAACATAATAATAGCAAATTGCCTTCAAATAGCAAATATTAAGTGAAAGGGAGAATATGAGCTGCAGGGAAAAGTACTCTACCTAAAGATAAGCAGAGCCATTTCCAGTACAGGTAGACACCTCAGCTCCAACTGGTTCCACTAAAACACTGCTCCCTGTCTCCAGCACAGACTCCAAAGATCACAGCTGATAAACACATGGCTTTGAATCCCAGCCATTCCACGGACATATTTCACAGTAGAAAGATGCAAGCCCTGGATGGGATTCTATAGAAAGTCGACTGGATGGTCTGCACAGGTGAAAATTCATACGTACATATAAATAATCTCCCTTCATAAGGCCTTTCACCACTTCCTAGGCTATTTAAATGAAAACAGTAGACTAAATTAAAAACATTCTCTTCTTTGTACTTTTCAAATAACATCCCATATAATCAGAAGAATAGCCCATGGAAGAACTTACCACCTATTACTTGAAATGTCTGCATTGGGAAAGAGAAATACAATCCCTTCATAACTGACTTTTCATCTGGGTCAGTGAATTTAGGCAGCTTGTTTTTCCTTTTCTCCTGTATATGCCATGGTGCTTCTTCACAGCAACACTTTATAGAGAAATAGAATAGTTATATACATTCACCTTCAGACAGCCTGGTTAAAACTCAGTAACAAGTCTGTTACTAATTTAGAAATGGATGCATTTAGTCCCTGCAGTTGGTGGAGGTAGTGAGGTTAATATTGATTTCAAATTCCTCACACATGTTGTTCCAGGAAAACATCACCAAAATGCAAATTAATTTTCTGCTTCTAAACTTTCTTCCTTTTTTTAAAAAATTTTTTAATTCAAGTTCAATTGACATCACTGGGACTTCACCGGGAGAATTAATTTGCAGGGGAGGGAACAATACTTATGGAAAAACGTGTGTGACTGAACAAGAGAGGTCTGCAGAAAGGCAGAAGTTGATATTGCAGAATAACAGATAAAAGGATGAACATATTAGACCTAAATATTACATACTTATTATGTCAAAAATTCTGGAAATCCCATTAATCAAATAATCAACAAGGTGCAAAGCCCTTGAAGCGAAATGTTCTTTCACAAATCATGACAGTTCCCTTTTACTAAGTTGATTTACAGCACAGAACTAACAAAGAACCATAATAATCTGGAAAACAAAAAAGTCACTCAATTTAAAAATAAGGCACAGGTTTACTAAAAACACAAAAGATTTCTGACAGTCTTTTAAATAGCTACAAGGAGAGCTTTGCTCTTCAGAAAGGGAAAACTTAAAAGTGAAAATGAAAAAAGAAACCCTGAAACTTTAGCAAATTATTTTGAAAAAGGCAGCTTCTGTATTAGTACAAGTTTTTGCCTCCTTCAGTTTATGACAGGAAGATTACTTTTAAAGTAAAAAATATATCAACACTTAGATATTCTTTGGAGACCATTTAAGTTGGTAACTGAGATGAAAGTTCACACACATTAAATATGACAAAAGTAAATTCTACCCTAAATATATTGGCTATATGGATTTCTACTTTTAGTCATTTTGCAAAGGCATCTCACACTTACTACGTCATTAAAAGCCAGAATTGTAATAAGAGATCTTAACTTTTCTATGGGAAATATTTAAGCATCTGATTCGCCACTGAAGAAAAAAAAAAAAAGAATGTCAGATAAGTTTGCTGAAAAGATTTTAAGACCTGCCTCATGAGGAAGGTTGTGCGTCTGTGGAATAAATTTGAGTTAGCGACTTTTCACAACACTAAAATTTGTGAGTGTAACTTCGTGGTGTGTCCAAAGCACACTTCTACAAAAATACCTTTTTTACATCTAATAGCATCTGCCATAGTTACTGTTTCAGTACTTGAGAGGCACAAACTTCAAAGAGGCACAAAATCTTCATCTATGTGGAAAATAATTACATCCAGTTCTAATAATTCTTCATGAATTTCAAACAATCAGCTTCTGTCTTCTTAAAGAAGACTGCTTAAAAGAACAGGGAATAATTATTTATGTATCTGAAAAGCATATTCTATTTACATGTACACAAAATAATAGCTTCTTATTTCTGTTCTCTCCTAAATATCAATATAAAACATAATGCACCTTAGTTAGTCCAGTCTTTGCTTCTGTCCAAGTGGAATCACTCCCTGCACCTCTGTTACATGGAAAGAGTAGATTTACCCAAACCCTCAGTGTTTGATCAGTCTGTCAGAGCCCCAGTAAAGCCGAGACCGCTTGTGTCCGACCTGTCCGTCAACGCCCTGTTATGGGGACCCTTCACTGAGCAGTTCACAGATCAGGGCATGGCCTGACTGACTTGCTCAGGGTCACAATCCAAACAGAGAGACCCCCTCCCGGGTCTCCACACCTTTACCCACCGCCAGCGACTGCAAGCGCTCTGGAAGGACCCACATTAACAGTTTACAGAACAACACTCAATAAAACTGATGGGTTAAGGTTAAAGGATTGTTAATGATTGTGTCTGACTTCAAAAACATGTTCAAAGGAATATATTAATTCAAAGCACTATGCAGACAAGTTCTAATCCCCCATAAAACTGTCTTGAGATAATCATTCAGTGCTCACAGAGTATGGCTCTTATGCAATACATCTCCCTACAGGGGAGAAGACAGGTTTAGCCTGTTGACTGATCCCAGAAGTTACAATGGAATCTTCCCTAACTCTTCCCCCTTCCTAATTCACTTTTATACTCTTTATTTGTGTTTAGGTGGAGCTTGACTGACTTTAGTCATGCATCTTACTCACTGTGGAGTCGTACCCTTGGGGTCGGTATCTCAGGATAGTACCTGAGATAACCTTGGGGTGGAGACAAGCATCAGTCCAAGAAGAATGATTTCTCCATGGTTGATTCAGCAGCAGGACATTTTCCTTTATCTCCCCTGGTTGCCAGCTGCTGTGCAGTTTATCAACAACAAACTACCACTGAGTTCTCTCCTCTGCAAGGGTTTTGAAAGAGCCTGGCTGTGGTGCCTCAACTCCACTCCCCTCTCCATCTAGTCCCCCTTAGTATTATGTGTAGGAGGCTGGATATGCTGACTGCGTTCCATCCAGGGAGCAGCAACTGTATTCTCCCCTGTAATTTCTATACCATTATCTTTTTTTACCCTCAGTCATCTTTCAATGCCCTCCAAGATGAAATCTACGTAAAGTACAGAGGATAGTTCAATTGTTAGACTGAGCACCAGCAGGGTACCACTAAGATCTGGTTCCTACACCGTGTATATAGATCTACTCTGCTGTTCCAGCAGGTTTTACACACACAAACTCTCTGTTTGGGGCATATGTGGGATCTGGGGGAGATTGATGCATTGTCCTTATAAATATTCAAAATTTTTCTCTCTCTCAGAAACACTTTTTGAGAAAATAACGTAGAAATTTGGTCTATTTTGTATCTAAAAAAGACTCTTTTGGATTTTTGACTGGTTTGGATGTTTTGACTGGAATTTTATACACTATTCTTAAGAAGTGCCCTATCAGTAACAGTGGGAGATTAAATAATACCTTGGTTGCTATTACTCATTTCACACATCATTTAATACTGACATATGTTCTCAAAAGCCAAATTATGTTACATTTGCAATAATAACTGTTAGTTTAGGGCGAATAAGCCTAATTATTTACCAAGGACAGAACTATGAGAATATAATTTCCATTACAGATTCATAATAAAGTGCAAAAAAGGACTACCTTACCCTCCCACAACCCCAAAATGACAAACATTAAAAGGGCTTTTTTTTGTTCACAACCTCAGAAACATAACTGTTTCAAGTACATCATTAAAGAGTTAAGCCCATTAGCATAAATGTACAGGTAAACCTCTATTTTGTATTATTTCTACTATTTCAAAACCAAAATAATTTAAAAAAACCCACAAAAACATTTTGTGGAAAAAGTATTTGGCATAGAATGAACTTATATTTCCCTCGAGTTCCTAGCATCAAAAATACAATATTTTTCTGTGTGGTTTCAAGGATGAGCTCTGTTCAGCCCTAGGGTAACCTCTGCTTTACACTGAAGGAGAAAAAGATTTATCCCATTTCTGCTCCATCATGGTCTCCACTAGCAAAGGCAGAGAGAGTTGATTATCCCTCAGTATCATTTTCTTCTTTGAAATTGAAAAAGAAGAGCACAATAAAAAGGAGACAACTATGATATATTAATCTAAGGAAGATGGAAAATTGGCATTTAGGGAGAAGAAAGCAACTATGAACAAAACCAACAGAGCCATAACGAGTTAGACATTAAAAAAATAAAAATTAAAAATCAACTGACAGATATTACCATTATATAAACATACATTCATATAGTAGACTTTCACACTCACTGTCTGACAATCCAGATGTACTCATGGCAAGAATATCATTTTTCCCTCAGTCAGTATAGTCCAGATTGGCAGTGTTAAGTAACATCAGAAAGAAATAGGTGCAGAAAAATTGGCATCCTTACACTTGGGAAGGCACCAAGTGTATTCTAGGGAAGCATATTTAAAAACATAAGACCAATAGAGGGCAAGCCCACCTGGACATCAGTTAGCATGTTTCTTTATCCCACTCTCTCAGAAATTAGAGCTTTGTGATTGGGTCAATTGTATCCACTTATTCATCCTTTATTTGAAATAAAAACTTTTTTCTAAAAACACAATAAATCAATTTTCCAAAATTCAAGAGCATGCAGTTTTCTTGTATGAAATCCAAATACTTCTATTTAAAAATGACAGCAAGGTGGTCCAATAAAGTTCCAGTTTGCATGCTCTGTGTTATATGAGGAAATCTTTACAGCTGTTTTCAGGTCTGCCAATGCATCAAAAGCTGAGGTATGGTACAGGATTTTTATAAGTACTCTTAGAAGAATGCCTAGATACACATAATGGACCAGGAAGGTGTTTTCTTCCTTTAGAAAAGAGTTTTATGCTGGGTATAAAATGGTATCTGATATCTCTTCATTAAAATACTGCTCATAGATTAACGAGAAAAAAACAAAAACAAACCAACAAAAATCCCACAAACAAACAACAACAGCAACAAAACAACCAAAAAAAACCCACCCCAAGAACCACAACAAAAACAAGTAGCTCAGATTTCCTCCTACTAATATTAATGGCCATCATGAACTCCAGCCGGCACAATATCGTGTTCATTAGTAAGCTGAAATAATTTTCAAAACATTTACTTTATAAATGACCTTTTCATCCGGAGGGGTTATTTAAAGTTGATAGACACATCTAGGGTTTCTGAAGAGCTATACCATCAGATGTGAAGCCTTTCCACCTTACCAGCCATTATCTCTGCTGATATTAAAAAAAAAAAAAAAAAAAAAAAAA